>JAYESA010000017.1:132668077-133268077 GCA_036927795.1 Iris macrosiphon
GTCTCCAAATTGGACCCAAGGACAGGCGTTTCTAGCTATTTGACATCTTCTGAGCATGATGGTAATGTCTGTTTCAGCTTTTGGACTCATCTGTGGAAATTTCTCCCAAGAACCTAATTAATCAGATCCAAACAACAGGCAAGTACCTGCACTTCAAGTTAATCTTTATATTGTGATAATTAAATTCCCTGCTCTACTAGTACTCTTGCTGATTACACGTAGTGTTAGAATACTATATTTCATGTCTTGAATAATTGGTAATTCATGTCCTTGTTTTTCATGTCGGGTGGGAGAATACTGAAAGGCATGTAGTTTACCCTTCCCCTTGCCGTGAATAATAGCTGTTGGTACACGACTGTCCATCAGCCGGATCTCGATTATTCGTGACTAATAGCCGTTCATGACGGCCGGATTAGCCTTATAAACCCCTGCATGCCAACTAAGTATTCTAAAAACAAACACAAGTTTCATACAGATAGTTTCTAGTCATGTTATCTTTCTTGCCGACTGTGATAGTTTCACTCTGCTCATTTACTTCTGTTTTCTCATATTCCTGTTTATAGTTGTGACTCTGAGATATTGACATCCTCTATGCAATTTCCTTAACATGATATTCAATAACTAATTGTCATAATTATTTAGTTTAACCTTGTTGTGCACTGTGTACTTTGCTCCTTTCCTGACTGGATCTGTTGATTTAGGCGATGATGAGGACTTTGCCCTACCTATTCTGATCCCTATGACGTAGCAGGTGACAAGGTTGAGAGGCCGGTTCCCATTCAGGAGATTATCTCTGAGGAGTAGTAGCCAGTTAGCTAGTTTTCCCTTTTCAGCTCAGTAATCGGGTTTGTCCCCGATTTATCTTCTGTTCATGTATAAACTATGGATCTGTTATCACCATTTATTTTATAAATCAGCATTCCTATTTCCTGTTAATTTCCTTGTCTATTTATTTTATTGTGGATGAGATAGATATTTATTGATCCCAGAAAATGACCTAGACAGCGTACTACCGCCGACACTGCGGCGTAGGCTGGACGTGCCCACGCACTCGTGCCCGAATATCCGGGTGCGGGTCGTGACACGTTTTTTTGGTGGCCCATGCAGGTCAAACGACTAAATTGTTCAGTTTCAACTTAGGGACCGAACAGGCCTGCAATAAGATTGAGGATTTTAGGAAAAGCTCATCCACTTGATTGAATCGTTCTTGATATTCATATCGGCTTCGAATCATTTTATTGACTTGCATCCTGCCTTGATTCCTGTGCGCCTTTATCGTTTGTTTTTGGATGCAGAGTAAAGGATCTACCAGCAAGCGACGAGGTTCCTACAAGATCACCACGAGATGCCCTACCAGCATGACTGTGGAGAACGCGCAGACCCTTGGAGTAGCTAATGCGCAGGTGATTCGTAGATACCGTTCCCAGTATTGTTTAGCCGTGCCTATTGGTTCGTGACCTCAGCCCCAACCTAGTAAATTTTTAAACTTGCTAATAACCTGCTATGCTTTTATAACTGATAACTGTAGAGATTGTAGAATCTTTTTTTGTGTGCTTATTGTAGGATGTTTTGTGAACTTTAATAATTTGTACCTTCCTTTCATCATCATCTAGCGCACTTAATTTTGATATACTCGACTTATGCTGCTATTCTATAGCCTAGTTTTGCAAGCTTACTCTTTATCGAGCTTGTTCATGACATATGTATTAGTGGGTCGACACACTAATACGATTGTCTATTCAGAATCAGTGTATTACGGTCTGATCAGCCTTAGTACATTTTGATTCGCCCTTCGCACTACTTTACGTGGATTGAGATATACAGTTGACTAATATACTTGTCCTAGATATGTCTGAACATATCATATCAGGTTACATGACTGTATTAATACAAGCATGTGAATAGAAATTACCAAGATAGGATTCAATCCACAAAACGCTTGACAATTTCTCACCTGAATTCTTTAAACTCCTTGATCCCGATACTTCTGTTCTATCACCTCACCCTTGAACTCTTTATTATTGATCTTCGTCTTCCCTTATTTCGGAAAGACGAAATCTCGTGCCTGGTATAAGTTTGGTACATAGATAGTACTAGATATGCCACATAGGCCGATCACATACTTGAGGATTAAATTTTCGTAATTGAGGACATATCATATGTGATATGATCGGCGTTGAAGTTCGAGGATTGAATGACATGAGTAACCATATTAAGGAATATTTTCTTAAGGTATGTAGTCTTTTGTGATGAATGGGTAAACTCTAAGTTGGGTAGCAGTGCAATTGTCAACTCAAGATAAACTCTTTAAAATTGTGACCGAGAAGATTAGATTGGAAGAAGTTCAAGCCATTCTCATTTTGAAAATTTAGAGGAGTGACTAAGATGATTAATGAGTTGATATCAATAGTTATATCTCAAGTACATGATTTAGATCTTGAAATAATGAAGGTAAAATCGTCATTTTGAATTTAGAGGGTATATAATTCAGACTTGAACATTGGTGAACCACATTTAAATTATTTTTCAATTTTGAATTAAAGTTCGATGGTTGGACTACCTAGTTGGAATATTGAGGATGTGAATGAAATTTACAAATGGGACTCGAATCACTTCTAGAGGAATTTACGATAGTTAAAATCATGAGGCAAATTCATAAGCATGTGCAAATCTTGACGATGTCCTATGGGCTTAATCTGCCTGTGGATAATTTGAGGAAGTAAGAAGTGATAACCATAGGTAGAATTTTGATTAGAGCAAGTGGTCACCTTAATCATGAAGTGATTGCAGTGGACATGATTCGGATTTTAATTATCGCGAGGAGGTTGCGATGGACTTGTCTTATGTACATGAAGGGTTAACAGAGTATGGCTTAAGTTTTAAATTTTGAGGACGAAATTTTTTTGTAAGTTGGGTAGATTGTAAACCCCCAGATTTTTCAAGAATTTCAAATTGGGATTTTTCGCAATTTTCTGGAATTTTCTGTGAATTTTCTGTAATTAAAATCAAGGTTTTCAATTATTAAATGATTTTTTTATTGTTAATAAATAATATTAAAATATTATGAAAATAATATTTTTGGGTGTAAAATGGAAAACTGGACTTAGGGCAATTTTTTCGGAATTTATTGGACCCCGGACCTAATTTTAAATCACCTAAAACTATTTACTTAATTATTTATTTAATTATTCATTTATTTATTCATTTATTTAATTATTATTATTATTATTATTATTATTATTATTATTATCTTCAGCCCATTGGGCTTGAACCCAGCCCGGCCCAACAGCCAAACCCAGTCCAGCCCGGCCTGCGGCCCGTTGCCCTAACGGGTCGGGTCGGATCTGCCCAGACCCGACCCGCCGCCGACCCGAGACCCGCAACCCAGTCAGTCACCCCCCCGAGTCTCGCGGCGGAGCCGTCGCCTCCGGCCGCTCCGCTCTGCCCGGACCACCACCCACGACCGCCGCTTTCTCCGCCACTCTCCACCGCCCGTCTCGGCCCCCTCAACCCCCGGCCACCCCCTATATATACCCTCCCCGACGAGCCCCCACCGCCTCAAACCCTAGCGCCGGCAGCCCCTCCGCCCTAGGCCTCGCCGCGCCACCGTCTCCCCTCGCTGTGACCCGCCCTCGCCTCGCCGCACCGCTCCCGGCCTCCAGCTCCTCCCTCGTCTCCTCCCAGCTCGGCCACGAGCCTGCCGCAGCAGAGCTGCTCGAGCTCTCCCCGGCGCCGCCGCTGTCGGCTGAGACGCCGCCGCCTCCGCTGAGTCCGCCCGCCTCGAGCCGGCCGTCCCCGAGCCAACCGCCCTCGTCCCGCACAGCCCGGCGGAGCTCCGGCCGTGTCCAAGTCCAAACCCTAACCCTAATTCCTATTTCCCCCCCTGTGTCGGACACGGACACAGGACACAGTGTCCGTGTCGTGTCGGACACAATTTTGCCATGTTTTTGGGTCCCCTTCAGGTACGCGTAACTTTCGCCTCGTAGCTCCGTTTTCAATTCCGCAAATTGCGTTGTGAAGCCTGTATGACCCTCTCGGTGTCCGGACAAACTGTTCGGGACACCGCGTCCTGTGGTGATCGCACACCGCGATCCAAAAACAGGAAAAACCAGACCCTGTTTTACCCCGGAACCGAGTACGTCCCGCCAAACGGGACGACTTGGTCGCGTGCGGTCTTCACAGATACGTGCGCAGCGTCGATACGGACGTGTGAGATTTAGCGGAAGCTGATTCGGGTGTGCGTGCACACCGGAATCAACGCGTATCCGCGGACATCGCTCCGTATCCGCCTTTTCGGCAATTCACCCTAACTTCTTGTACACTCGTCGGATCGAGACGAAACTTGCGCCATCGGACTCGTAGCGATACGCTGGTCCTGTGGGTCAAGTTTGGTTCGATTCTGAGAACGTTGACGAAATCGCGTGTCGTGGGCCCCACAGGCCCCGCTCGACGGGCGATTTTGTGTTCGGCTCATCGGAATCCAAATCTGGAAGTTCCGTTGGGTTCGTATCAGCGTTCCTGACCTGTTGACACTAAGTTTGGTGAATTTGGAGACTTTTGACCCGGACACGTTTTTCGGTGCAAAGCGGGCCCAACGGCGGACCCCGTTTTGGCCCGAAACTGCCGTTTTTGCCCTTGTCTCCAAATTGGACCCAAGGACAGGCGTTTCTAGCTATTTGACATCTTCTGAGCATGATGGTAATGTCTGTTTCAGCTTTTGGACTCATCTGTGGAAATTTCTCCCAAGAACCTAATTAATCAGATCCAAACAACAGGCAAGTACCTGCACTTCAAGTTAATCTTTATATTGTGATAATTAAATTCCCTGCTCTACTAGTACTCTTGCTGATTACACGTAGTGTTAGAATACTATATTTCATGTCTTGAATAATTGGTAATTCATGTCTTGTTTTTCATGTCGGGTGGGAGAATACTGAAAGGCATGTAGTTTACCCTTCCCCTTGCCGTGAATAATAGCTGTTGGTACACGACTGTCCATCAGCCGGATCTCGATTATTCGTGACTAATAGCCGTTCATGACGGCCGGATTAGCCTTATAAACCCCTGCATGCCAACTAAGTATTCTAAAAACAAACACAAGTTTCATACAGATAGTTTCTAGTCATGTTATCTTTCTTGCCGACTGTGATAGTTTCACTCTGCTCATTTACTTCTGTTTTCTCATATTCCTGTTTATAGTTGTGACTCTGAGATATTGACATCCTCTATGCAATTTCCTTAACATGATATTCAATAACTAATTGTCATAATTATTTAGTTTAACCTTGTTGTGCACTGTGTACTTTGCTCCTTTCCTGACTGGATCTGTTGATTTAGGCGATGATGAGGACTTTGCCCTACCTATTCTGATCCCTATGACGTAGCAGGTGACAAGGTTGAGAGGCCGGTTCCCATTCAGGAGATTATCTCTGAGGAGTAGTAGCCAGTTAGCTAGTTTTCCCTTTTCAGCTCAGTAATCGGGTTTGTCCCCGATTTATCTTCTGTTCATGTATAAACTATGGATCTGTTATCACCATTTATTTTATAAATCAGCATTCCTATTTCCTGTTAATTTTCTTGTCTATTTATTTTATTGTGGATGAGATAGATATTTATTGATCCCAGAAAATGACCTAGACAGCGTACTACCGCCGACACTGCGGCGTAGGCTGGACGTGCCCACGCACTCGTGCCCGAATATCCGGGTGCGGGTCGTGACACGTTTTTTTTGGTGGCCCATGCAGGTCAAACGACTAAATTGTTCAGTTTCAACTTAGGGACCGAACAGGCCTGCAATAAGATTGAGGATTTTAGGAAAAGCTCATCCACTTGATTGAATCGTTCTTGATATTCATATCGGCTTCGAATCATTTTATTGACTTGCATCCTGCCTTGATTCCTGTGCGCCTTTATCGTTTATTTTTGGATGCAGAGTAAAGGATCTACCAGCAAGCGACGAGGTTCCTACAAGATCACCACGAGATGCCCTACCAGCATGACTGTGGAGAACGCGCAGACCCTTGGAGTAGCTAATGCGCAGGTGATTCGTAGATACCGTTCCCAGTATTGTTTAGCCGTGCCTATTGGTTCGTGACCTCAGCCCCAACCTAGTAAATTTTTAAACTTGCTAATAACCTGCTATGCTTTTATAACTGATAACTGTAGAGATTGTAGAATCTTTTTTTGTGTGCTTATTGTAGGATGTTTTGTGAACTTTAATAATTTGTACCTTCCTTTCATCATCATCTAGCGCACTTAATTTTGATATACTCGACTTATGCTGCTATTCTATAGCCTAGTTTTGCAAGCTTACTCTTTATCGAGCTTGTTCATGACATATGTATTAGTGGGTCGACACACTAATACGATTGTCTATTCAGAATCAGTGTATTACGGTCTGATCAGCCTTAGTACATTTTGATTCGCCCTTCGCACTACTTTACGTGGATTGAGATATACAGTTGACTAATATACTTGTCCTAGATATGTCTGAACATATCATATCAGGTTACATGACTGTATTAATACAAGCATGTGAATAGGAATTACCAAGATAGGATTCAATCCACAAAACGCTTGACAATTTCTCACCTGAATTCTTTAAACTCCTTGATCCCGATACTTCTGTTCTATCACCTCACCCTTGAACTCTTTATTATTGATCTTCGTCTTCCCTTATTTCGGAAAGACGAAATCTCGTGCCTGGTATAAGTTTGGTACATAGATAGTACTAGATATGCCACATAGGCCGATCACATACTTGAGGATTAAATTTTCGTAATTGAGGACATATCATATGTGATATGATCGGCGTTGAAGTTCGAGGATTGAATGACATGAGTAACCATATTAAGGAATATTTTCTTAAGGTATGTAGTCTTTTGTGATGAATGGGTAAACTCTAAGTTGGGTAGCAGTGCAATTGTCAACTCAAGATAAACTCTTTAAAATTGTGACCGAGAAGATTAGATTGGAAGAAGTTCAAGCCATTCTCATTTTGAAAATTTAGAGGAGTGACTAAGATGATTAATGAGTTGATATCAATAGTTATATCTCAAGTACATGATTTAGATCTTGAAATAATGAAGGTAAAATCGTCATTTTGAATTTAGAGGGTATATAATTCAGACTTGAACATTGGTGAACCACATTTAAATTATTTTTCAATTTTGAATTAAAGTTCGATGGTTGGACTACCTAGTTGGAATATTGAGGATGTGAATGAAATTTACAAATGGGACTCGAATCACTTCTAGAGGAATTTACGATAGTTAAAATCATGAGGCAAATTCATAAGCATGTGCAAATCTTGACGATGTCCTATGGGCTTAATCTGCCTGTGGATAATTTGAGGAAGTAAGAAGTGATAACCATAGGTAGAATTTTGATTAGAGCAAGTGGTCACCTTAATCATGAAGTGATTGCAGTGGACATGATTCGGATTTTAATTATCGCGAGGAGGTTGCGATGGACTTGTCTTATGTACATGAAGGGTTAACAGAGTATGGCTTAAGTTTTAAATTTTGAGGACGAAATTTTTTTGTAAGTTGGGTAGATTGTAAACCCCCAGATTTTTCAAGAATTTCAAATTGGGATTTTTCGCAATTTTCTGGAATTTTCTGTGAATTTTCTGTAATTAAAATCAAGGTTTTCAATTATTAAATGATTTTTTTATTGTTAATAAATAATATTAAAATATTATGAAAATAATATTTTTGGGTGTAAAATGGAAAACTGGACTTAGGGCAATTTTTCCGGAATTTATTGGACCCCGGACCTAATTTTAAATCACCTAAAACTATTTACTTAATTATTTATTTAATTATTCATTTATTTATTCATTTATTTAATTATTATTATTATTATTATTATTATTATTATTATCTTCAGCCCATTGGGCTTGAACCCAGCCCGGCCCAACAGCCAAACCCAGCCCAGCCCGGCCTGCGGCCCGTTGCCCTAACGGGTCGGGTCGGATCTGCCCAGACCCGACCCGCCGCCGACCCGAGACCCGCAACCCAGTCAGTCACCCCCCCCCGAGTCTCGCGGCGGAGCCGTCGCCTCCGGCCGCTCCGCTCTGCCCGGACCACCACCCACGACCGCCGCTTTCTCCGCCACTCTCCACCGCCCGTCTCGGCCCCCTCAACCCCCGGCCACCCCCTATATATACCCTCCCCGACGAGCCCCCACCGCCTCAAACCCTAGCGCCGGCAGCCCCTCCGCCCTAGGCCTCGCCGCGCCACCGTCTCCCCTCGCTGTGACCCGCCCTCGCCTCGCCGCACCGCTCCCGGCCTCCAGCTCCTCCCTCGTCTCCTCCCAGCTCGGCCACGAGCCTGCCGCAGCAGAGCTGCTCGAGCTCTCCCCGGCGCCGCCGCTGTCGGCTGAGACGCCGCCGCCTCCGCTGAGTCCGCCCGCCTCGAGCCGGCCGTCCCCGAGCCAACCGCCCTCGTCCCGCACAGCCCGGCGGAGCTCCGGCCGTGTCCAAGTCCAAACCCTAACCCTAATTCCTATTTCCCCCCCTGTGTCGGACACGGACACAGGACACAGTGTCCGTGTCGTGTCGGACACAATTTTGCCATGTTTTTGGGTCCCCTTCAGGTACGCGTAACTTTCGCCTCGTAGCTCCGTTTTCAATTCCGCAAATTGCGTTGTGAAGCCTGTATGACCCTCTCGGTGTCCGGACAAACTGTTCGGGACACCGCGTCCTGTGGTGATCGCACACCGCGATCCAAAAACAGGAAAAACCAGACCCTGTTTTACCCCGGAACCGAGTACGTCCCGCCAAACGGGACGACTTGGTCGCGTGCGGTCTTCACAGATACGTGCGCAGCGTCGATACGGACGTGTGAGATTTAGCGGAAGCTGATTCGGGTGTGCGTGCACACCGGAATCAACGCGTATCCGCGGACATCGCTCCGTATCCGCCTTTTCGGCAATTCACCCTAACTTCTTGTACACTCGTCGGATCGAGACGAAACTTGCGCCATCGGACTCGTAGCGATACGCTGGTCCTGTGGGTCAAGTTTGGTTCGATTCTGAGAACGTTGACGAAATCGCGTGTCGTGGGCCCCACAGGCCCCGCTCGACGGGCGATTTTGTGTTCGGCTCATCGGAATCCAAATCTGGAAGTTCCGTTGGGTTCGTATCAGCGTTCCTGACCTGTTGACACTAAGTTTGGTGAATTTGGAGACTTTTGACCCGGACACGTTTTTCGGTGCAAAGCGGGCCCAACGGCGGACCCCGTTTTGGCCCGAAACTGCCGTTTTTGCCCTTGTCTCCAAATTGGACCCAAGGACAGGCGTTTCTAGCTATTTGACATCTTCTGAGCATGATGGTAATGTCTGTTTCAGCTTTTGGACTCATCTGTGGAAATTTCTCCCAAGAACCTAATTAATCAGATCCAAACAACAGGCAAGTACCTGCACTTCAAGTTAATCTTTATATTGTGATAATTAAATTCCCTGCTCTACTAGTACTCTTGCTGATTACACGTAGTGTTAGAATACTATATTTCATGTCTTGAATAATTGGTAATTCATGTCTTGTTTTTCATGTCGGGTGGGAGAATACTGAAAGGCATGTAGTTTACCCTTCCCCTTGCCGTGAATAATAGCTGTTGGTACACGACTGTCCATCAGCCGGATCTCGATTATTCGTGACTAATAGCCGTTCATGACGGCCGGATTAGCCTTATAAACCCCTGCATGCCAACTAAGTATTCTAAAAACAAACACAAGTTTCATACAGATAGTTTCTAGTCATGTTATCTTTCTTGCCGACTGTGATAGTTTCACTCTGCTCATTTACTTCTGTTTTCTCATATTCCTGTTTATAGTTGTGACTCTGAGATATTGACATCCTCTATGCAATTTCCTTAACATGATATTCAATAACTAATTGTCATAATTATTTAGTTTAACCTTGTTGTGCACTGTGTACTTTGCTCCTTTCCTGACTGGATCTGTTGATTTAGGCGATGATGAGGACTTTGCCCTACCTATTCTGATCCCTATGACGTAGCAGGTGACAAGGTTGAGAGGCCGGTTCCCATTCAGGAGATTATCTCTGAGGAGTAGTAGCCAGTTAGCTAGTTTTCCCTTTTCAGCTCAGTAATCGGGTTTGTCCCCGATTTATCTTCTGTTCATGTATAAACTATGGATCTGTTATCACCATTTATTTTATAAATCAGCATTCCTATTTCCTGTTAATTTTCTTGTCTATTTATTTTATTGTGGATGAGATAGATATTTATTGATCCCAGAAAATGACCTAGACAGCGTACTACCGCCGACACTGCGGCGTAGGCTGGACGTGCCCACGCACTCGTGCCCGAATATCCGGGTGCGGGTCGTGACACGTTTTTTTTGGTGGCCCATGCAGGTCAAACGACTAAATTGTTCAGTTTCAACTTAGGGACCGAACAGGCCTGCAATAAGATTGAGGATTTTAGGAAAAGCTCATCCACTTGATTGAATCGTTCTTGATATTCATATCGGCTTCGAATCATTTTATTGACTTGCATCCTGCCTTGATTCCTGTGCGCCTTTATCGTTTATTTTTGGATGCAGAGTAAAGGATCTACCAGCAAGCGACGAGGTTCCTACAAGATCACCACGAGATGCCCTACCAGCATGACTGTGGAGAACGCGCAGACCCTTGGAGTAGCTAATGCGCAGGTGATTCGTAGATACCGTTCCCAGTATTGTTTAGCCGTGCCTATTGGTTCGTGACCTCAGCCCCAACCTAGTAAATTTTTAAACTTGCTAATAACCTGCTATGCTTTTATAACTGATAACTGTAGAGATTGTAGAATCTTTTTTTGTGTGCTTATTGTAGGATGTTTTGTGAACTTTAATAATTTGTACCTTCCTTTCATCATCATCTAGCGCACTTAATTTTGATATACTCGACTTATGCTGCTATTCTATAGCCTAGTTTTGCAAGCTTACTCTTTATCGAGCTTGTTCATGACATATGTATTAGTGGGTCGACACACTAATACGATTGTCTATTCAGAATCAGTGTATTACGGTCTGATCAGCCTTAGTACATTTTGATTCGCCCTTCGCACTACTTTACGTGGATTGAGATATACAGTTGACTAATATACTTGTCCTAGATATGTCTGAACATATCATATCAGGTTACATGACTGTATTAATACAAGCATGTGAATAGGAATTACCAAGATAGGATTCAATCCACAAAACGCTTGACAATTTCTCACCTGAATTCTTTAAACTCCTTGATCCCGATACTTCTGTTCTATCACCTCACCCTTGAACTCTTTATTATTGATCTTCGTCTTCCCTTATTTCGGAAAGACGAAATCTCGTGCCTGGTATAAGTTTGGTACATAGATAGTACTAGATATGCCACATAGGCCGATCACATACTTGAGGATTAAATTTTCGTAATTGAGGACATATCATATGTGATATGATCGGCGTTGAAGTTCGAGGATTGAATGACATGAGTAACCATATTAAGGAATATTTTCTTAAGGTATGTAGTCTTTTGTGATGAATGGGTAAACTCTAAGTTGGGTAGCAGTGCAATTGTCAACTCAAGATAAACTCTTTAAAATTGTGACCGAGAAGATTAGATTGGAAGAAGTTCAAGCCATTCTCATTTTGAAAATTTAGAGGAGTGACTAAGATGATTAATGAGTTGATATCAATAGTTATATCTCAAGTACATGATTTAGATCTTGAAATAATGAAGGTAAAATCGTCATTTTGAATTTAGAGGGTATATAATTCAGACTTGAACATTGGTGAACCACATTTAAATTATTTTTCAATTTTGAATTAAAGTTCGATGGTTGGACTACCTAGTTGGAATATTGAGGATGTGAATGAAATTTACAAATGGGACTCGAATCACTTCTAGAGGAATTTACGATAGTTAAAATCATGAGGCAAATTCATAAGCATGTGCAAATCTTGACGATGTCCTATGGGCTTAATCTGCCTGTGGATAATTTGAGGAAGTAAGAAGTGATAACCATAGGTAGAATTTTGATTAGAGCAAGTGGTCACCTTAATCATGAAGTGATTGCAGTGGACATGATTCGGATTTTAATTATCGCGAGGAGGTTGCGATGGACTTGTCTTATGTACATGAAGGGTTAACAGAGTATGGCTTAAGTTTTAAATTTTGAGGACGAAATTTTTTTGTAAGTTGGGTAGATTGTAAACCCCCAGATTTTTCAAGAATTTCAAATTGGGATTTTTCGCAATTTTCTGGAATTTTCTGTGAATTTTCTGTAATTAAAATCAAGGTTTTCAATTATTAAATGATTTTTTTATTGTTAATAAATAATATTAAAATATTATGAAAATAATATTTTTGGGTGTAAAATGGAAAACTGGACTTAGGGCAATTTTTCCGAAATTTATTGGACCCCGGACCTAATTTTAAATCACCTAAAACTATTTACTTAATTATTTATTTAATTATTCATTTATTTATTCATTTATTTAATTATTATTATTATTATTATTATTATTATTATTATCTTCAGCCCATTGGGCTTGAACCCAGCCCGGCCCAACAGCCAAACCCAGCCCAGCCCGGCCTGCGGCCCGTTGCCCTAACGGGTCGGGTCGGATCTGCCCAGACCCGACCCGCCGCCGACCCGAGACCCGCAACCCAGTCAGTCACCCCCCCCGAGTCTCGCGGCGGAGCCGTCGCCTCCGGCCGCTCCGCTCTGCCCGGACCACCACCCACGACCGCCGCTTTCTCCGCCACTCTCCACCGCCCGTCTCGGCCCCCTCAACCCCCGGCCACCCCCTATATATACCCTCCCCGACGAGCCCCCACCGCCTCAAACCCTAGCGCCGGCAGCCCCTCCGCCCTAGGCCTCGCCGCGCCACCGTCTCCCCTCGCTGTGACCCGCCCTCGCCTCGCCGCACCGCTCCCGGCCTCCAGCTCCTCCCTCGTCTCCTCCCAGCTCGGCCACGAGCCTGCCGCAGCAGAGCTGCTCGAGCTCTCCCCGGCGCCGCCGCTGTCGGCTGAGACGCCGCCGCCTCCGCTGAGTCCGCCCGCCTCGAGCCGGCCGTCCCCGAGCCAACCGCCCTCGTCCCGCACAGCCCGGCGGAGCTCCGGCCGTGTCCAAGTCCAAACCCTAACCCTAATTCCTATTTCCCCCCCTGTGTCGGACACGGACACAGGACACAGTGTCCGTGTCGTGTCGGACACAATTTTGCCATGTTTTTGGGTCCCCTTCAGGTACGCGTAACTTTCGCCTCGTAGCTCCGTTTTCAATTCCGCAAATTGCGTTGTGAAGCCTGTATGACCCTCTCGGTGTCCGGACAAACTGTTCGGGACACCGCGTCCTGTGGTGATCGCACACCGCGATCCAAAAACAGGAAAAACCAGACCCTGTTTTACCCCGGAACCGAGTACGTCCCGCCAAACGGGACGACTTGGTCGCGTGCGGTCTTCACAGATACGTGCGCAGCGTCGATACGGACGTGTGAGATTTAGCGGAAGCTGATTCGGGTGTGCGTGCACACCGGAATCAACGCGTATCCGCGGACATCGCTCCGTATCCGCCTTTTCGGCAATTCACCCTAACTTCTTGTACACTCGTCGGATCGAGACGAAACTTGCGCCATCGGACTCGTAGCGATACGCTGGTCCTGTGGGTCAAGTTTGGTTCGATTCTGAGAACGTTGACGAAATCGCGTGTCGTGGGCCCCACAGGCCCCGCTCGACGGGCGATTTTGTGTTCGGCTCATCGGAATCCAAATCTGGAAGTTCCGTTGGGTTCGTATCAGCGTTCCTGACCTGTTGACACTAAGTTTGGTGAATTTGGAGACTTTTGACCCGGACACGTTTTTCGGTGCAAAGCGGGCCCAACGGCGGACCCCGTTTTGGCCCGAAACTGCCGTTTTTGCCCTTGTCTCCAAATTGGACCCAAGGACAGGCGTTTCTAGCTATTTGACATCTTCTGAGCATGATGGTAATGTCTGTTTCAGCTTTTGGACTCATCTGTGGAAATTTCTCCCAAGAACCTAATTAATCAGATCCAAACAACAGGCAAGTACCTGCACTTCAAGTTAATCTTTATATTGTGATAATTAAATTCCCTGCTCTACTAGTACTCTTGCTGATTACACGTAGTGTTAGAATACTATATTTCATGTCTTGAATAATTGGTAATTCATGTCTTGTTTTTCATGTCGGGTGGGAGAATACTGAAAGGCATGTAGTTTACCCTTCCCCTTGCCGTGAATAATAGCTGTTGGTACACGACTGTCCATCAGCCGGATCTCGATTATTCGTGACTAATAGCCGTTCATGACGGCCGGATTAGCCTTATAAACCCCTGCATGCCAACTAAGTATTCTAAAAACAAACACAAGTTTCATACAGATAGTTTCTAGTCATGTTATCTTTCTTGCCGACTGTGATAGTTTCACTCTGCTCATTTACTTCTGTTTTCTCATATTCCTGTTTATAGTTGTGACTCTGAGATATTGACATCCTCTATGCAATTTCCTTAACATGATATTCAATAACTAATTGTCATAATTATTTAGTTTAACCTTGTTGTGCACTGTGTACTTTGCTCCTTTCCTGACTGGATCTGTTGATTTAGGCGATGATGAGGACTTTGCCCTACCTATTCTGATCCCTATGACGTAGCAGGTGACAAGGTTGAGAGGCCGGTTCCCATTCAGGAGATTATCTCTGAGGAGTAGTAGCCAGTTAGCTAGTTTTCCCTTTTCAGCTCAGTAATCGGGTTTGTCCCCGATTTATCTTCTGTTCATGTATAAACTATGGATCTGTTATCACCATTTATTTTATAAATCAGCATTCCTATTTCCTGTTAATTTCCTTGTCTATTTATTTTATTGTGGATGAGATAGAAATTTATTGATCCCAGAAAATGACCTAGACAGCGTACTACCGCCGACACTGCGGCGTAGGCTGGACGTGCCCACGCACTCGTGCCCGAATATCCGGGTGCGGGTCATGACAGAATATACTAGAATGTCGTCAATGAATACAACCACAAATTTATCCAAGAACTGATGAAAGACTCTGTTCATCAAACTCATAAACACTGCTGGCGCGTTGGTTAAACCAAACGGCATCACCAAGAACTCATAATGCCCATACTTAGTCCTGAAAGCTGTCTTCGGGATGTCTTCCTTCCTCACCTTGATCTGATGATAGCCGGATCTAAGGTCAATCTTCGAGAATACCCTTGCACCACTCAATTGATCGAATAGATCATCAATGCGTGGTAGGGGATACCTGTTCTTGATGGTGACAGCATTTAGTGCCCTGTAATCAATGCACAACCGTACTGTTCCATCCTTCTTCGGCACAAATAATATGGGTGCCCCCCAAGGTGAAACACTGGGCCGAATGAAACCCTTCTCCAAAAGATCATCAACCTGTTCTTTCAACTCCACTAACTCCTTAGGTGCTAGCCGATAAACTGATAAAGTGATTGGCTCTGCTCCTGGAGTTAAGTCTATTGTGAATTCTATTTCCCGATCAGGCGGTAAGCCTGGAAGATCATCAGGAAATACATCCACAAATTTTGATATGACTCTTGGGTAACCTGTCTCCCCTTCTACAGATAATACCCTAATAGTAGGCTGAACTCCTTGCTCTACTGCTCCTCGGAGAAACTCAAATTCTGGATGTCCTGGCGGTCTAAATATAACCCGCCTAAGTCGGCAATCAAGAGTCGCATGGTACTGACTTAACCAGTCCATACCAACTACGACATCGTAATCCGGCATAGAAAATATCAGAAACTGCACTCGCATTTCTCGGCCACATACGACTACAGAACATGATCTACAGACGTCACTAACCGGAATAATTCTACCTCCCGTAAGAATCCTCTTCATCTTCGGGAGGGGTGCGGTAGCTACTCTATGGGTGGCTACAAAGCTAGCTGCTATAAATGAATGCGATGCTCCAGAATCAAATAATGCAACTGCTGGTAATGAAGCTACTAAAATAGTACCTGCGATGACCTCGCCTGCTGTAGCCTCCTCCTCAACAGCTAAAGTGAATGCCTGCCCTCGCCCCTGTGCTGGACCTCTCTGCTGCTGCTGAGCCTGCTGAAATAGGGCTGCCTATGGGGCCAGTGGTGGTCTCTGCTGGTTTCCTCCTGGGGCTGGTGGTCTGACTCCACCAACTCCTGTCTGCTGTGCTCCTACTGCTGGATAAGTTGGTCGCAGTGCAGGTAGAGCTAGTCTGGGTGCTTCTCCTCTATGGTGAGTGCAGTCTCTGGATAGATGCTGGTTTGATCCGCAAAGCAGGCATAGTCCCAACTTTCGTCTGCACTCTCTCTCAATGTGTCCTACCTTGCCGCAGTGATGACAAGTAGGAAGGGATATGGCCCTGTGTGCTGCTCTATCTGGCGTACTCCTCTGGAATCGTTTTGCAGAATCTCCATGTGCTGCCTTGGTTGGTGCGGAGGTATTTGGCCTCTTCAGATTCGATTCCCTTCTAGTGACGCGCTCCATGCGTCGTGCTGCTGCTAGAACATCAGTATAATTTGTAGGTGCCACTGAGCCAATCAATCTCTGAAGCTCGAACTTCAACCCGTCAAAGAACTTTTCCGCTTTCTCTTCCTCCGTCGAAATCAATGTTGGAGCGAAGCGACTCAGGCAAATAAATTCAGAATTGTATTCTTCCACTGTCATGCTGCCCTGGATGAGACGGTTGAACTTGTCCCTGAGCTCTGACCGTGCAACTGCCGGGATGTACATCTCTTGGAAGAGTCTGGAGAACTCTTCCCATGTGACTCTGTCCTGTCCAAGTCTCCTTTCTTCTGCTAACCACCAGTGGTGCGCATTATCAGTTAACTGCATTCTGACTGCAGTCATCCACTTCTCTCTTGGAAGTTCAGCGGCTTCCAGCTGATGCTGAATGTTTGTGAGCCACTCATGAACTTCCGTTGGCCCTTCTTTACCAGAAAATGTGCGAGGCTTGAGATGACGGAAGTCGGTGATAGATCCCGTCGATGTTCGCCACGCTGCTGGATTAGCCTGCTCCAATGCGGATACCAGGCTGGTCCTCAGATACTCGGCCTCCTACCGATGGGCCTCTTGCTGAATCTGCTGCTGTGCTTGCATCATAGCATACATCATCTGGAACATTTGTTGCCCGTCCATGGCTTGTCCTGGCGGGAATACTGGCATCTGGGGAGTGAACTGTAGTGGTGGTGGAATGTCATCTCTCCGGAACCTTGGATTAGGCTGTCCGATTTGATCACTCTGCGATGCTTGTACACCCTCCCCTGGTGTCACTTTGCCTCCATAAGTAACCACAGCGTCGTGTAGTGTATCCAAAGGGATATCATCTCTGTTCTTGGAATCCATTGCTCTGAAATCAAAAGATAAACTATAAGAACGCTCAGAGGAATCAATACAGGATGCAGTTCAAGTAACAAATTTCGAGTTCGATATAGAGTTCAACAAATGGTTAAATGATGGATGAGATCCTATAGTTTATACTATCCTTAGGGCAGGCTGGTCCGGTCCCTAAGTTGAAACCGAACAATTTAGTCGTAGACCTGCATGGGCCACCACAAAAACTATGTCACGCCCCAGTCCCAAAATACCGTGGGACCGGACGCGTGGCAATGGCCAGCAGTACGCACCGATGGACAAACCCAATTTAATGGATCCATCAGGGCATACTTAAGCTGTAATATAACAAGTCTACAACAATCATGGTACAACTAATCTCATCCACACAAGATATAAAATATAATTCACAGAATAAATAAGGAATGTAAATCATCAGCAAGTCTCACAAAGTACTTCGGGGAACAACCCGATAAATATCTAGTACAATGGTTCAACAGACCAGAAAGTAAAAGACTGAAATAAATAATGGAAGCTGAGCATGAACATGGATGCTCAAGAGAAGTCTTCAGCTAAGACCTCGTCCTCAGATGGTAGTACAGCTCCTGGATCAGCTCCTGCTCCGGTCCCGTAAACCTCGGGAAAAGCCTCGTCTGTAAAATCTGGGGACAAACATCCGGATCCAGGTCCTCAGGGGACATAGCAAGGTACAAGAAAACTCATGCCAAATAAATACAGATAAGCAGTGCAGCAAATAAATAACTAAATGATCAGTGGGTAAATATGTAACCATCTAAGTGAAATGCAAGTGAGAGTAACACTAAAACTCAGGCTGAAGCCACTACAAGCTCTGTGTCGGGGAGCCGGTAGCGGTAATAAACACGTAATGTGCCTAGCTCTGCTACGAGAGTCTGAGGCCTCACAATAGTAGTAGATAGATATATGAAACAGCCTGTAGCCTGTGTGTCTCTCCCCACCCAATGTAACCACGCATATCATGACCATAACGACTCATGCCCATGTCAAGCGCGATCATAGCTAATGCAACAAGTCATAAGTATCTAAGGGTATAATGTCCATGTCCTGTATCCTATACAGAATCACCACGAATATCTCGGAAAAATCCTGTCTCATGAATAGTGTCAAGTGTCCTGGGTCATATGGTACTTGATAAGACAAGTACGAGAATAAAGTGTCACGAATGTCCATCTCTAGATGACCGTACCCAACACTGCGCACAGTGTCGGCACCCGAATGATAATCGGACGCTAAGTACGTCACACGGTCCTAGGTTGAGCATGCACCGCACTATAATAAAGCAAGGAAAATATATAACAATACTGTAGAGTTTGGCAAGGTACACTTGCCTGATGTTTGAATATCAACTGTCGTCCTGGTATCGGTGGATCCGGTAGGTACTACTCCGAAAGCTGTAATAAATATCACCAATAGTCTCAGAAGATGTCAAATAGCTGGAAATGCCTGTCCTTACGTCCAATTTGGATACAGGGACAAAAAGGTCATTTTCGGGCCAAAGCGGGTTTCATAGGTGGGCCCACTTTGCACCGAAAAGCGTACAGAGGGTAACAGTCTCTAAATGGGACAAACTATGGGTCAAACAACTCTAAATGTCAATACGATCCCAACGGAATGTCCAAATTTGGATTCCGATGAGCCAAACATAATTTGGTCCAAAAAGTCAACTATGGGGCCCGCCAATTGGCGATCTGGTCAACCGTCTCAGAAAGGCGTGAAAATTGGGTCACAGGACCAGCGTGTTACCACGAGTCCAGTGGCGTAAGTTTCGTCGCAATCTGACAAGCGTGCACAAAATACTCACGAGTTCCACAAAAGTGGCGACACGGAATGTGTTCGCGGATACGGCCTGATTCCGGCGCGCACACGCGTCCAAATCAGTCCCCACGAATTTTCACGTGTCCGATTATGCTGCGTGCACCATTCGGTACACTTGGCACAAGGCAGGACGGTCCCGTTTGGCGGGGCGCGCTCCGATCTCCAACTTTTAGAAAACCGGAAAAAAGTGGGTGCGCACAGTTTTGTGACGATTACAATTTTGTCCACAGCAACTAATAGCACAAAGTTATTATACAGAAAATAAACTAGGTCATGTAATCTACAGGTATCAAAAAGAATCACCGAATTCGGATCTCTGTGGTGGGAGATACGAACTCGGCAATATGGGTGGTCATCGCAAGTTTCTGCGATTGCAGAATTCTGTCTGCTCACGCTGACTTGGGCGCTATTTTTCACCTAGGGGCACACATTTTCCGAGGTTGACTATAAAACGAATATTTGAGAGGGTTAAGGGAAGATCATACCTATAAAAACGGAACCACGTTTGGTCGAGCGAGTCAACGGGAAATTACGCCGGAGCGAAGGTGCCTCGAGTGGGAGACTGCAGTTCGCGATGTCGGCGTCGACGGGATGGTTGGATGGCTTGGGGAGGCTTCTCTGGCTGCGGTGACGGCTCTAGATGGGAAGGGGAAGTCTGGATTTTTAGGTTAGGGTTTTGGAGAGCTAATCATATATATATATATATATGTTATATATATAATAGAAGAGGGAGATAGGAAGAAGCGGGTTGAAGGGTCATGCGGCCGCTGAAGCAAGGGTGTCCACGGATTTGCCAACGTCTATGGGCTTCTCAGCAACTTGCTGAGAAGTTAGAAGTCAACTGAATGTTATTATTACTATATTACTATAAGAATATTACTATAAGTTATTATTATTATTATATTCTATTAACTTTTCTTTTCTTTCTTTTCTTTCTTTAATTAAAATATATATACATATATATTTGTATATATATATATATATATATATACTCATAAGAAAATTTATAGGATAGGGTATTGCACATCGTTAGGCTAGCAACTGCTCAAGGGTCTCCTACATGGAATAAAATCCGAAAAATTCCTGATGGTCCCATAACTCATCTAAGTGCCCGAACACCTAACATAAAAATTATTAAAAATCTATTTCTCCTATTTGGACCTAATTACTACAATTTAATTAATAATTAATAAATAAAGGGCATATACGATTTTCTGGGAAGGGGGTTTTACACAATGTAACCTCACGTCTCATGTCCATAACACGCAAGATCGTAACCTCTAGCTAGTACAGCGAGTCATAATAATATCTATGTATATGCAAGATCTATGTCACGAATCCTGTAAGCCTGTACATAATCACCATGAATAACTCATAAAAGATTCTGTTACATGATTAGTGTCAAGTGTCCTATGGTATGACGTACTTGGTAAAACAAGCACGTAAAATATAGGATCGTAATATCAACTCTCTAAGTGACGTTACACGACTCCACGTACGGCGTCGACACCCGAATATTATTCGGACGTTAAGCAACGTCTCACAGTCCTAGATTGAACAGGTGCATCTCAAGAGTATATATATATAAAGAACTCAAGCAAATCATATAACAGGAACTACTGTAAATTGCCAAGGTACACTTGGCTGGGGTTTGAACTCCTCCAATTGCTCTGGTAACAGCAAGATATTCAGGTACTCCTCCGGATACTGAAATAAACATTACCATCACTCTCAGAAGATATGAAATAGCTAGGATTGACTACCCATAAATCTAATTTGGACACAGGGACAGAATTGACAGTTTCTGGTCCAAGCGGGGTCCACATGTGGCCCACTTCGCACCAAAAAATGTGCGAGAGACAAAGTTCTTCAAATTTGTCAAATTTAGTGTCTACGAGTCCAGAATGATGATACAAACCCAACGAAATATCCAAAACTGGATTTTGATGAGCCGATCACAAAATTGTCCGTCAAGTGGAGCCGTGGGGCCACGATACGGGATTTCGTCAACGTTCTCAAAATTGAACCAAACTTGGGTCACAGGACCAGCGTAACGCTACGAATCCAATGACGCAAGTTTCGTTGCGAAACGACAAGCACACACGAAGTTACAACGAGTTTCAGAACAGGACCGATAAGGGATATTTTCGACGGATACGCGTTGAATCCGGTATACACACACATCCAAATCAACTTCCGCGAAATCTCACATGTCCGCATTGACGATACGCACCTTTCGATGTAATTCACACACGACAAAGTTGCCTCGTTTAGCGGTACGCACCCCTTTCGAGAAAATTCTGGTTTTAAAAACCAAGTTTTTGGTCGATTTTACCCGCGAATAAAACACAACACACAACAAATTAAAATAAACTAATTACAGCGTTTTAATCTCGGTTATGTTATCTAATTTACTGTTCAAATAGAAATTAGAAATATTAAACAGGTTGGGAGAAAAATAGCCGTGAACATGGGGCTCAGGGACAGTTTTTGAATTCCTAAATTTGAGTTATTTTTTCTGTTTTTGCGTCGCGGTTTGCGACCGACACAGGACGCGATACCCCGAACTAATTGCACAGGGTTCGAGAGGGTCACGTGGTCCTCGCATAGGATTCGACAGAATAAAATTTGGATCAATACACAGGGAGATACGAGACTGGGAAGATAGGTACCTCGCTGCGGTTCGTGAAAGGGCGGTGCAGCGGAGCACGGCGGTGGCGGCGGCGGCGGTTGCTGTAGCTGCTGAGGCTGCTGGGGGGTCGGGGTGGAGGGGCTGCCGGGGGGGGTGTTGGCCAGGTTAAATAGAGGGGAGGGGAGGCGGTTACGGGGGTGAGGGTCGCCGGGGTTTTCGGGGGTCGTGGGTGCGTCGAGGTCGAGAGCCTCGGAGACAGGGGCGGGGTCGTGCGGTCGGCGGAGTCGGGGGAACGGGGTCGTGGGGAATTCGGGGGGGATCGTGGGTGTGAGGGTTAGTGGAGCGGGTCGTATCGGGTCGGGTACAGGTAGGATCCGACCCGTTAGGACGGGTTGGGTTTAGTTGGGTTCGGTTCAGGTTGGTTCAAGTACGGTTCGATCTGGTTCAACCAAAAACAGTATTTTTCGCTATTTAAAAATAGTTGTTTAGCCCAATAAATTTTAGAAAAATTACACAACATCCAATTATTAATTATACACCCAAAAATATAATTTTTACAATATTTTAATATTTAATATAATACACAAAAATATAAATCCTTTGAAGGACATTTATTTTAAATAATTAAAAATCACAGAAAAATCTCAAAATTCATTAAAAAAAATTTAGAAAAAATCCGGGTGTTTACAAATGGGTCGGGCGTTCCGGAATTTTCCTCGGGTCTGGCACGGTCAAATCCGGGATGTCCCGACCCGGGTCCCGGTCAACGGGCAATCGCAACCTGTAGGTCCGGCTTGGACCGGCTCATGCCGGTCGGCGACCTGGTCAAACTCTCGGTTTGAGGTCTCGTCAACCCGGATCATTCCTCCCTCTCCGGCCCACCTCTGTTATAATTAGGGGAGTATTTTACCAAAATATTTTTTTATAACCCTTAGTATAACATTGGGAGGGATATTTTGATTGAAAAAACTCATCTCAACAGCCATTTTAATATAAAAGGGAGATATTTTTATCAAACAATTTTCAAATTCTAGCAGTTTTTGAACGTTAATAGGGGATATTTTGGTCATTTTAATGAAACATAACTACCTATAACAGTTATATTCTAAAGGTATTGATGCCATTTGACATCCGAAAATTTCTATAAATATGGTATAATTCATCCAAACTTACCACAATAATTTGTCCTCCATCTCTTATAATACTAACAAACAATCTAGTACTTTAACAACTTTCTCGAGACTGAAGTGCAAAAAAAATCGCAAGAGTTCACAAATTTTTGGAGGCTTCAACTTGATCGAGCACAATCAAGTTGCAACAATTCGACATCCGACTTTAAAAAAAATCAAGTTGAAGTTTAAGTATTTTTATTATAAAATTAGTTAATTTTGATATTAAAATGTGATTAGTTTTTTAAATTACAATTTTTAATAAGGATCATAATGATGTTATTAGTTCTAACCATTTTCGTCAAAGTAATTCAGAACTGTGTTACGATTATGTTAATAATTCTAAATAAATAATTTTAATGATAATTATTATGCTAAAAATTATGTAGAAAATAAAAAACCACCGACACAAATGTCACATCAAGAAGTTCGAAGTATTAATACTAATATTTCAACTAGGAAAAATTGTGTTACGAGAATTTTTTTTTACTAAACTATTTGTCACTGTTTGTCACACCCGATTCTAGATTTGGAATTTCTTGAATTTCTAGAATTAAATTTTTTTAATAATGTATTCTTGCTATATTTCTCAGTATTGGTTCCAGTCATTTTATTTATTGTTATTTTTTTGTTTTTGAGAGAGACTACCCGAAATCAGTAGAATATCCATTGACATTGCCATAGATCCGGTTTAGGATCTGCATGTAGAATAGACACCTGGTTTTGTTCATTTGGTTGAACCCATGACTAAACCATCTTTCTCTCCTCTTAGTATATATATCCTCACTCATTTTCTCATTTTACTGTTCTTGCTTCCTTCTTTCCATTCCCCTTCAAGATCCATCTAGTCAAACCCTAACCCTAGGAAGAAGTTGTTATGACTTGGACCGTGAGAGGTAGAGGCTAGAAGTGTCACGCCCCAGTCCCAAAATATCGAGGGACTGGACACGTGGCAATGGCCAGCAGCACGCACCGATGGTCAACCCAATTTAATGGAACCATCAGGGCGCACTTAAGCTGTAAAGAAGGTCTACTACAACAAGTCACACTAATCTCATCCATAAAAGATAAATAAATAAACTGCATAATGAAATGGAAATAAGTAGCAACAAATCTCAACAAGTCGGTCGGAGAAACAATCCGACATATGTCTGAATACTCTGGCTCAGTAGGTCAGGAACAAAAGAGATAAACATAAAGTAAATACTAAGTACGGGATCAGGTACTCAGGAGAAGTCTTCGGCAGTCACCTCGTCTTCAGGGTTCAGTTCTGCTCCAGTATCAAGTCCAGTAATAGCTTCAGCTCCTGTCCCGTATATCTCGAGGTACTGCTCCTCAGCTAAACCTGGGGAAATAATCCATTCCAGGTCCTCAGGGGACATAACAAGGTACAGAAAATACAAGCCAAATAAATAAGCAGTGCAGCAATAAGTAAATAATGGGGTAAACTATGTAACCAGCTAAGTGATATGCAATATAAGAGCAGCACTAAAACTCAGGCTGAGACCGCTACAAGCTCTATATCGGGGAGCCGGTAGCAGTAATAACAGGTAAAGGGTCTAGCTCTGCTGGAGAGTCTACAACCTCACAATAGTAGTGGATATATATATATATATAAAACAGCCTGTAGCCTGTGTGTCTCTCCCCACCCAATGTAATCACGCATATCATGACCATAACGTCTCATGTACATGTCAGCGGGATTATAGCTAATGCAACAAGTCATATTGTCTATAAATAACATATCTCTGTCAAGTCCTGTATCCTATATAGAATCACCACGAATATCTCGGGAAGACCCTTTCTCATGAATAGTGTCAAGTGTCCTGGGTTATGATGTACTTGATAAGACAAGTACGAGAAAGTAAAGGGTTCGAAATATCCATCTCTAGGTGACGTACCCAACACCGCGTACGGTGTTGGCACCCGACTGATAATCGGATGCTAAGTACGTCACACGGTCTTAGGTTAAGCATGTACAACAGTTATAAATAAAACAAGAAAATATGCAACAAGACTGTAAAGTTGGCAAGGTATTCTTGCCCTCTGATGTATAACTAAACCAAGGAATATTTAGCAAAAACTGTAAGTTTTGGCGAGGTACACTTGCCTGATGTTTGGATTCCACTACGGTTCTTGTTCTTGGAAAATTTCCAGAGATGTCTCCGAATGTTGAAATAAACATTACCATCATGCTCAAAAGGCACCAATTAGCTAGAAACGCCTGTCCTTGAGTCCGATTTGGAGTCAAGGGCAAAAACGGCAATTTTGGGTCAAAACGGGGTCCACCGGTGGGCCCGCTTTGCACCGAAAAACGTGTCAGGGTCAACCGTCTCCAAATTCACCAAACTTAGTGTCAACCGGACAGGAACGCTGATACAAACCCAACGGAACTTTCAGAATTGAATTCCGATGAGCCGAGCACGAAGTCGCCCGTCGAGTGGGGCTTGTGGGGCCCGCGACACGCAATTTCGTCAACGTTCTCAGAATTGAACCAAACTTGGGTCACAGGACCAGCGTATCGCTACGAGTCTGATGGCGCAAGTTTCGTTTCGATCCGACGTGTGTGCACGAAGTTAGGGTAAAATACAGAAAAGTCGGATACGGGGTGATGTCCGCGGATACGTATTGATTCTGGTGTGCACGCACACCCGAATCAGCTTTCGTGAAATCCCACACGTCCGTATCGACGTCGCGCACGTATCTGTAAAGACCGCACGCGACCAAGTCATCCCGTTTGGCGGGGCGTACTCAGTTCTGGGGTGAAAACAGGGTCTGGTTTTTCCTGTTTTTGGATCGCGGTGTGCGATCACCACAGGATGCGATGCCCCGAGCGGTTTGTCCGGGCACCGAGAGGGTCATATAGGCTTCACAACGCAATTTACGGAATTAAAACTGGGGCAGCGAGGAGAAAGTTACAAGTACCTGAACAGGACTGAAAAACCAAAGATTCGTCGTATCCGACTCGACACGGACACTGTGTCCCGTGTCCGACGGTGTCAGCCTAGGGTTAGGGCTAGGGCACGCTGCGGCGGCCGGAGGACCGCCGGAGAGGGCTGGGGGCAGCGGGGGAACGCTCGACCGGGGCTGGGCGGCTCTCGGGGACACGCGGCGGCGCAGGGGGAGGCGGCTGCCGGAGCTGCTGCTGTTCGACGAGGAGAGGAGGAGGGAGGTGGGAGGTGGCTGAGCGCGGCGGAGGGGTGCTGCGGGCAGGTGGCGTCGGCCGGCGAGGCAAGCGGTGGTGGCGGATGGTGGCTTTGGCGGTGGAGGGGAGCTGACGGGGGTATTTAAAGGGGAGAGGAGGCGGAGAGAGGAGGTGGACGTGGGGAGGTGGCCGGGGGGAGCGGGCCGGAGGCGGCGGCTCCGCCGGAAGACTCGGCACGGAGGTGGATCGTGGTCAGGGAGAGGGGACCGGGTTGTGGGCTGGGTTTATAATAATAATAATAATAATAATAATAATAATAATAATAATAATAAATAAATAATAAATAAATAGTTTTATGTGATTTAAAAATAGGTCCGGGGTCCGATAAATTTCAGAAAAATTACCCTAAGTCCGGTTTTATATTTTACACCTAAAATCATATTTTTATTACATTTTAATATTAGTTAATAGCAATTAAGAATTATATAATCAACACAGCACCTCTGTTAATTCCTGAAAAATTGCAGAAAATTCCCCAAAAAAATGATTTTAAATAACGAAAAATTTTAGGGTGATTACAAGAAG
This sequence comes from Iris macrosiphon, assembly GCA_036927795.1. NCBI lineage: Eukaryota > Viridiplantae > Streptophyta > Magnoliopsida > Asparagales > Iridaceae > Iris > Iris macrosiphon. The sequence continues at coordinate 132,694,811 of JAYESA010000017.1, forward strand.
CCACCCAAGGCAAATACATCTTGCTCAATGGTGAAGCCTTGATTTTTGGATTTATATATATATATTGCTTTAAAAAATGTATTTGATGAAAAATGTTCTCTTTGAGTTACTGATCATATTTAGTTCTTGGAGTTTTGGATATTGATGTTTAGATTTGTGTATATCTGAGTTTTAACTTAGGATTTTATATGGGTTCCATAAGTTTTTCCTTGGTTTGATCTATTAAAACTTGTTTTTTACTAAAACTAGTTATTCTATTTGATGGAGCTTTCTATTTCGAGCATTTTGGCTTTTGAATCGCTTAATTTGGAGTTGAATTAAAGTTTTTATAGCCAAAACAAATTATGGAGCTTTGTTCTCGGACCTACCTGATAGGGACGATGAACATCAGGTAGGTCCGAGAACAGTGTCGTGCAGCAGTGCACCGCACATGAATTTTTATGCCGCAGCAGTGCGCCACGCATGAAGTTTCATGCCGCAGCAATGCGTCGTGCATCACTTTCTTGTCGCGCGTAGTGCGTCGCGCATGGAGTTTCATGCCGCAGCAGTGCGCTGCCCATGAAGTTTTATGCCGGAGCAGTGCGCCACCCAAATCACACCCTCGTCGTGCGCATCAATGGCCTCGTGCATCAATCCTTGCCTCTCAGTGCACCGCGCATGGATTTTCTTGCTACAGTAGTGCGTCGCACACAGAATTCATTGTCACGCCCCGATTTCGGCTAACCGATAATCGTCCCAGGGGACGCGATGCCGTGCACGCGTAGGGCGCGCGTGCACCAGGCCTTAGGCATAAGGATATTCTTTAGATCAATGCAACAGAGTAGACAAATAAGATAACACAAGGTTGAGGCATAGAAAAGTTTCTCTTTTATTTATAATGAACATCTTGTTACATTGCTTGACTCAAAAGTATAAAATGCCCCACGGGCTTACAAACTTGGACGCAAAATGAGATAGCTGATCCATACATTATGTCCCTTTACATGGTTTCAAAACACAAAACTCCTTGGGTGCGGGTAAGCACCATCGCCTTAGCGTTATTTCCGCAACGGAGAGAGAGGGGAAGGCTTCTAGCTTGAGCTTCCAAAAGTCTTGGCCACGAACTGCCAAGGATCCCAAAAGTCCGGGAAGAACTTCAGCTCCTCGCCGCGCTGCCTTGCGCCGGGGAACCTGCTACAATGAGGGTCAGTACTTCGAAAAGTACTGGTGAAGGCTAGCTGCTCAACTTTACCAAGCTCTTTAGATGAGTTTTAAATGAACATGCAACATTTATGTGTTTATGTGATTTTCTATTCTTGCCTAGATCAGATTTTATTTAGCAGGTATGCAAGAACAAAATAACACAACTTCACATGCCACCGTTCGGTGACTTTACCTGTCCCGTCTGAACCACCTGTACAACTTACCATAGCCTTCCCTGTCACGAAGACATAGTTAGTCTGCACAGTTTAAATATACACAACATCTTTCTTTGTTGTTTAGGAGCCATCATGGGTTTAGTCTGGGCTGGCGGCGACGCTTGCAGCGCGGGTAGCTAGCCCCGCTACAATTCCCCGCTCCCACGACTAAGAAAGTAGATTCCGCCCGGGTCGAAACGGCCCGGTGCCCCGGTAACCGTTCGCAGGAACCTGGATCCCTTGTGCACAAGAATTCCCATGACCATTTCTATGAACTGAACTTCATAGATTTACTTACTAGCCATTTAAAGAACATCATGTACGAAACTGCTTTACTGTACTATCACAATCAACCAACAGTTATATGAAATAACATGCAGCAGTTTATAGAAGAACACCTTGAACTTATAAAAGAGCACTTTGAACTATCAATAAATACCAACCCATTAAACATCCAACGAACATGCATGCATCAATGAATTTATGCAAGGTTTTGTATGACAAGCAATGGGTGTTCCAAGCCTACTTCTTATCTTATCTTGTTATCCAACTTATTACTTAAGTAGTGTCGTTTGACTGAATGCACAACTGAGTCAATTTTATTATGAACGGAGCCCTTGGAAAGAAGGTGCTTATCGAAATAGAGCCACTCACAAGTTTGTTGAATAGGAAGAAGAAGTAGAGATCCCTAAGACTCCGCTCGCGCGTCGTCTATACGATCACCTGCACGCACCAACGGATGATCAATACCTCCTGCTTCGGTCTCCAAGGCTCGATACGAAATGCGAAATCCTAATAACGAAAATAATGAAATCGATCGAAACCGTTCAAGAAAACGCAAGTCCTAAAACCAACAAGTTCGCAACCAACGGCAATCGAAAACGGGCAAGGAAAACCAACACAACGGAAAGGCCTCTCTCTACTCTGCCGCCGAGTCCTTCCTTGAGGCACGATCCATTGATTATGGGACCTGATTCCGAAGAAGCCAATCCATAACGAGGAAAGGATCTTGATTCAATCTGTCCCGATCGAACGGTACCAAGCATATCTTAGCCGCGCTCCCCGAATAGGGGGAACGGGACGAACGGGGCGTTACATTCATGTCCCGCACAGTGCGCTGCGCGCATAATGACTTGAATGCATATTTGTGCTTATTTAAGCTATTTTTTAGCTAGAATCTTGCAAAACTCAAAACATAAAAGTTGTAGATCTCTATTTTTTTCTTTCCAAATTTTTTTGAATCGCCTTATTTGGAGTTCATATGTGAGAGTTATCCTAAATTTAATATAATGTATCATTTTTCTAAATGCATAAACTATTTTAGTCCAGTTGAGTATCGGAGCATAGTTGGATGTTGTGCTTGTAATGCCCCACAACCGCACGGTGCATTACGTTGAGTCAGATTAAATGAGGCAATAGATGGTTAAATTTTGATTTGTGGGATTTGGGAGCAAGTATTAATTTGATTTGATTTTATGTGCAGATCGCGTGCGGGTCCGATGGAATCAGGTGTTCGTTAAAATCAGTACTGAGATAGCGAGATTAGAGCGATAATATCGTCTTCCTTACTCCGATCGGTCGGATAATTTGGAGAGCACGATCTGTTTGCACGGTCATACCAATTGAGTATATCGTGCTTTGCATCGGACCACGCGTTCAAGGGATCGACCGTATCGGAAAGGCAAAGTGCTAGCGGAATCAAACTTGCTGAGTGGGCTTTGTCCCTTTTTCTCTACTCATTCATGCCTAATAATATGGAACACACGTAATGGCTTGAATACGTGGACTGAAACTTAAAAATTACTACACTGTGGCGTGCATAGAGTGTGCATTATTTTGTTGGATATGATTTATAGCTTGAGTTGGTTTTGCGTTGCACAGTTGGAGCTTGAAAGGATTATCTTGGTTGGAACATAGAGGCACTTCCGACGAGCGAGCGAGCGTGCGTTACTCACGAGTATCAAGTTGGATGATTTGTCAAGCAAAGCGTGCAGTTGTGGTTCGAAACAGGAAAACTGCATCGGAAAGGACATTGTGCCACTGTTGGGGCATTATGCCACGGAGCTTTCGGAGCGAGGGGTGTTGCACCAATTGGAGCAATGTGTCAAAGTGGCATAGTGCCTATGGGGATAACTTGAGATTGTGCCTTGGGCTATAGTTGGAGAATGGTTATGGATAATTAGATAGATTGAGACGAGTATTTTTTGGTGGGGCGAGATGGCTTGATTCTCTCGTCATACCTACTTGGTGTTCGCATTGGTCATGGACAACCTGTTATGCACAGGATTTTGTTACCTCGAATGGGATATGCTCCGGGGCACCGGGACCGTTCTGCCATGGAGGAAACAAATGGTAACGTGCCTTGGACGCGGTGCCGGTAGTTCGATACGACCAGGCGGGCTAGCTACTAAGCGTTGGATCAGGTAGAAGTGCAGTTGATTAGTCCTTTATGGCTTGGCCAATGACTTCATATAGATAAAAGTTGGTTTGGTTTGTGCTTTTCGTGTAGTCGACGACCACCTTGCCTCGGGCAAGAGTGTGTATATCGATGATTGGATTACTAATGCTTAGATTGTGGAATGGTTTGAGAATAGAAATTGAGGCTTAGATTGAGGTTCGATAAGTTCATGTGTTTCTTGGGTTTGAGTAGAACGGTTTGCATATTAGCTTCATTTGAGTTGGATATATCTGCTTGTATATTTAGTTAAGTTGAATGCTTGCATGCTTAACCTGCTTTACAGTTTTTCTTAACATGTCATACCTCTGCCATGAAATTAATTTAGGATTCAAGTAGAAAGATCATCATATAACTGTTTGCATTCACTATTCTACTTAGTGTCGGTTTAGACGAGTGTGTTACCCCGCTCACCAGTACACTGTGTACTGATCCACGTTTGTGGACATTATTTATGGTATACAGGTGTAGTGGCACTGGATACACGGGACATGATATATGGAACGATAAGTACCTTATGGGCGAGAGAAAGAGCAAGAGTGTTGCATCGTCTTTGTGGCATTTTTCTTCTTGGCATTTTTTATTTGGACCCTATCGAGAGCTTCGATGCATATACTCTGATGTGTGCTTGGTACACAATACTCGACTTTCGCTGCAACTTGGTCATTTCGATGATAACTATGATGTTTGACATCATTACCTTGTGCTTAGCGCAACTCCAAGATCGCACGGCACCACGTCCTGATGAGAACGATTGTCCTAAGGGAGCGCTGCAACATGGTGATTCACGTTCAGTGGGGACGATCGAGCTTGCGGGAGATTGGGGCATGACAAATTGGTATCAGAGCACCCGGTTCATTTTTTTGGACTTTGTCCTTCGCTCCATCATAAACTCTAAATAGTTTTCGCGTGTCGTTTGGCGCTTGGCTCTACTCGGTGCCGCATTGGATATTTCATATAGTAAGTTTATATATTTGTTGGTTGTGGGTGCATGTTGTTCTTAGTTGCGTTGGCTTTTGTCGATTTCTGATAGATCATGTAGCATCGTTTGGCGTTGTTGCATTCGTACAGCAAGTTGTGTGACGTTGTTGCATTTATGCAGCAAGTTGAGAGGTGTCATTGCGTTGGTTTGGCTTATCGTTCGGAGAGTTTTTGGTTGCATCAGTGGAGAAGTTGGTTGGCAGACGAGATTGGTTATGTGGCATGTTGTGAGTAGAAATATCAGATGAGAATGGATTGTTGCTCGTGTAGCGAATGTGTTGGACGAAGTTTAATTTTTGGCTGGGCATATCACAGAGAGCGTTGCACGAGTTGCTCGTATGGCGTATTGGTTGAGCAGTTTTAGTTTTGGTTGGAAGTATCAGAGAGTGTTGCACTAGTTTCTCGTGTGGCGCATGTGCTTAGTAGGTTTGAGTTTTGCTTCAGAATATCTAGAGAGTGTTGCATGAGTTGCTCGTACGACGAATGTATGGAAGAGTGGGGTATTGGCTTAGATTATTTGGAAGAGATCATTGCACGGGTTGCTCGTATAGCGAAAGTATCGGGCGGTTTGAGAAATAGTTGGAAGTATTGAGAATGGAACATGGCACAAGTTGCCTCAAGCGAGATTGACAGAAGAGTTAAATGGTTCATGCGTTGGCTGACTTTTGTGTCAGACTTTGAGTTGGGAATGGCAGGATCACGCAAAATGGATGGTGCGAACGGATCTTGGATCAGTGCAAAGAAGGATGACGTGAGAAGTGACTTGATTCAGAGTGGTATATGGTATACCACATAGTGAGCGTGTCATTGGAATATTTTGGATAGACATTAATAAAAATTACCGCAATGGACATGGGTAACAGGAATAGATGTTGGTTGGTGCACACCAGCTCAGTTCTGTATCGAAATATGGAGCAAGCGAATGTTGTGTTGCGATCGACAGGATCACCCCGGGATAGTTGGTTTGGAATAGACATTCGTCGACGCAGAGTAAATCTGGCGCGAGAGCGACTCTATTTCCAAATGGTATATGGTGCAACAGAATTTGACTCAGGTATTCTTCGATACGTTCACTACAAGAAAATTGACTTTTCTTGACGGTTTTTCTCTGTTAAGAAAGGGTTTTCTTGATGGTTCTGGATCCGTCATCTAGGCCACAGTCAAGAAAAGTCTAAATTTTTTTTGACGGTTCCTGGCTATATTTTCTTGACGGATTTAAACCGTCAAGAAAAATAAAATTCTTGACGGTTTTAAGCCGTCAAGAAAACATAGCCAAAAACCGTAAAAATAACTAGAAAGTTTTCTTAACTGTGGCCTAGATGATGGTTTTAAACCGTCAAGAAAACTTTTGCTTGACCAGAAAAAACTGTCAAGAAACGTTATTATGTTATTTTTAGCAAAATTATTTATAATTATATATTATTTACCAAACAAATATGTTTATTATATTAACATAAACCAAGAACATCGCAAACATCGAAGAACTTTAATATACAATCTTTCTATTAATAAATATGCAGTTTGTACATCGCAAACATCCAAGAACCATATATACAAATAAACCAAAATATATGGTTTGTACAGTATCAAAATCTTTCTTTCTCATCAAAATTCTTCTCTCATCAGCCTTCTGGGACATGCCATACATCACAAAGCAAATCCATACAAGGTATCTTTGAAGGGAGTTCCTCATAGTTGTTTCTCTTATTTGTTCCTGCAAGTTAATAATACTTTAATTAGTATCATTCTTATACTTCTCTAACTCAAAAAATCAATATATTCAATCTACCAAACTCCAGCATAACATGAATACAAGTTTTTAACTTGGTGATTAATCTGGACTCATTATTAGAGAAAAAATAAGAGAGAGTTATGAGTACCTACAAGCAATGAAGCCACCATGGCGACCTATAGGCTTACTCAGAGTGCGTATCCATGTATCAACCTGCAACTACTTCTTTTAGTCACGAATCAAGTACCAAATAAAATTATTATAGGAAATACAAGTATTTAAGTCCATTTCTTAAAATATAACGGTGCACCTGTTATTCAGCATCATGTATGCTTGGTGTAAAAGAAAATTTTCCTTTATAGAATAACGATGTGTGTTTTATTCGTACCAGCAGGAAGTGATGGTACGTTGAGGAGTACTTCACATATATGCTAATTTTATTTGATGCTTGTGTTAGAAAAATATTTTATCAAGACAAGTTCTTCATAACCAGAAAAAAGAATATTTCAACAAACAATAGGGCATGTAAGCAATGAGACTTACTGTAAGTTGATATGTCAGTTTTCTCAGGAAGTTCCTTTATATCTAGACCTCAAATCACTCTTGGACCTATACAACAGAAAAACTTTTCTAAGATTGCATCCTTGGCCAAAGAAGAGAACGTCGTAGCCTAAAAAAATACAACTAACCTGATTAAGAACATCTGAATTAGAGGCAGATGAAACAAACGTAATATCCAGACTTATGGTTCCAAATCGACCAACCCTACCAACCTATAACAAGAAGAGCCAGCGCAATCAAAATAATGAAGTCAATAATAACAAGTTGACTACAAACATGATGTGATAAAATAAGAGAATGACCCTATGAAGGTATTTTTATTATATATATAAAACTCTATTTTACTAACACTAGCACTTCTATTGGATACACGAATCTGCACATGTGAACCCTTAAAACTAGATACACTCATCACCACAAAGCACACTCATAGCCAACTGCCTGGTGCTACTGTCTATCTCCATCTAACTGCTGCTATGCAGATACACGTCTGTAGGACTCGCTTTTCCTTGATCCCCTGCTACTACTGCAGATTTCTAAAAAAATAAAATAATGTAATTTTCATACAAACAACAGATGGATCCTTCCATATGATTATGAAAAGAAAAAAAAAACATAGATCCCTCCAAAATCTATGCATAATGAACACATAAATTGTTGGTGTTTTTACCTTTGGACTAGTAAAGATAGTCCAACATTGGCTACACCACCAAGTGGTAGATAATACTTTGTATGAGTTGAGGTGTGCACATGGGGTGTGGTGGGGCACATGGGTGCCATGAGGGGATATTTTCCTAGGAAGAAAAATGATTAACTCCTCATGAAAGCATTTATGCTTTTTGTCATGCTCTTGGAATTATTTTCATAGGAGCTAAGCCTCAAAGGGGCTTAGCGACTCGGGCTCAAGGGCTCAAAGTGGCGCTTTGTTGGCGTACTTTGCACTTAGCACGTCAGCATCGTCGCAAGACGCTTGTGCGTTGTTATTGCACTCGTGCGCTCATTTTATGCTCGGGTTGCATGCGCTTGTTGCATGCGCGTATTGCATGAGCTGAACGGGCGTTGGATGGGCGCTGAGCGGGTGCTGAACGGACTATGCATTCGGTTGCGATTGTGGGATATCAATTTTGTATATTGGCTTTTTAGTCCCACATCGAAAAGAAGAGGAGGATGGGCTTCCATCATTCCCTATATAAAGAGCCCTCTAGCCTCCTTTTGAGACAAACCAAAAAGTTGAGAAAGATGAGTCCAAAGGAGTCAATTCGAGTCAAACAAAGAGGTGACTACGAGCATTCCAGAAGTTCTCTTGTGAACTTGCTGGATCTTGGGAGCAGATCGTCGATAGAGGGCGAATCTTACTTTGGCTACTTGGATGCACGAATCTGCACATGTGAACCCCTAAAACCAGAAACACAGTCATCACCACAAAGCACACTCATAGCCAACTGCCTGGTGCTACTGCCTATCTCCATCTAACTGCTGTTGTGCAGATACACGTCTGCAGGACTCGCTTTCCCTTGATCCCCTGCTACTACTGCAGATTTCTGAAAAATAAAAGAATGTAATTTCCATACAAACAACAGATGGATCCTTCCACGTGATTATGAAGAAAAAAAACAAATAGATCCCTCCAAAATCTATACATAATGAACACATAAATTGTTGGTGTTTTTGCCTTTGGACTAGTAAAGATAGTCCAACATTGGCTACACCACCAAGTGGTAGATAATACTTTGTATGAGTTGAGGTGTGCACATGGGGTGTGGTTGGGCACATGGGTGCCATGTGGGAGTATTTTTCCAGGAGAAAAAAGGATTAACTTCTCATGAAAGCATTTATGCTTTTTGTCATGCTCTTGGAATTATTTTCATAGGAGCTAATCCTCAAAGAGGCTTAGCGACTCGGACTCGGGCTCAAGGGCGCAAAGTGACGCTTTGTTGGCGCACTTTGCACTTAGCATATCAGCATCGTCACAAGGCGCTTGTGCGTTGTTATTACGCTTGTGCGCTCGTTTTATGCTCGGATTGCATGTGCGTGTTGCATACGCGTGTTGCATGAGCTGAACGGGCGCTGGACGGGCGCTGAACGGGTGCTGAACGGGCACTGAGCGGACTATGCATTGGGCTACGATTGTGGAATATCAATTTTGTATATTGACTTTTTAGTCCCACATCGGAAAGAAGAAGAGGATGGGCTTCCATCCTTCCCTATATAAAGAGCCATGTAGCCTCCTTTTGAGACAGACCAAAAAGTTGAGAAAGAGGAGTCCAAAGTAGTCCGTTCGAGTCAAACAAAGAGATGACTACGAGCATTCCAGAAGTTCTCTTGTGAACTTGCTTGCTCTTGGGAGAAGATCATCGATAGAGGGCAAATCTTGCTTTGAGCAACGGTGGTCTTCACCGTCCCAGCAAGAATATTTTTTATTTTGTTTCCTTCTCCTTTTTTTCTTGGTTCATTCTGTCTTATTGCAACTACGTTTTGCAAGAAAGAACGAAGGTAGTTTTTGTTTTATTATAACTCTGTTCTTGTAAGCCCCCTTATTTTTGAATAGGGTTATTTTGGTATTTTTTTAATTTTTTTAATTATTTTATATAATTTAAATAGAATAGAGTAGTAATATCTAAAATCTTCTTTTAGATATATGACCCTTTGCCATGGCTTCGATATTTTGAGCAATGCACGACCTTTTTTCTTCCAAAAAAATTTATAATATAATTTTAATTGAGTCTAATATAGTTGGAACATGGATGTTGCAATTATTTGATCTCCCTCATGCTCCCAAAATATTAAAGAACGTCAAGAATTACGATTACCGTAAAATTATCTCTTTTTGACTAGAACTTGACCCAAACCCAACCCAAACACATGTAGGCATGTAGTGCACCCCAAAATCCATATGTAAATATATATTATATCGATAAAGGATATTTAAATTAATTAATTTATATTTATAGGAGTTCTAACTATAGAAAGTTGTATATGTGGCAACCTAGTTGGCAAATAACTACTTAACCACTTCCCTAACCAACCCAACAACCAAACCTTATCCAACCTAACCATAACAACCAACCCCACCCTCACTTTTTTGGCCAAGAGCAGCCCCCCCTTGGCCGAACCGCATTAGTAATAGGATAACCCCCTCCTTTATTTAAATCTATTTTAAAATGCCCTATATATATCAACTTACTACTAAACCCTAACCATCTCAACTCACCTTTCCAAAGCTATCCGACCCCTTTCCCCTCTCCCTTATGCGTGGAATAGCCCCCCCTTGCCTCTCTCACCCTTAGCGCCCCGCTCCGCGTAGGTGCTATGTACATGTGATATCGCCTTGCTTGCTCGAACGAAAGTCTTCTCGGAGAGTTCCCGACCGATTGATCAATGTGAGTGGGCAGAACTGCATTCTCTGATTCTTGTACGACTTAATAATGAATCTGAGTTTTTGAATGCTTATTTTCTTAAGAAGATTATTTCATAAGAAGAATGATAGAACCGACTCAGCATGCTTAATAAGAGAACTCACATAGCTTGTCATTGAAACGAATATGTCTGCTTGCTTGCCTAACTAAAGAAAAGGGAATGCTTGTCTGAAATGAGATAGAACCATTATTATGCTAAAGAGCTATAAGAAATATGCATGCTTAGTTACACCGACACAGCTCAAACGAACCCTAGCCATGCTAAGAAGATAAGTAAATGAATTGCTCGAATATGTCCCTTGAATATGCTAAGAAAGAGATAGTTATTGCATGTTAGATATAAAATCAATCGTGCTTGCCATTATATGTTTCGCTTGTCTGTTTGCTATATCAAACTGCTATAAGTCTTTGATTCGTATAAGCATAGTCTAATAGTGCGCCATGATGTTCCGTTCCTTCGGGTTCTAGGGGGGTATGCTATTAGATATATGAAAAAGATGTGTGTGCTTGAATGACTGAAAGAGAATAGTTTAATAGTCCGTCCTGATGTTCCGTTCCTTCAGGTTCCAGGGGGGTGCGGCTATTAGATTGTTAAATGCTTGTGAATGTGAATGTTATTGCCTATTGTTTGAATGTTGCTTGTCATGCATTGGTCTCAGACAACTTGTGCACAAGGTAATAGTCTCTCGATCGATTCCTGGGGCACTGGAAATCGGTCGGTCCGGAAGGGATTGTGAAAGCACCCTGATGTTCCGTTCCGAAAGGATCTAGGGGGGTATTATTGTCCATCAATGGGGCAACTCATGGACTGTCATATAGATAGGGCGCATGCTAGGCTCACCTTCTTGTATACCTATCGATTGATGACACCAATTGATTGATTCATAAGTTTATCCATATATGCAAATTGTGGCTAACTTGTGTGTCTGCTGCAGGGATAACCGTTCGGCCGTGAGTAAGAAATGCAATGAGTTTATGTGTAGCCTGCTTGTTTATTCTGTCGGCATCGTAGAGTATATCTGTTAGTGCTTCATGTATTGCATCGGTCAGACAATGACTATTAGTGCAGAGCTGAACCTCGGTCGCATATGCTAATAGTATCAGAATGTGAGTCATTGGTTAGCTGGATTATCGCTACCGATCCTGAGTTTCTCGGTGACCGAAATCATATAGATGTTTCTGCTTGTGTGCTAATGAAAGAAATGATAGTCCACTAAATGTTTGCTTTGAATTGAGATGATCCAGTCCACTATAGAACTTTGCCCAAAGAGTTAGATTTTGGTGCACAATACATGATGCGCACTCCACGATAGAACACTGCCCCGATCGTATGCTTATTGTTCGAATATGCAAAACTGTTTCCAACTATGTTTTCAAAAGATGTAATCTGACTATAGTTCTGAGCTGCATGAAATAAACTTAAGTAAAACTAGCAAGATCACTAGTAATGCATTATTTTGCCACGTGATTACATAGTGTGGGTTTCAGGGGGTGTAGCTTCTGTTCAGTTGTTTATACTCACCAGTACTTATAAAAGTGCTGACCCACCAACAGTTTGCTTGTTTTCAGGTGCATGTTCGTCCGAGAAAGCGATAACCGTGCCTCATCCTAAGGAACCAAAAATCTGGAGTCGATGCCTTGAGCCGCATCGAGTTTGTGATTCTTTTATATAGAGGGACATAATGTATGGAACGATGTCATTGTAGTCGAGAGAAAGAGTGCTTGAGCGATCTGTAACCTCGGCCATGCGCCGCTTGTAACACTTTCGATTATCAATAAAGAGCCTGTTTTCATATGCCATTGTGTTCTTTACTTTTCTGCAATATGTGTGTCGCTGCTTCAGTATTGAATAGCTTACTTGCCCTTGTTCAAAGCTTTGGCCTTGTGCAAGCGCACTTTAGGCTTGCACGACATCACGTCCCTGCGAGGACGATCGGTTCCGTAGGGACCAAAGCGAGGACGAACGGTCCTGCGGAACCGGGGCGTGACACAACATCATCTCCTTCACCAAAAATTTCCCCTCTCTTCCAAAAGCTCCACTTTTCATCATCCTTCCACCTTCTCTCCATCCAAACACCATTAAAACCTTCAAGAAGAACCCATCTTCCCCATATATATATCAAGAACCCTTTTCATCATCAACAACCCATCACAAGGAGAGTAGCAAGCCAAGTACAAACAAGGAGGAGTATTTCTTGGACAAGAAGGAGCGCCATCTTCCAATCCTCTAACGGTTTCGGTAAATCTTAAGTCCTTCTTTCTCAAATCCCATGGCATGATACTTTTAGGTTAAGTCAAATTACTGATTTAGAACCCCCTATTTTGTCATCTTGTTCTCATATTAGAAAATATAGATTTTTCATGATAGTTTGGTGATGATTTGCTTGTCGGTAGAACTAGTTTAAGACTTTGATGCGATTAATTGAGGGAATCATTATTGATTATTAAAAACTGAATTAATTGGTGTTTAATTCCTGGAAAATAAGTATTTTAAATTTATTTTCTGTTATTTTAATATCAAATCTGAATCCTATAATTAAGGGCCACTAACCTATATTTTTGGGTGACTTTATGACATTGTTTGCTAGTAAATAGATGTTACTTTGGATGAAATAAAGAGATAAATATCTTCTGAGATTAGGTCAGAATTTAATATGATATAAAATGATTTTTTTAATAAATATAAACTATCATAATTGGCTGGCAATGTCTCGAACAGGTTTCGGACAAAACTAGTCAACCTAAAGTGGCCAAAATCTTGAAATAGGTTGTTTGTGTCAAATCTGAAATTTATTGCTATAAATTCATATAAATCATGTTTAATTCTGGAATATATGATTTATTATGATTTATTTCCATGTCCTTTAATTGATGACTTAAACTTAAATTTTGGAAGTCAAAAACTAAGAAACTATGTCCTGATACCCTGTAAAAGTAAGTAAAGTTGTTAGAAATAATAACGGGCTTGGTTTTGCATGGCATCAAAAAAATTATAGAATTTAGTTATAATTATAAGAAATCATGTTTGGACCCTTATTTATAGGTCAATTGAATTCCGAAGGAGTGGACGCGAGATCATCTTTACCACCGCTGACTGCAGAACCAGGTAAGTGTACCTTGCCAAAATGTTAACAGTTCTAAATTATTTTTTTATATTATTTATGCATTGGATATTGTATTTGTGTGGCTTATTGATGTACTTGTTAAGCCTAGGGCCGTCATACGATGCTTTGTGTCCGAACAAGATTCGGGTTCCGACATCCCCTGCGGAGTCGAGTATTGTAGTTAGAGAGTCATTCTTCCGAACCCATGTGTTGTGCATATGTTATTTGTACATTCGACCGTAGGACACTTGACACGATATTCATGTGGCAGAGTCTTTCTCGACTTGATCGTGGAACTTGGACTCTGGATAGGACATGCTATAGTGGTAATTATAATTGTACATATTGACTATGACTTGTGTTGATAGTTAGAGGTTATGATCTTGCGTGTCCTGATTGAGACGTGAGGTTACATTGGGTGGGGAGAGTCTTCATCGTACTCTGGACATATTTTACTTATTACTATTTATAACGTATTAGGCTTTAGATTCACTATGCGAAATCTAAAGTATTATATATATATATATATATATATATATATATATATATATATATATATATATATATCTTCCTCCTGGTTCCTCCACACGGAGCCTTGAGTGTACTGTAAGATTACGAAAGTGTCCATTGGGATCTTTCGTGAGTACCAGTCCGGGGTACGATACCATACTCTCATTTGCATATCACATAGTTGATTGTTGTAGCTTCCCCCTTTTGCATACCATTATACTATTCACTTTTGGCTTGAGTATTTATTGTACATTGCTATGTCCCCTGAGGACCTGAATATGGATTATGTCCCCAAGTATTGACGATGAGGTTTATCCCGAGGTTTACGGGTCAGGAGTTGATATCGGAGCAGTTACAGCAGCCGAGGACGAGGTCGTACCGGAGGACTTCTCTTGAGTTCTCAGATTATCTTTATGTATGATGCCTTGTGATACTTAGTTATGGACTTGGATATTTTCTCTCTCATTATTTTGATACGGGTTGTTTCCCGTAATATTTATTTATTATATTGTGATAGACAGTTTCATTTATGGTATTGGTGCTTGAGACTGGTTTATCATATTGCCTCTTGTTTATGAATTGTGGATGGGATTAGATACATAGACTATGACAAATATATTGTAGACCATTTAGTTGTAATACAGCTTAAGTGCGCTCTAAAGGGTCCATTTAATTGGGTTTTTCCGTTGGAGTTGTGCTGCTGGCCATTGCCACGTGGCTAGTCCCTCGGTATTTTGGGACTGAGGCGTGACAAGGTTTTTGTGGTGGCCCACGCAGTTCTGCGAATATATTGTTTTGGTTTCAACTAAGGGACTGAGCAAACCTGCGATTAGGATAGACTCCAAGAAAAGACGACAAAAATAAATATTAATTGTGGAATTTGAAAGCCGCCAACTATAAAATAAATTCCATTATACAAACCACTTAAGCTACCACACCACATGTGTACAAGTCAATAAATGAATGATCAAATAATAAAATACACATACATGCGTCCTAAAATAGACTGGATCATTTATGGACTAATCCCAACAAATATAAGGATTATTTAGGACATAATTAGACTTTTGGTACTGGATTTGTCCGTTGATGGGTTCGGATTCTCGAAATTTTTTAGTAACACATTTTAGTGACGAAAATTCGTCATTGAAAGGCTCATTTCGTTACTGAAGTCCAATTTCATCACTGAAATGTGTCACTAAAAAATTTTGAGTACCAAAATCTATCAACGAAAAAATTCAATACCCAAAGTCTAATTAGAATCTAAACCTGGTATCCTTATACAAAATAATCCAAAATATATTTAACTTTGCTCCTTTATGTATAAAACAAAAACATGGGATCAGACATGGTCCTGGTGTCCGTGAAACGCTTGTTGGTACGTACATTTCGAAAATTGGTTAGGTGACCTTTCAGACAAGCGGACGTGTCAAAAATTAATAAAGTTCGACCAAGCCCACATCACATCTGAATATTTCAACTCTCGATTGGGATCGCTTACATGCGTGACTCTATTATTGCAGACCTATTTCTAGCTCGATTTCGCCTTCAACTTTAGGGTCGCGAGAGCGACTCTTCATTATTGTTCCTAAACAAGTTTTAACAACCAACAAACAACTCATAGTGTAGTAGTACTACTACTAGATTAAGTTCTTCAAGTTGAGAAGCTACATTCACTTCTTACATATGGAAGAAGAGGAGGTTTTGATCAGTTCGACGTAGAAGAAGAGGAGCAGCTGTTGCTGGAGACGGAGTGTCATCTTCATCGCATCGATGTTCTAACCACTTCCCTTTGTCGTCTTTGTATCTCCCTGGGAAGAATGCCGGTCAATATCAGCCGTCCAAATCAATGATCGCTACCACTTGTCCAAAAATAAAGTGATGAGCATAGATTCTTCGTGGGTCTCTTTTGGTTTACAAAATCGTGAGGTTGAAAAAAAGAATGTTTGGGAACCAAATAAATTTATAGAAAAAAAATTAAGAAAGAAATTGGTTCCCTTCATCAAACCAAGGAATCAAATTTTTATCTTTAAGTATTCACCTTCCCTTTCATTTTATTTTGACATATCTAAACACCAAAAAAAAAAAAAAAATCAATAAAAATTGTAATTTTTCAAAAAAAAATAAAGGACTAAGGAATTGATTTTCTTTTATTCTTTTCCGCGAACCAAACGAGGTCATATAAACCAATTGTGAACTGAAAGTGACTAGTCTATTTTTGGATAAATAAACCGTCGTACAAGTATTTCGAGGTACGCAACAATAAGATAAAGGGCCGGACTATACACATCCCACCCTCTACTTAACACATCACATATTAAATTAAATAAAAATATATATTAAAAGACATTATTATTCATTCTCCGGCCGACAACCGACGAAAGTCGTCCCCTCCCCCCCCCCCCCGACCCCCACCCTCCCCTCCCCTCCTTCTCCTGCCGACCCCAACGAACCTCCCCCCCCCCCACCTCGCCACCCCGCGGCCGGCGCCCGCCAACGCACCCCCTCCCTCCCCAGTCGCGTACCGTCCTCCGCTGACCCGAGCGCGCCGTCCTCCGCCCCGCGTCGACCCCCGCGCACGCGCCTCCGCAACACGCCGTCTCCTGCCCGCGCGTCCCCTCGACCCAGTCGCCGCTGCTCTCACCTCCCCCCCTCCCCCCGCGAGGACGCCTCCGCCCGCTTACTGCGTCCCCGGGATCCCGCCTCGATGGTGTGGGAGCAGACGCGAGGGTAAAATGGTAATGTAGTGGAATATGTTTAGAAATTTGGTAATTTTTAATTAGTTAAATTTGAATATGTTTAACATTTTGGGTGTGTTAAGTAGAGGGTGGAGTGTGTATAATCCGACCCTAAAAACCAAAAGAAAGAAGGGAAAAATCAAAGATATTGTTAGACTTCTTCTCTTATTTGAATCCCTTATTTTAGTAAAGACCCAAAATGTTTAAAAGTAGAAAAGTTTTTTTTTAATCTCCTTAGTTGAGTCTTACTTGTTCCAAATCTTTTGTAGGCAAGATGACAATGTCAATTGCTGCTTGTGATTACTTTTAGGCATCGTTTGGTTCGCAGAATCATGGAGTTGAAAAAGAAAAGTCATTTTTTTCTATGTTTAGATGTCAAATAAATGAAGGAGGAAAATAAAAGTGATTCTCGATATAAAGAAAAATAGAGAAAAAAATAGTTTCCTCCACCCATCCAAGAATTTACTTTTTTACCTTAAGTATTCACTTTTTCTCACCATTTTTTTGGTATTTCTAAATACTGAAAAAAGAAATCGATAAAAATTACAATTAATTTTTTTTTTAAGAAATTGATTTTATTTTCTTTCTTTTCTGCAAACGAAACACGACTTATATCAGTTATGCATAGATTGCGTGAAAGTGCAAAAGTCCTCAAACACAATTGTCAAGAAGATCCTAAACGTTACGAAATGTTTATTTTAGCCTAGTTCTCTAGGTTAAATATTTACACGATTATTTAAAAATATATAATTTTTTGGTAAGAACTTAGGAGCTGTTTGGTTGGGACTAGGTTGGAGGAAAGTGGAGGAATTTTGGCATGGAAAGAAGTGTAGGGGAGTTCGACTGTTTTTCAAGTCGATAGGAAGTGAGCTAAATTTTATTGGATTGTTGTTTGCAGTTCATGTCTACTCTTCAATCCCATTGAAAGTTTTCAGATCGGCTTTGTTTCTTTTAATACATCTAATACTATTTTTTTACTGTACACAAATATACATAAATAAATAAATAAATTTTTTTTTATTATCAAACTTATAATAATTTTTTTTTTGATTAAAGTTATAAATAATTTTTTCAGTTATGATTTGGGACGTGGGGTAAATACATATAACACATAATATTTTCGCCACCTGAGGGATGTTAGTTCATTATTATTATTATTTTTCTCTTATAATATATTTTTTATTTTACTCACTTTTATAGCCATCAAATTATTTAAAGCATAGTTTGACCATTTTAAAATTATAAAATATTATCTATCCAAATATTGAAAGTCAATTTGACTAGACAAAAACTAGCATACTACTTTAAAATATACATATTTCACTTTTATCGGATAAAAAATTACTTTCATTTCTTCTTCCTCTTTCAAGCAAGCAGAGTATGAGAAACTCAAATTTATTTGTCAAAGACTCGATAGTCATATGCACTGTGGGTCAGAATTTATTTGTCCTTGCTTGGTAGCCGTAGTCTTTACATTAACTCGACGAGTTCTGGTCCCCATATCGCAGTTGTGAAGTGTCTATCCAATTTATGCACATGCTCTGAGAAAGTTGTGCACCTGCACTTGTACTCTCCTCCACTCATTTCACCATCTTCGTCGTTGTTTCACATTCATTTTCTCACTTGACATCACATACAAGTTAAAGAAGGCAAACATAAACGAATTTAGGGCCGTGCAATCGTGGCTATTCAAAACGCAGAAACTAACCTTGTTTTGTTAGAGCATTTGGTTGCCATGTACGACTCACAACTTATTATTTTAAAAATTATTCTCTAATGCAAATATAAAATTGATTGTAAAGTTGATATGGTAATGACATGACAAAAACAATATAAAGTTGGTTGTCTAGATCTAGACAATGGACTTCACAATGACTTTATTCAACATCATCATTTATGAATAAAAATACAAAAAAATTGTTGTACATAATTTTTTTTAAAATAAATTAACTAAAATAAAACTATTTTAAAAAAATTCGAAGTTACCAAAGTTTTCGCCATCTGGGATGGCGAAAATATGATGAAAAAAAAAAATTATATTTGTCAAAATTTTGCCAACTGGATTGACGAAAATTTCGCAAATCGCCAACCAAGTTGGCAAAAATCTGACAGTTGTTTTTTATTGGTTTATTATTATTATTTTTATGTTTTTTTTTATAGTGGGATTTGGTTCTTTTTTCTTTGTTTTTTTTTTAAAAAAAATAGTGATTTTGTTTAATTTTATTTAGATTTAGTTTTTTTTTTAATTGTAGCAATAATTTTTTTAAATAAATTAGAAAAAAAATGAAATTTAACATCCAAAATAAAATATGCTATCATTGAACATCCAAAAATTTTAAAAAAAAATCTGTCGTAAGAAAATTACGTCTACCGTCGAGCAGACTTCGAGAGGCTATAACTATTTGTTTGAAAATTGGTTTTCGTCAAACAACATGTCGATTTGTATGTTTTCGACGAGAGTAACACAATTCATGTAAAAAGAATTTCATCCGAAACAAGACGCACATGTTATAGGCAAAAGTATAAAATTTAAAACTTTAAAATATTATAACTTTTGATTGAGAGATCGTAACAAGGTCCAGCTTGTGCCAAAATGACCGTAAAGAAAAGTAGTATGGGATAAACCGTTTCACCGTTTGACGGACTTCAAACATTTTTGAATCACAAGAAAACGATGTTTCGATCTCCAAATTTTACTTTCGATCATTTTAGAATCGCAAAATATATTCTTGTGTATATATTTTATTTTTTTAATGATAAAATTATCTATTTATAAATAATTTTGTAATCGTAATAAGATCTATTTAACTTTCGATTACGGTAGAAACTTTAAGGGTCTGCTTGGCAATTGTGAGAGTAACGATTATGAGGTATTTTTAGAGTACTGGTTATGAGGGTCCGTTACTGTTTCAAAAATAAACAATCGGTTCAAAATAACGTTACCAACAAAACACAAATTTGAGATTTTTGCCAACTCAGTTGTCGAACTATTTCGTTACTGTTTCAAACTTTTTTCGTTTTTCCTAATTAATTTAAAAAAAATTTATAGGTATAGCAAATTTTCTGTAAAAATAAATCAAATTAAAAAAAAATAAATAAAACTAAAATCAAACCTACACAAGAGAACCCAAACAAACAAAAAACCCAAATAAAACCATAAGAAAAAAAAACAAATAAAAAATTTGTTTTCTATACAACAAGTTTCCCAGGAAAAAAAATTTTATTTTCTGTAAAAAAAAAATAGAAAAAAAACCAACTATCCCAAAAACAACACTAAAAAATCAAAAAAAAAAAAATAATCCAAAAAAAAAAAACAGAAAACCACCCGCACCCATGGCTTAAATCGGTTAAACCGGAGTTGTTTATTATTATATGGTGAAGAAGCATGTAACTTGAAGCCAATTTATAATATGTATGTTACTCCACTATCAGCAAAAGTTGATAATATAAATAGTCAACGTATTTCTAGTAACGAAATTGTTAATATGGTTAATTGTTCTTCTCAGCACCAAGTTATTATATTTACTGAAGAATAACATATATCACGTGAAGGTGATGATGATAAAAATAGTGATAATTTAATTAAAAATTTAAATGGCTAGTTAGATAATAATATCCATAATGTTAGCACTCAATTATTCAAAAAATTGTTTGAAACTCGTTCTAAATTTAGAAGATTTACAAGTGATATAGCAATTGAACATAATTTTACTTGCTCGGCTACTTTAAATTATATATATATATATATATATATATATATATATATATATATATATATATATATATATATATATATATAGCACATTCGAATACATATTAAATATTCTAAAGCTTAAAAAGTTCGAGAAATTGCTTTATCTGAAATAAATGATAGTCATGTTGATACTTATAGTAGACTTGAATAGTATACTTTTATAATTATCGAGAGTAATTCTGGGATCAAATGTTTTATAAAGAATACTACAAAAAAAAAGCTTTAAAGAATTTTGATTTGTTTGAAGACTTGCATTGATGGTTTTTTTAAGGGATTGGGATTAATACTTATGCTACTTTTTTTTTTCCATCTAGATATCAAGATATTTTATTTATTTATTTTGCTCGTGATCATAACTACCAATTATATCCAATTGTTTATGTTGTTGTTAAAAGTAAAAAAATATTGATTCTTGGACATATTTTTATAACTATTTTAGAATATCTTTTTAAAAAATTAATGAATGGGATATGATTTAATTTTATATTAGATAAATAAAAAGAATTGAATATTATGCTTGTAATTTTTTCAAAATCGACACATTTTTCTATCCAACATTTTAAACAAAATAAAAAAAAACTTAAATAAATGAAGTAACAAAATATCAAGACATGTTATATAAACTTGCATGATCTTACAATGAAATGAATACATAATATTGTTTTGAAAGAATTATAGCTAAAAATATGAGTGTTTTTAAATGTCTTGTTGGAGTAGAAGATAAAACTCATGTTTTTGCACACTAGATAACAACTATGATCTTTGCCATAAAATTAGATATTAATACTTCAAACCTTACTAAATGTTTTAATAATTGGGTTAATAGTTGACGTGATAAACCAATAACAATATCCAATACTATATCGCTTCAAAGCAAAATCAGACAAATCGATACAAAATTAAACACAATATTGTATAAAAAATTTAACACCTATGCCCGTATCGATAAAGAAAAATATCACCTTCAAATGTTGTGTATTAATAATTTTTTTGAAATAGTAGATCGTGCAACAAATAGAACATATATATGTGGCTCGCTTAAACGATAAATATTATTAATGTTTAAGGTGGTATCATATTTATCTACCATGTCTACAGTCTACATGCATGTTATGCGTAGAATATAATTTTTTTATCATGTACTATTTTCTACTAAAAATCTGAGAAGTCTATATGAGCCACATCTGGAACCAATTCAAGTCTCTTACAATCTTCAAAGTGCATTGGTTAGAGGTCAATTGAAATACCAGATGAACGACGCAAAGCTAGAAGATCAAAGAAAATCACATCATAATGCAGTTTGTGATGGGCAATGACACAAAGAAGAAAATATACTAAAAAATCAAGAGAGCAAATTTTTGTCTTTAATTTTTGTAATTAATCTCAAGAATAAATAATTTTATTTTACTTTTAATATATATATATATATATATATATATATATATATATATATATATATATATATATATATATATATATATATATATATATATATATTGTCTTTTATTGCTTTAAGCAATGAAATTCAGTTACGGTTCTCAAATTTTAAGCAGATGTGATAAGATCTCCATCTACTCGTTGCAAATTTCAAGAATTCATACCTTCAGACAATACCCTAAATCTAAAAAAAACCTAACTTGAAAAAAATTCTAACTCTAACTCTTAAAATAAATTCTTACTCTAGAAAACCTTGCAAAAATTCCAACTCAAACTCTAAAAGAAACCTAAAAAAGCCCTAACCCTAACTCTTGAAAAAGCCAAACTCTAAAAAAACCACAACTAAAAAAAATCATAACCCTAACTCTAAAACAAACCCAAACCTAACCTAATTCTAAAGAAAACCACAAGCCACTATAACCCAACGTCCAACCTAACCCTAACGGTGGCTGGCTGGACGAAATTTCGGTTGTAAAAATTTTGCAAGACGATCTGACGGCTTATTTTTAGGATTACATTTTTTCTAAACTTCTTTCTCTCTAACTAATTTTGATAAAATATATTATCCCGCAGAAAATTTATTTTTTTTCTTTTCGAAATGATTACATAGTTGAATTAGTTAATTTGCTATTGTGGTGCAGTTTATTGTTCTGGAAAGACGGGCCAAACCATACAACATTACAACTCTTATCATTTTGCATACCTCATCGTCGGTCTCCTCCTTCTCATTAGTCTAAATTTTTAGGGCTAATTAACGTTTATACTCTGGAATATTCTATATCAGCTTAGAGTTTAAGTCCTGACATGTTCAATTGAAAATTTTAAACCCTGAATTTTTATTTTTTGAATCAAATTTTTTTTTTTTTACCTTCAACATGAGTACAAGTGCAACAACCAACACATTTTAAAAATAAAATTATAACAGAAAAAAATAATAAAAAATTAGGGTCCAAACTTTTTAATTAGAAAACTCTAAATTGGTATAAAATTCAAGGTCTAAAGGCTAATTAGTCCAAATTTTTATTAGTGTATTTTGAAGTCATAATTGGCAACTAAGATCGGATTGATCGAATTAGTCAATACCGTTTGGTCAAGTAAGATTTTGAGATGATAGGGTGAGGTCCAGCTCAATGTGGTGCGGTTTGCAGTGAAGTACAATTTTGAAACACTACGGCTCATTTGGACCCAATATAGCACTAATTTGTTCATCTGAAAGAGACAATATTAAACACCAGAGTTCCCTCTGGCAACGTGACAAAATTCCAACCGTTCCGACGGTCCAGATGAAAGGGAGGTACGGATCCAACGGCTGTCCATTAGCCTTGCTAACGAATGAAAATAATTGATCGAGTTGAAAGAAGAAAAGTTAAGGAAAGGCACAGCTGGAGAGCACTGACGGAGGTGCTAGTGGCGGCTGACACGCGTAGAAGAAAAGGGAGGAAATATACATATGATATGGGACAAGCTAAGCTACAATCATCGGAAATAGACGTGACAACCAACAAATTTATATGTACTGATGATTGGCGATGATGATGAAGCGTGATCTGTATCTGTAGATTCTTTGCCATTCTCTCTACTTTGCTACCAAATGGTTCACTTCATATATATAAAACGAGTCTCTCCTCTTCTTCTTTATTCATGATGATTACTGGATTTATGTGGGACATCCATTTACAATAATTAGAAGTAAAAAAGAATACATATCCTAATATTTGGGTGGGAGAAGATATTATTGAATTTTTTATTTTCATTTTTATTTTCATTGTAGTTGTGGACGATTATAATAATAATGGTATGTGATAGTTGACATACAATTAATCAATTGATACGGTTCTACCAACAAGAATTTGATAAAACAACTATACGTTTGGTTTGGTTTGGTTTGATTTTTTTTTTCTTTTTTTTTCTAAAAAACTGTTTGGTTGCACGAAAGTATATAAACGTGTGAAAGTCAAAAAACAAAGTTTACGTACGCATAAATTTTGACTTTCCAAAAAATTGTTTGGTTGGTAGAATTAAAAAATATGAAAGTAGAGGGAAAAAAAGTTTCGTTGTTTGGATAGTATTTGAAAGTGGAGGAAAAATGAATTCCGTTGTTTGGATGATTGTTTAAAGTGGATGTTGATTAGAAGTATAGTAATTCGAGGTAGGCTTATTCCTAAATTTGTTTGGATTGTTGATCGAAGAAAATATAATTAATGAATGTAGAGTTTCTAAAATAAAAATAAAAATTTCTCATAAATGAACAAAAATATATTGAAGACAAATTAAATTAATTATTACAATTAAATTAATTACCATAATTAATCATATAAAATTGTAATTAGATTTTTATTGAATTAAAATTCAAAAATATTTTAAATCCATTTAAAACACTTACCATAATTAAACATATCATTATTACTTAATTACCATAACATAACTATAATTAAACATATCATAATTAAACACTTTTAATCTATAATCTTTCTCTGTGTGTACTCTTCTTCTTTCCCGGAGCATCATCTATTCTCTCTCTATATATACCCATCTCCTCCCCGTCTCCTTTCCAGAGCTCATGGTTGGACGACGCGACCTCCACCGTCGACGACCGGGAGGACGTCCCGACCTCCACCGCCGACGACCGGGAGGACGCCCCAACCTCCGCCGTTTTCTATGAAAATTTAAATATTATATGAGACATAAAACTAAACGAAAATATATAAGAATTGTATGACTTTAGTTATTTAGTATTATGAAATATGAGTTTAAGTATGCAAATTTTGAATATTTTAGAGACCATAAAACTAAACAAAAATATTAAAGGGTTGTATGGCTTGAGTTATTTAGTAATGCATTGAGAGAGTTGTGTAACTTGGGTTGTTTAAATTTTTTTTATGACCAATCGAGAATGAGACTAATGACATTGTTGTTTATTTCTATCTTATCTCAACAACCACACAACCATTCGGGACTCTTGAGTTACAAGCATTCAACAATGTAACAGGGACGAAAGACATCTGATGACACGATGCCCATGAAGTCCCTATCGAAACTACCATCAAGAGGGTTATGCGGCTGCTGAGTTCAGAATAGAAACAAACAATAATATCATAAGTCTCATTCTTGATTGGTCATGACAAAACTAAATAATCCAAGTCACACAACCTTCACCATGCAAAAATAAATAAACCAAGTCACATAATCCTCACATATTTTTGTTTAGTTTTAGGGTCTCGTATAATATTCAATTTTACGTTTAGGTCTCTATTTTGGAGGATCAGTCGATCAAGTCACAGACGAGACCTAAACCATATTGGATAATATGGAGACCTAAATGCAAATGATTACAGAGACGCTAAAACTATATAACTACAAAATATACATATGTAAGGATGACATAATAAAACTAGGAAAACATGTTTGGTATAGATAATTTTAAGATTTAAAACTGCTTACTTACGGTTATATATGAAATAGTTAAGTAGAGAATATTAGCTTAACAAAAATATCTCAAATAATACATATAATTAGCCATCTCAAGATTCACAAATAACCCATAAATTATCAATACTTGGTTATTTAAATAATTTGCCTTCTACATCATGTCTTATGCAAAATTGCATAAGTTCTCGAGACCTTATCACAAATGACTAAAGATACTTGAAAATTGTTCTATACAAATTAGATTGGAGGAGTTAGATTGGATTTAGAATTACTAATCATGATCTTTTTTTGTTTTTGTTTTTTAAAAGTGGTCCTAAAAATGTTTTGTGACTAACAATGTATCATAAAACATTTTAGAAACTGTGTATATGAAAATTGAGGACATTGGACTCAAAAGATATGTAATTTAGCGTGTACAAAATTTCGTACGTGTTGGTGTTTTTCACTTAGCTTTGGGAGTTTTAGTCTCATATTAGAAAACCACCAATGTGTATGTTTCAAATTATAGCTATGCTTAGTATTGGTATATGCAAATGGGGTGGAGGCCCATGTGGCTTGACTTTCCTAGAGGGATTAAGTGTGAACTCCATTATGATAATCTTTATTTTGTCACCACATT
The DNA here is from genome assembly GCA_036927795.1 of Iris macrosiphon. Taxonomy (NCBI): domain Eukaryota; kingdom Viridiplantae; phylum Streptophyta; class Magnoliopsida; order Asparagales; family Iridaceae; genus Iris; species Iris macrosiphon. Next base: position 132,720,944 of record JAYESA010000017.1, read on the forward strand.
TGGGAAGTTTTTCTTAGGAGCTAAGTCTTGAACGGGCTTAACGACTCGGACTCGGACTCGGGCACGGGTCCAAGGGCAAAAAATGGGGCTTTGTTGGCACACTTAGCATCGTCGCATAGCTCTCATGCGCTCCTATATGCGCGAGTTGCACTTCTTTATGCGCAAGTTGCATGCATGATTGCTAGTTCGGACGCATGTGACTAAGGCACTATGCAGCCAGGGGTTATGCGGCCTGGCGTTATGCGGACAGGGTCTTTGTGGCCAGGCGCTATGCGGCCTGGGGCTATGTGGCCTGGGGCTATGCAGCCAGGGTCTTTATGGCCAGGCGCTATGCGGCCTGGGGCTATGCGGCCTGACGCTATGCGGCCAGGTTTGGATGAGCGAGTCGCATGTGGAGGTGACATGGTCGGCTTTAGGCGGCACATGCGGCGCATGGTTTTCTCTGCCTTCAGGATATGCGGCGTATGCGGCGAGAGCGGCTGCTTTCTGCGTTTGGCGGCGCTGTCTGCCTCGTACAGTACAACATGTCAGGCGGCGGAGACGGAGTATGCGACTCTGACACCAAGATTTTGGGGGATCTGGTTGGTCAGTGCATATGCATAATGGAGTTTCCTCAGGCCGCATAAGTGTTATTTTTCTTTATATATAGAGGATCTCCTTTTTCATTTGGGGAGAGATAAAACAGATAAAAAACTGAGAATATCATATTATATGCTGCCCAGAGTGTCTCCCTCTCACATGGTATTTTTTGAGTATTTTTTTGATTATTTTTTGAAGGTGACATTGAGCGTTCCAGAAGTTTATTTATGAACTTGTTGGTTCCTGGGAGCAGATCGTCTATACGGCGAATCTTGCTTTGAGCAACAGTAGTTTTGACCACCCCAGCAAGGAGCTTCTCTTCAGTTTTTTTTTGCTTCGTTCTTTCTCATTGTAGCGTCTGCGAACGTAAAGAGAAGAATATTTTACTTGTTGCTTGTTGTAATCTTTATTTTTTTCGAAATCAGTTTGTAACATGTTCTTGATTCGTGCTTCATTGGAATCAAGAAATATCAGATGATGAACTCTTGTGTGAATCTCTGATCTCGATGACAACTTGGGTTCCAATAGAGAGTGGATCTTCGAGTCTCTCTAGTAGATCTGTTATAGCCCGCGTTCTACTATCTTTGATTCGTGTAGGGACTAAAAATCTCAAAGCAAGAGTCACCGTAAGAGGTAGAACATCCGATCAAATCTTCTCGGCAACAAGTTTTTATAAACTTGAGGAGATTGACGGGATACACTTCGAACATTTGGACGAGGGAATGAGTCTGTTAAATGTTGAAAGTTAGTTGTCAGAACCTACTATTTTCCAGGATAGAGGAGTTCGCTTTTAAAGGACGCGCATTCCAGTTGGAAGAAAGATTACAAGATGACCAAGGATTGCAGAGTTTGCGCATGACAGGACTTAGCGCAAGGCAGTTCTTGGCGGTTGGCAAGACTTGGCCGCATGGCAGTTTCTTGCCGCATATCGCATGACAGACTCTTGCCGCATGAAGACTCTTGCCGCATGGAAGACTATTGCCGCATAAAGACTCTTGCCGCATGAAAGCGCATTGAAGCTCTTGGCGCAAGGCAGAGCTGGTCATATAGTGGCTTATGCGCATGAACGTCTCTGCGCATGGCAAGATTAGCGTATGGTGGGTTTTGCGCATGAAGGTCATTGCTCTGGACAGGACTTGGCGCATGGATGGAATTGGAGCTTGAGAGAAGAACCAGTTCGAACCAATATAGCAAGGTATAGCTAAACCTTAGTTCCTTTGATTACTTAACTTTGTTGCTATGATTGCGCATGTTGAGTTATCAAGCGTGGTTACTAACTGGTGGGTAGACACTGGTGCATTCGGCCACACATGCTCTATGAAAAAGCAGTTCACCAAGGAAGAGCACTTTAGAAGAAGGTCTCTATGGCGAACAAGTTTCAAGCAGAAGATCTATGGATCAGGATTATGATTCTGGACTTCCGGCTTGAGGAAGAGATTGCTCTTATTGAGTTGTGACGCATCTGACTAAGACATCTTTTTAACAAAATATCTAGTTCAGGAATATCTCCAAGATGTGGGGGTAAGGAGATGGAGACACGTGATGGCTATGTTCAGACATAGGTAGTCAGAAAGTCGTTTAGATGGATGACTACAAGTACAGATCCTATGGTGCTAGTGCGCTCAGATATCTATGACTTCTATTCTCCACAAAGGGCCGAGATGAAGTTTATCACTTCTTTCTTTGATGATTCCTCGGGAAACACATTCACATATCTTCTCATATTTGAAGGATGAAGCGTTCGAGAACCTCAGGAACTTCAAGTTTGGAGTTGAGCGTCATATCGGTCCACAACTCAATAGACTCAGAAGTATCAAGACGAAGGACATCGTTCTTTGGATTCACATGGTTCAGCTTAGAATATGGAGTTGACTATGGAACATGCATCGTTCTTTGGATTTATATCGTTCAACTTAAAACATGGAATTGACTATGAAACATGCATCGTTCTTTAGATTCACATCGTTCAGCTTAGAACATGGAATTGACTATGGAACATGCATTATTCTTTGGATTCGCATCGTTCAGCCTAGAACATGGAATTGACTATGGAACGACATCTTCGTACCCTCCCAGTCCATTGAAGGTACAAATAGGAAGTACTAGTAGTTGATAGTAATGGTGATTTCTATATTGTTGTACAAATAGCCTTCCAGATTGTCTGTGGGAGAAAGTTGCACTTACGGTCATGTCCTTAGTACCGTTTGTCACTTCTGATGTAACTCTGATTCAAAATTAGATCCACATGAATATCGTTCGATTGTGGGAGATTTTCGGAGGACCGTATCACCCAGAGTTGTTAGCACTTATGTATAAGAAGATGTAGTCCAGGAAGGAGTTGTCCTTTAAGAGACAATATTTGAACCAGAACTCGAAGAGAAGTCAGCTTGAAGATCAGGAGGTCGAAGGACCAAATATGATCTTATCACATATCATATGGAGGTCATACAACTTGCCAATGATGTGGCAATGAAGACCAGGGACGCGGTCTGCTGGAAGGAGGCAGTCCATGAAGAGATTGACCCCATAACAATATTTGGATGTTGATCAATATGCCTGAAGGAGCTAAACCTATCAGATATTTATATATCTTCAGTAGAAGAAAATGGAAGCAGACAAAGCAGTTGAGTTCAAGACTAGGCTTGTAGCTTAGGGGTTTTCTCAGATACATGGGACTAAGTTTTATGGCACCTCGTTGAAGTATCATATATCAGGATGATAATTTTTGTAGCTGCTATTCATAAGCTGATTGTTTATCAGATGAAGGAATGACAGAAAGACTTGGAGGAAGACCGTCATGAGAGATTCATTGACAACAGTCATATTTATTGTTATTCAAGTTTGAAGACAGTATGCGGGTTGGTGATATCTCAAATACGGCCTGAAGCAAATACCAGGATGTGGCAGCAGAAGTTTGACAAGTCATCTAGTCAAAGTTATCATAGGATCAGCGAGACAGACAAGTGTGTGTACACAAAGTTCGCTAATAAGAAATGATTCATCTTTTGTATCTATGTGGACGACTTGCTAAATCCCAGCTGTGGATATAGAAGTGTCACTAGAACAAATATGTCCTTTTGTCCAAACTCAGGACAAGGGATTGCGGATGTCATCCTAAGGATATAAGATAATCCGGATGCTATGTGGGCTAGCTTAGTCGCAAGCTCTCTGCAAAAAAATATTGGTCAAACACTTTGGGTATCTAAATCGATACTCCTCAGGTGTAACATGAAGATGGAGAAGCCTAATCCAAGGAAAAGTATCAGACAGTTGGTGTACTCGAGCATCATCAGGTGCATGATTTAAGCTGCGAGTACCACCAGGCCTGATATAACTCTCGTTGTAGGGATGCTGAGTCAGTTCACGAGCAGTATGTGTATTGTTGAATACTAAAAACTGTGAAGAGAGTCGTCAGAATTCTCAAGTAGACTCAGTGGTATATCCTGCACTACAGTAGTTATCTAGATATGATGGAAGGCTTCAGTGATGTCAGTTGGTGCTAAGAAAAGAAGAGTGAAAGATCCACATGAGGACGTGACTTCTTCATGAGTGGTGCTGCTGTATCGTGGAAGTCGAAGAAGCAGTCTTAACCCTCAGAGTTCTTTGCACTATCAGCTGTAGCATTTTAAGCATGATGGCTCTAGAAGATCTCAGATGAACTTTCCTTGGTTAGCACACAGATTCGGGTAATACCGACATATTGTAAAAACTAGAAAGTTACAACAGTGGCATCTATTCATCTCTTCAAACGTTTGAAGAGAACTGTGTGGATAAAACACAGAACACTGAATGAGCGCAGCTAGCGTAGATTATTACAGTGGCTCAAATATTGGAGTCAGGTGAATCTGGTGGATCCGTTAATCTGGTGGATCCGTTATTAATAGGCCTCAAGCGCCAACTAATCGTAAGAACTATAAAGGAGCGTAGTACTCCATGCTACCGTGGGGAGACACCACCATGTGGTACATCGACAAGGTAAAGCCTCGACTTCGTGCCATGTCACAGCGGAAGTAGCACCGCAAATAGTTAGAGTCAAGTACTATAAAGGAGCGTAGTACTCCAAGTTACCGTGGGGTGACACCACCATGAGGTGCCTCGACAGGGTAAAGCCTCGGCTGCGGGCCATGTCACAGCGGCAGTAACACCGCACATAGTCAAGGACACATCAGATATGGGCTTGGAGGACCTCTGATATTAAGTCTCTGCAATCCTACCATTTAGTTTTATTCTATTCGTTCAAAGAAAAATCTACCAGGCATCTAGCTATTGATTCAAGGGAGGACCATTGACCAGGAGAATATCAGGTATAGTGGGTAGTCCTCTGGGACATTATGGGATACGTACCCGGAACTACTGTGGTTTACTATTTGTTCTTAATAAGAACATTTTCTGTGGGAGGATGGCTTTGACGCCTTAATGAGTTCTCGGGCAGAGTGAATGATCGACGTGCGTTACAGGAAGCACGAGTAGTTTCAGAACTACAAGGGACTTGTATCCCATGCTACAGTGGCGTGACACCACACGATGGACTGAACCTCGACTTCGGGCCATGTGACAGCGGCGGTAGCATTGCACATAGACAGGTAGCCTAATGCTAAAAAGAGATAGAGAGTGGTAGTACAACACTACAAAGAGGCCTGTGACCGCATGCTACAGTGGGTGATACCACATGAGGGAGTGAACCTCGGCTTTGAGCCATATCACAGCGGCGTAGCACCGCACGAAAGCGCAAGGCTTCATACTGGGAGATAGTATAACACTACTAAGAGGCCCGTGACCTCATGCTATCATGCCTCGATCTCCCGCAGGAACCGACCGCCCCCGCTAGGCATGAATCACCGTGCCAGCGCTCCCGCGGGACGATCGTTTCCATCGGGACGTGATGCCGTGCGAGCCTGGGGTTGCGCCCGCACAAGACAACATCGTTAAAGTTGTGGCTATCATCGAATCGATCGAGTACGCAGCGGAGGGACAGTGTTGCAAACAAGAATCCATATGAGTATACGGTACAAAAATCAAGGCATGAGATTCTCTGAATACAATGGCATCGTTCCATACATTATGTCCCTCTATACAAAAGCAGCTTAAAGCAATCGATATGGCTCAAGGCATCGAAACCAGATTTTTGGGTCCTGGGGATGAGGCACGGCTATCGCTTCCTCGGACGATCCAGCACCTGCGAACAAGCAAACTGTTGGTGGGTCAGCACTTTGAAAAAAGTACTGATGAGTATAAAATCAACGAATAGAAGCAACATTCACTAAAACAACACTAAGTAATTATGTTATAAAATATTATATTACTAGTGATCTTTCTAGTTTTACCTAGGTTCGTTACATGTAGTACAGGAACGGGGTCATATTACTTTTTTGGAAACATCTTTGAAATCAGAATTCAGTTCAATACAACCAAGCATACAAGGCAAACAGTTCAAGCATGATATACCAATCAGGGTGTGTGCAGCATGTCTTGTGAGCTATATTCAAGATTCTAGGGGAAATGCAGCATTTAGTGGACTATCTTTCAATCAAGCACACAAGCAGGAACTATTTATAAGATTTCAGTCCCCGAGAAACTCCGGATCAGTAGCGGTAATCCAGCTAACTAATGACTCTTTTATCTGATGCTATTAGCAGCTGTGACTCATGGTTCAGCTCTGCACTAATAGCCATTGTCCGACCGATGCAAATACATGAAACACTATCAGATAAACTCTAAGATGTACATGTTCATGAACAAGCAGGCTTATATACATGTATTTATTGTGTTCTTACCCCTTGCCGAATGGTTATCCCTGCAGCAGACATACAAGTTAGCAACATATGTATATATAACCAAGGTTCTCTTTCCCTGTCCGTCTCTGCATCAAACAGTTATGTATGCAAGAAGGCTAGCCTAGCATGCGCCCTAACTACCTGAATGCAACTATCTCCCAGAACCAGCTAACTTCTCTAACACAGACTCAAACTCTTTCCAACATAAGCACCGCCTCCCATCTAATAGCCACGTCCCCCTAGATCTCGTAGGACCGAAACTTCAGGACGGACTATTAGTCTTTCCCCATCGATCTCCATCCACCATTCTAATAGCCACACCCCGAGCTCAGGGCACACTATTAGTCTCTAAACTTGTCATTTAGCCTCTATCCCCCGCAAGATCCTCGATAACAAGCACATCACACTTATAACAAAACGTGACAATACACGCATTCAATCTATCTATCTCTTATCTAATAGCCGTACCCCCTAGATCCCGTAGGACCGGAACATCAGGGCAGGCTACTAGTCTCTGCATAAATAAGATAATCATTTACTCTTATAACAAAACAAGCATACATTCCATTAAGCTTTAGCATCTAAGATAAGCAATTATATATACGATGACAAGCAAACATATGGACGATCTTTTACTTAAGACAATGCATCGCACGGGTCTATTTATCTCTTCAAGTTAGCATGCAGTTCTACTCTTTCTTTCTCTAGCATGACAAGGTTCGTTCGATAGCTGTGTCAGTGTAACTAGCATGCAACATTTCTTATACTTAGCATGTCAATGATCCTATCTCTTTTAGGCAGGCAGGTTCTCGTTCTATCATTCATGCAAACTTTATCTTATTAAGAAAATAAGCATTTCAAAAACTCAGATTCATTATTAAGGCGTACAAGAATCAGAGAATAAAATTATTCTCACTCACCTATATCAGTCATCTTCTGCTTCAACAAGGAGCTCTTAAGGAAGATATATTTTTTGAGTCGGCAAACCGCGATATCTCTTATAATAGTGCCAACGCGGAACGGGGCACTACACATGCTACAGTGAGTGACACCACATGAGGGAGTGAACCTCGGTTTTAAGCCATGTCACAGCGGCATAGCACCGCACATGAGCACAAGGCTCCATATTGTGTGTAGTAACAACACTACTAAGAGGCCTGTGTTCTCATGCTACAATGGTATGGCACCACAAGTGGGGGATCCTCGGCCTTGGGCGACCATGTCATGCGGTGTAGCACCGCACAAAAATGCAAGACTTCATGCCGGATAATAAACTCTCTATAGTGGAAGAACTAACCTAAGTGTATGGATAGAGATGTAGGTTGTCTCTTGATGAAAAGCTTGTAGACGCCCAAGATACATACGCTGAGACCAGGTCAGCACAGGGCCTTTAACGTGTGACCGGATGGCACAGTTGAGGTCATTGTGTGAGTGAGAAGAATAACAACTATGGTGCAGAATTCAAGGCCTAGTCCATTCTTGTATCGTACTGTTGTTTGACCCATGCAGGAAGATTCAAGTCGTCGACGACATCTATCATAATGCATGATGGCAATCACTGTGAGGAACGCTCAACCATATATTGTGATATATATGGGGGATTGTTGGTATTTTTTACTTAACTTTGGGAGTTTTAGTCCCACATTGGAAAACCACCAATGTGTATATCTCAATATATAGCTATGCTTAGTATTGGTATATGCACATAGGGTGGAGGTCCATGTGGGTTGACTTTCCTAGAGGGATTAAGTGTGAACTCCATTATGACAATCTTTATTTTTTTACCACCTTTGGGAAGTTTCCTTTTGGATTTAAGCCCTGAAGGGGTTTAGCGACTCGGACTCGGACACGGGCTCAAGGGCGCAAAGTGATGCTTTGTTGGTGCACTTTGCACTTAGCACGTCAGCATCGTCACATGACTCTCGTGCGCTCCTTTATGTGCGAGTTGCATGCACGGTTGCTAGCTCGGGCGCATGCTTCGTGGCGCATGCGGCCTGGCACTATGCGTCCAAAGCGCTATGCGTCCCGGCGCTATGCGGCCAAGGCATTATACGTCTAGGAGTTATGCGGTCAAGGGTTATGCGGCCAGGGGCTATGGAGCCAGGCGCTATGCGGCTAGCGTCTTTGTGGTCAGGCCTATGCGGCCTGGGGCTATGCAGCCAGGTTTGGATGAGCGAGTCGCATGTGGAGGAGACATGGTCTGCTTTAGGCGGCGCATGCGGCGCATGGTTTTCTGTGCCTTTCAGAATTTGCGGCCCATGCGGCATGAGCGGCTACTTTCTGCGTTTGGCGGCGTTGTCTTCCTCGTGCAGTACAACGTGTCAGACGGCGGAGACGACATATGCGGCTCTGACACACAGAATTTTGGGGATCTGGTCGGTCAGCGCATATGCTGCATGGAGTTTTCTCAGGCCGCATAGGTGAAGTTTTCCTCTATATATAGAAGACCTCCTCTTTTATTTGAGGAAAGAGAAAACATATTGAAAAATCGAGAACATCAGATCATATGTGGCCCAGAGTGTCTCTCTCTCACATGATATTTTTTCAAGTGTGTTTTCGAATGTTACATTGAGCGTTCCAGAAGTTCATTTATGAACTTACTGGTTTCTAGGAGCAGATCGTCTGTACGGCGAATCTTGCTTTGAGCAACGGTGGTTTTGACCACCCCAACAAGGAGCTTCTTTTCAGCTTTTTTCTTTGCTTCGTTCTTTCTCATTGTAGTGTCTGCGAACATAAAGAGAAGAACGTTTTACTTGTTGTTTGTTGTAATCTTCATTTTCTTCGAAGTCAGTTTATAACATGTTCTTGGTTCGTGCTTCGCTGGAATCGAGAAATATTAGATGATGAACTCTTGTGTGGATCTTTGATCTCGACGACAACTTGTGTTCCATTAGAGAGCGGACCTTCGGATCTCGCTAGTAGTTCTGGTATGGCCCGTATTCTACAATCTTTGATTCGTGTAGGGACTAACAATACGTTATGTTGAACATCGAAAAAATAAAAAATAATTTTTTTTTAGAAAATGGCTCATTTTCAGGACTAATTATTTGCATGCTACTGTTGCTTTTGAAAACGGCAACATCTTAGGATCGTGATTCAATTCAAGGTATAAGAATGAGTATTTGTGAGTCATATAATTATAATATAATTACTTAATTAATTATGGTCAAATAAAATTTGATAATACCTGCCGATACAATTGAAGGGAAAAAAGAAAGTGTTAAGCCTGATTCTTCTTCTCGGAATAATTAAAAAATATAAGCCCAACTTTTTTTAATTCTTAAGACTCTCCCATCTTGTACCATCCGGACCACGCCATGATGACCCACAATGACCTTAGAGGCATTCTTCTCCATTAGCAAAAGGAGATCTATTTGACAGCCTGGTCACATCACAAAAGCCCATTCATTTTGCCATAACCTTTTTTTTTTGTTAATAATAACTACTTAATATATTGGTTAGAATGATAAATAAAATGAGTCTATTTTTATTCACCCACCCCAATTAGAATAAATATTCATCATTTCACTCAAATATCGAAGTGATTTAGTGAGAACATCCACAGTAAAAATCGTTTCAAGTTCTGTATTTTTATTTTAGTCAAAATTTATATTACATGAGAGCGATAATGGAATATTATCAACACTAGAAAAATATTAACAAACCAAAAAACTCTTCAAATTTTAAGTGTGTTCCAGCAAGTGAACAGTAACACAACTGACATCTACAAAAAAAAAAAAGAAAAAAAAAAGAAAAAAAAATTAACTTGGAGTATGAATTTGACGTGTATCATTGCGTGTCAATATTAAAAAAATATTACAAAAATAATAATTTATATAATTTTAAAATATTCAAAGTATGATATTGAGTGTTTTTACTGTGATATCTACACTAGTTTTTACTTAGTAACTTGATACGTGATAATTTTTAAATAAATATAAATATTTATTTAAATTTTGGTTAAGGAACAAAAATAGTCAAGAAAAAAATAATAAATGAAGATAAAGAGAAGCATCTATGGGCAGTTCCCAACATCTTCCACTTTTTTATGGGCACCTAATTGGCTAATTGGAATATTTTAGCCAACAACACACCTTCCAGCTTTCCACTCGCTCTCTCTCTTTCTTTGCTTTCTCATTCCTCCTACTCCAGTTCTACTCCTCTTTTTCCTCTCCTCTGTAGTCCTACTCCTACTACTACTCCCGCGAGAGAGAGAGAGAGAGAGAGAGAGAGAGGGAGGGAGGGAGGGAGAAAAGAAGTGTACATTTTCTGATATCACTTGACAGACTCAATCTGCATTTATTCTGGTATATTATTGCTCACTACTTATCAGTTAAGTTACTCACTCTGCTCCTACTTTCTAACTGTACTTAAACCTGCATTGTCTCTGCACATTTTTGGTTGCTCACCTGATTCTGTCTGCAACATGCTTCAGTTGCCAATGTTCTAATCATAACATTAGCAAGCTAGCTTCTTACCACAGACTTACAGTCTTGTTGTGGAGTCTGTTTGCTTGTTTTATCATTATCAGAGCAATCTCCGTTTCTATTTGGGACTTGTTTCGTTAATTATCTTTAATGGAAATTTTGAGCAGTTCTGGCTAAAGAAAACTTGGTACAAATTGTATTATTTTCCTATGTTTCTTGGGTCATTTGGCTTCTATAATCTGAATTTGGTTTTGGTTTGTCAGAGTTTGCATGAGTGGAAGTTGGCTGATCTGTGCTGAATTTGTAATATGCTGGAGATTGTGTTGCATCTTGCAGGTTGGTGATTAGAAGATGGACAAGCATAGCTGGCCATGGAAGAAAAAATCATCCGAGAAGAAAGCAGCCAGCACAGATGCTTCTGGGGCTCAGGTTTGTTCATCTTGGCTTTGGTGATGTTATTTGTGAAATTGATCAACTCCTATTTGATGCCCATGAGATTCAAATTATATATGAGTACAGATTTTCGGGGTATCGTGATCAAAGTTTTTGTATCTTCCTTGATTTCATTGTTTCCTGTCACTTGTGATTACTATTCTATAGTTCTTTTTACCATATACTAAATTATCAGTTATCACAGATCTGACCCAACTACTTGGTGATCCAGCTGAGGGAATATATTCCTAAAGCATGCAATTAGAAGATACACATAAACTAATAATAGAAATTGAAAATAAAGGATTCGAGGCACGATATAGACACTGTGCTTAGAATAGATTTTCGTCCCCAACGAACAGTGCAACAGGTTCCTGACGATCTATTCCCGAGATACAACGAAACATGGCGATCCGAGACACCGTGCACCCGGTGGCGAATCCAACGAACGGTCACAGCCTTGCCCGGAAGAGGAGAATGAAGGAGATGGATGGAGGTGGAGATTTTGGGAGATTTTGGTTCTTGTCGGTTTTCCTCTTATGTGTGAATATTTTTTTGAGAGAGGAGACGGTAACATAGATAAACTATTTTAAACCAGATCCTCTGGATCGTATCCAGGATTTACGTGTGCCACTAACCCCGTAACGAGATTGCGAGAGACTCGTGGCAGCGGGAGACCAATATCCCCATCTCAAATAGAATAAATAAATAAATAAAAATAAAAAGAAGAAAATTATTGTTTTACCTTTGGTCGTGCAAAGTGCTATGTGCACGACTAATAAACAAGTAAAAAATACACATTAAATCAAGCACCTGCTCGCGGATTGGATGCGCTTGAGCCTATCCCCACAAAATCCACTTACTCAATAAAATATGTTTAACACTTTAAACAAAGGAGAGTGCTATCTCCTATCCGATGGGGACTAAAAATAATCTCCTTATTGAATCACATAGCAATTGTATGTTACTGTGAAATTGAACAACTCCTACTTGATGCCCATGAAAAAAGTTATATATGTCTAATGAATTTCGGGGTATCGTGATCGGAGTTTTGTACATTCCTTGATTTCATTGTTTCCAGTCACTTGTGATTACTATTCTATAGTTCTTTTTACCATACTAAATTATCAGTTATCGCAGATCTGACCTAACTACTTGGTGATCCAGCTAGCATGCTTTTACCAAACGTGGTACTGCAATTTAATGATGAATGGTACTGCAATTTAATGGTGAACCCTGTCACCTTCTATGCTGCATGTACAGCAATCAAAGACTAAATGAAGTCCATGTTTAATGATTAATTAATGAATAAAAATCCTGAATAATTTGATCCTCAAAATACCTTGCCAGGTTATTTGTGACCGAAGTAGGAATAAAACTTTGATTTAATTGCATTATTGGAGAGGATACTAATTCTTTAAGGGATACTAAACTACGTTAGATGATCATATAACTGACATTTGTTTACATATTGGTAAATGCAAGTTTGTCTACCGGCAATGTAACGGTTCACATTGGATGGTATACATTGGTAGAGGTCACTAGGTAAAACCAGTATTTTCCGGTTTATTGAATGAAATTCGTGAAAGATAGGAAAAAAATAGTGAAATATCGGCCAATTCAAGATTTCTCCAGCTATCTATTTAGTGTTGCAACTAAGAACAGTGCTTGACTCATACGGTTTATGCTCTAGAATTTTTATGCTACATGCTTTAGCAATCACCAACTTGACACATGAAACATCATCCCTCTAAAGTTTTAGCATGCACTGATTGATTTTGTAAAAAACTTATTAGTTTCTGCTGAAATAAGTAAAGGTTTTTGTCTTGAACAGCATTTTGACCAGGAATTATGAATTGAATGGCGAAGAAGACTGATAGATTTATTTGATACTCTTTTGAATTGTTTATGAGAGAAGACTTATTAATGTTTTGTTTGTCGGCTCTTTTTAGTAAAGTTAAATGGCACCTTTGGTTCTACTAGAATATTACTTCTCTCTTTAATATTTACAAAACTGCAAGCAAAACCAAAATTTGTACTCTAGTTTTGCTCTTTGCTTCCTTTTTCTTGAAAGAAATGTAAATTTTTTTTATCACTAATATTGTTTCTTGTGTTTCGCAGGATGAAACCAAAACCCGTAATTATGTACAAATTTCTGTAGAGTCATATGATCATCTGATAAAGTTGGAAGAGAAAGTGAAGGTTCTAAATGAAAAATTGGCCTCAGCCCAATCTGAAATGACGGCTAAGGATGATGTAGTTAAACAACATGCTAAAGTTGCTGAAGACGCAATTGCAGGTATTGCTGTTGTTGTTCATAAACTCTGGCATTCTATTTTCTCTTTTCTTGTTATATTTGTTATACTACGTTACTTGAATACTTGAACTTGTAATTCCAAAATCATTTAATTTTATATTACATCAAAAAAGTTTTTTCAAATTCCGACAAATTTTACTTTATTTTGAATTCAAACTTGTTCGAATTTGAACCTTTTTGCAAGCCAAAACACCCTGAAAGAATCACTAAGAAAATATCGTATGACGAAGTTTTTCCGCTATTTAGTCATTGACTTTACATTGGTTTCGGTTCGATCAACTATCCTTTTTGAAGCGGATAGTTCACATGTAGAAGCATAAAAATTCTGCAGGTCGCATACAGCTCACGCCCTTTGGAGCCGCATAAAGCTCATGTCCCTGGGAGCCGCATAAGAGCATAGATAGCCTTCATGCGGCCTGAACAGCCTCAGAGTAAGGGGCGCATAAAAAGTCCTTGACAAAGTCTCCGATGACTGACATAAAGTTCTGATGCCTCGAGATTCATGAAAGGGGCGGCATGCAAAAAAATAGAAAGTCACGTCACGCATTAATAGCCTCAACAGACGCGCCATGCCACATGTCCTCACCTATGTGGCTTCGGCCTTATGCGGCTTGGTCATCATATGCGGCTACGGTCCCATGCGGTCTCGTCAACATCCATCCGACCAAGGTCAAACGAGAGCACGTATGCTGCTACAAGACCCATGTGGCCTCGCCATCATGCGGCCAGAGTGTCCATACGACCAAGGCCAAACGAGAGCACGTATGCGTCTACAAGACCCATGCGGTCTCGCCCTCATGCGGCTAGAATGTCCATACAACCAAGGCCAAACGAGAGCACGTATGCGGCTACGACGATATGCGGTCAAGACGTTATGCGGCTCTCGAATTGCAGAATCTTTCTGTTACAACCGAAGATGATTTCTCGCACAATCAGTGCTGACTACGCATCCAGCTGACCAAGTCACACACACAACCATCCCGAGATTTCTTCAGCAACATATCTCAACAAAGACCACATGGCAATCTGCCCATGGCATGCGACTACAGTTGCAACCACATTCTGTTGAAGGAGCCCTATGCGGCCACCAAACAGAGGCATATGCGGCACCTACTGTCCATCAGCACGATGGCTATAAATAGGAGCAGCTTGAACATTCTAGAGGCAGACCTTTTATGCTTCAGAGAGACCAGACCACCCCAGGCACAGGAGAGAAAACAGAGAAGAACTTTCTCGCTCCCGCATCAGACCGTCAACGGAGTAAAAGAGTCACTTCAATGCTCTTTGTCCATCGTCACATCCCAGAATCCAAAAAATTGTACTCAGATTGTCTATCTAGGACCTCTTAGTACTTTCTTTAGTTTGTTATTAAAGCAATCACAATTTTAATGGCAAATAAGGTGACGACACTGCTGGGGACCAAATTCTCCTCTGATTAGAAGATGGTGATGCAGTCCGATGCGGTCAAGCTGGGTTCAACCCAAAGGATGCTGGTGGTACGTTTCGACCAACAAGCATTCGAGAATATGCTCTCCGGAGACAACGCGAGTCCTTCTCCAAGGCAAGCAAAGCCTAAGAAGATGTGCAGGACATGGGTAGCGAAGGCAGCTGTGCCTCACCTAACTGCGGAGCATGCGCTTCCCACTTCTCTCCATGTTGCCGCAGACGCACATCATGCGTCCACCCAGGCTGACCCTGTTCATGCGGCAATCGGGAAAGACGCTCAGTGCCCAAACTCTGGCAAAGAAAAACATTACGATGCTAGAAGTCGGTTGCTGAGACATGTTACATGCGGCAACAACAGAAGTCGCATAAGTTTACAGCCGCAGGCAAAAGTCCACATGCGGCACTGATCGTCGGCTGCAGGCAAAAGTCCACATGACTCAAGCACAGTAGCAAAACCTCTGTTTTCGATCGAATCTCACGCAACGCTGATCCTATGCGCCATGCTGAGAATATTGAAAATCCAAACTTGGACTCTTCGTATTATGCACCAGCGCGTGCAAGGACGAAGAAGTCTAGGGCACTGCAAGCTCGCCAAGCTCAAGCAACTGCTCATCCGGCTGACCGTCAACATGAATCGCAGACTGTTATGCATGCCTCAGACGAAAAGCTATACAAGACTGACCCACGTGTCCATCCCACAACGGCAAGTGGACTGGGTCGACCTCAAAAGTCTTCCGCTGACGACTTGAGAAGATTTCTTCCACGGACCCCAAATCGGGGAGCAAAAACAACACCTACACACCCGTGTGCTCATAACAAGGGTGTAAAGGTAAATCAGCTCTCGTGTGACTTGCGTAACGTGATCAACCTCAAGCGCAAAGCGAGGGAAGCAACCACGATATGTGAAGTCCCCCCTTCGGGGCATCACCGTGCCAGTATTATCATCAACTGCTGCTGTAATCAGGTAGCAGTACCTGCAAACAGGCAGTCGGCAGCAGCCCGGAGAACAGGTGTAAGTACCAAAGGAGGAGGAGTCGTCCTTCACTCATGATATTCGGCTTCGAAGGCCCCCTTCGCAAAGGGAGGTAGGAAGTCCAGCACCTCCAGTCCGTCACTCTCGACCAGCATGTCGAGGAGGCAGGTCCAAGGAGGACAAGCAGCCGGACCTACAAAGGATATTTTCTGGGGCACCCGTTCAAAGAAGAAGCTGCCAGCCACTGGGGGTAGCTCTTTCTCGGAACCCCAGATGACTGCAGAAGCTGGGGGTCGCAATCCCACGGAACTCTACGACAATCCAGCGTTCCTAGACGACTGCGATTCCTGAGGAAAGGGTGCTGAGACCACCCGGGTAGCCACCCTCATAAAGAAGACGCAGCCTCCTACGCTGGGGGTAGTGTTCCATCGGAGTCCGAACGAGACACCGCACTGCCAACTTTCTCCGACGACTATTCACTGCAAGAGCACGAGACAGAAAGTGCTACATCTACCGTCCTATCTATCATCTCACGTGAGGACATCATACATGACAGAGGACGAGCACGAAGGCCCGAGTGATCGGCTGGACCTCGAAACCCTCGAGGCCATGATGCAAACCATGAGTGAGTCAATGATGCAAACCATGAGTGAGTCAATGCAGGCCTTGACCCAAGCAGCTCTAGACATCAAGGCAAGTGTGGCCTCTCAACCACCAAGGGCCTCAGGTCAAGCAAACAAGGATCCTGGGACCAATGGAGATTCGAATGCAACCGCGCCTCCCGCTGGTGGCCGTCATGCTCTACCAGGGACATCTATTCCTTCTGCATCAGACGAAGCCCGAGAAGTAATTCGGGAAGTGCGAGAAATGAGAGCTCGTCTGGACTCGCTAGACAGTTGGGACACTCCGCGAGATCGGGATACGGCAACCATATCCCCCCGAGTGGAAAGATGTGTCGTATCTGCCAAAGTATAAGCCTTTCAATATGAACCTATTTGACGGGAAGACATCTCTCCATCAATACATGAGTTACTTTGAGACTGCAACGGGGCACCTACCTCGCAGTGATGCCCTCCTCACTAAGCTCTTTGTGGGGGCATTATCTGGAGTAGCCTTTGACTGGTTATGCAGTCTACAAGACAAATGTATTTCGTTGTTCGACGACCTAAAGGGTCTTTTTCTCGTCCAATTCTATGACGAGGGAAGCGACATGACAATGTCCTCCCTAATGGACATTATGCAGAAAGAGAAGGAGCATGTACGCGCATATATCGAACAATACTGGAAGCAGCACTGAAGTTGCCTCCTGGCAATCCTGAGTCCATACTGATGGATATGTGCCGCAGAAATCTACTTCTAGCAGTCAGCCTCTAGATGGACGACAGTCAATTCAAAGACTAGACGACGTTCATCATAAACGCTGTCGGCGCTGAGAAGAAGTTGAAAGACGTCCGGCTCTTGGGAATATAGACCCCCGTCGCTGATGATAGAGAAAAACGTCCTTATAATAGTAATAATAACAACAATAGCGGCAACGATAGCCGTGACGGCAAAGGAAAGAAGGTCCTCGTCGCTAGCTTGACCAAGAAGTCCAAACAGAACCCGGCAGAAGCTTCAAAGTCGAAAGAGGCCTACTCTTTCGAAGATGATGACGTCATGGCTATCTTTGACATACTGATGTAGAGAAACAAGCTTTGGCTCTCCGACGTCAAGCGCCCTGTTGAGGCAGCCAAGATGAATAATCCGAAGTACTGTCACTACCATTATTACGTCCACCATGCAACACGGGATTGCTACACCCTGAAGCGGTACATCCAGCGTCTACTCGACACTAAGGCCCTCACATTGGATTTCAATGACAAGACAGTTGCCGCAAATATGGTATCTCTCCAGTTCAGCAACTTTTTGGCGACAGAAGCTCAGGACGGAGTAATCCCAATTCCCCGGACAATGATGGAGGTCGTCAATCTTCCGCCAGCTCGTGACCAAACAGCCGGGTTGATACCTGTCACCACGCCAAGTGGGGAGGTCATGTGGGTTCACCCCGATCTTTCTCCAGAATTGATGTAGCAGACAACACTCTCTGCCGCCAAGTCCAGAGGCAAGAAGTCCAAATTCTGTTACACGGTTTCTAGTCCGTCCGAAGAAGCAATAGCAGGAACAACAAGGTCAGGCCTAGCGTACCAGCGAGAGTACGGCATCCCTGATGATGGTGCACTTCCAACAGTCGCGACCGCAACATCTGATCTGGGTCCATCCCAGCCTTCTGTAGCGGACAAGTCCAAGCAGAAAGAAACTTGCTTCGACAAACCGCTGCGTAATGATTCAGCTCAGGGGCTGGAAAAGCCCTACAACTTCGACATCTTGGTCCAGCTCACCTGGTTGTATTTGATGAAGAATAAGAGTGAGGTCTTTGCCTGTTTCCGGGACTTTCATAAACATGTCAAGACTCAGTACAGAGCAGTGGTGAAGGTACTAAGATCTGACAATGGAACAGAGTATACCAACAAAGCAATTGAGGAATACCTGTCAGCCCAGGGGATACAACATCAGACCACCTGTGCATACACACCAGCACAGAATGGAGTGGAAGAAAGGAAGAACAGACACCTTCTGGAGGTGGCAAGGAGCATGATGATCGCCATGAATGTCCCACAGAGTCTGTGGGGGCATGCAATGTTGACATCAGCTTGATTGATCAACATGATGCCCTCGAAGGTACTGGGATGGAAGTCTCCATGTGAAATATTGCAAGAAAATAATAGTGGGATACTCCCACTAAAGATGTTTGGCTGCATATGTTTTGTGAAGGACAAAAGACCGTCTGTTGAAAAACTTGACCCCAGAGCATTCAAGTGTGTATTCATGGGCTATTCGGCGACTCATAAGGGGTATGTGTGCTGGAGTCCAGTAGAGAAGAAGAAGTTTGTGAACATGGATGTTCACGTCAGGGAGTTTGAGCCATACTACCGTCAGGAGGGAACCTCATCCATGAGCAACTCACCTGATACTGAGAGTATAATGCGAGAGAGGGAGATTGGTGAGAGTGTTGTGACCGATTTAGGAGTATGACATGGAGGAACGTTTGAGGAGGAGCAGGGGAGTAAAGAGGAACGAGGGAGGCGATAAGACGTGTTAGGCCCACGACTCAGGGGGAGTTATTTACCTACAGCAGAAAAGGGAAGCAAATTGCAGGACCAGAACCTATAGTGCCAGTGCCAAGTTCTTTGCCTGCGTCCGTCTCAACTCCTGAGACACCTACACCACCACCACCAGATTTCCCTTAAGGTGATATCATTCTTCCTACTACTCCCACACCATTATCAGTACGGAGGACCACTCGCAGCAATGCGAGAAATCCTCTTGATAGATATGGTTGGGACCTAGCTCAGTTTGTTTCATATAATAACATCTCTTCTTTTCATGGAGTATTCATTGCATCTTTGGATAGTATTATTGTACCTAACAATTGACAGGTTGTCAAGAACGATCCAAAGTGGAAAGCAGCGATGCACGAGGAGTTAGGCACTCTTGAGAAGAACCACACTTGGGAACTGGTAAAACTGCCAGAGAGAAAAAGGGCAGTCGGATGCAAGTGAGTCTTTACTGTGAAGCAGAACCCAGATGGAAAAGTAGAGCGCTACAAGGCTTGACTGGTGGCAAAAGGATACAGTCAGACGTACGGTATTGACTGTGATAAGACCTTTGCACCAGTGGCGAAGATGAGCACCGTCTGGACCCTGATTTCTTTGGCAGGGAATGGTGGATGGAAGCTACACCAACTGGATGTGAAGAATGCGTTTCTTCATGGGGATCTAGCCGAGAAAGTGTACATAGAGATACCACCAGGATTCTGCACCGATAAGACAGTGGGCAATGTCTGCAGGTTGAAGAAGTCCCTCTATGGACTCAAGCAGTTTCCTCGAGCATGGTTTGACAGATTCGGGAGGGCGATGATAGGGATGGGATATCAGCAGATCAATGTTGATCATACTTCTTCCGTCGGAGTGGAGGCCACATCACTATACTTGCGGTGTATGTGGACGATATGATTAGCACAGGAGATGATGAGCAGGAGATTGCCCGACTCAAGGGGAAGCTTTGCAAGGAGTTCGAGGTGAAGGACCTTGGCCTTCTTCGGTACTTCCTTGGGATTGAAATTGCTCGAAAAGCAGAGAAAATTGTTCTTTCTCAGAGGAAGTATGCGCTGGACCTTCTCACAGGGACGAGGATGTTGGGATGCAGACCTGCAGCGACACCGATCAACCAGGGGTTCAAGCTGTGTGCTGAGGCTGGAGAACCAGTTGACCGAGACAGATACCAGAGACTGGTGGGCAAGTTGATCTATTTGAGCCACACACGTCCTGATATCTGCTTTGCAGTGAGTGTGGTGAGCCGCTACATGCATGACCTAAGGAAGGGTCATATGGACGTAATGTACCGGATTCTGAGATACTTGAAGGATGCCCCCGGAAAGGGGTTGATATTCATGAAGAATGATCACTTGAGCATCGAGGGCTACTGTGACTCTGATTGAGATAGCTGTACTGATGACAGGAGGTCTACCTCGGACTATTGTATATTTATAGGAGGCAACTTGGTCTCTTGGAAGAGTAAAAAGCAGTCGGTGGTGGCCAGATCGACAGCTGAAGCGGAGTACAGAGCTATGTCCTTGGGAGTTGCAGATTTGCTATGGTTGAAGAGTATGCTGGTGGAGCTGAAGCTGGATCAAGGAGCCAAGATGAAGTTGTGGTGTGATAACCAGTCAGCCATCAGTATCGCCAACAATCCAGTGCCGCATGATATGACCAAACATATCGAGATCGATAGGTTCTTCATCAAGAAGAAGTTGGATCGTGGACTACTGGAGTTAGGTCATGTTCCAACCAAGGAGCAGGTAGCAGACAGTCTGACCAAGGAACTTAGCTCTGCAGATATGATTAGAGGATGTGACAAGATGAGCTTAGTGAATATTTTTCGCCCATCTTGAGGAGTAGTGTTAGTATATTAGAATATTCTTGGTATATTTGTTGGTATATTAGAATATTTTTGGTATATTTGTTGGGATATTAGAATATTCTACATAGGGTTTTAATGGGGTATTAATGTAAGATGAAGGATTGTAAGGTTATAAATAGCCAAAAAATTATCAATAAATATAACAATTACTCTAAAATATTCTACAAAATTAAATCTTATGTAGGCTTACCATATATTTCATGATGGGATCTTTTTCTATTTGAGAAGTAGCAAAGGCTCTAAGTGTAAAGGATCACGAGAAAATCCAATATATGGAAAGTCCAATATATAGAAAACCAATATATGTAAATCCAATCATATATATAGACAAATTAAAAAATGGTCATTGACATTTTTTTTTCACCATGTTTTTTAGGTTGGGAAAAGGCTGAAGAGGAGACCTTAGCCTTGAAGAATCAACTTGAAGATGTTACGCTACTGAAGCTTACAGCTGAGGATCGAGCATCCCATCTTGATAGTGCTTTAAAGGAGTGCATGAAGCAGGTACGGAATGTGAAGGAAGAAGGTGAACAGAAATTGCACGACACGATCTTTATAAAAACTAAGCAATGGGAAAAGGTGAAAATGGAGCTGGAAGCAAAACTAGCCGACTTTGAACAAGAATTCCTACGGAGTTCTGCTGAAAATGATGAGCTTTCAAGATCTCTTGAAGAACATGCTAGTGCCTTGGCAAGGGTCAGTGACGAGAAAGCTCAAGCTTATGCAGAAATTGAAGGTTTGAAGTCTGACATCCAATCATGTGAACGGGAAATTAACTCTCTGAAATATGAAGTTCACTTGGTCTCCAAGGAGCTTGAAATCCGCAATGAAGAAAAGAACATGAGTGTAAAATTAGCAGAAACAGCAAACAGGCAGCACTTAGAAGATGTCAAGAAGATAACGAAGTTGGAAGCAGAGTCCCAAAGGTTACGTGGGCTTGTGCGAAAGAAACTACCTGGTCCTGCTGCATTAGCACAGATGAAACTCGAAGTTGAAAATTTAGGCAGGGATTATGGGGATGTTCGATCACGAACTTCTGCTAGGAGCTCTAGTCCGTATGCATCACCTCCTAACTTTTCTTATGAAAACATGCAGCAGTGTTATAAAGGAAATGAATATCTCACTGCACGTTTACTAGAAATGGAGGAAGAAAATAAGATGCTAAAGGAGGTCTTGTCGAAGCGCAACAGCGAGCTGCAGGCTTCAAGAAACATTTGTTCTACAATGGCAAGCAAGCTTCGAAGTATTGAAGAAAATATCCCGCGTGTGAACCAACAGAAGAGCAATCCTAGTGTGACTTCCATGTCTGAAGATGGAATTGATGAGGAGGGAAGTTGTTCAGGGTCTTGTGCTGTAACATTAATACCCGAATCTTCACAGTTCAAGAAAGAAAAGAATGTTGGCAGAAGTAACAAGGCTGATAGTTCAATGAAATTGGACCTGATGGATGACTTTTTGGAAATGGAGAGGTGGGCATGCTCACCCACTGAAACCAATGACACAACTACTGTTTCAAATGGAGGGATGGGTAAAGTGACAACTGAGGTTTCTGATGATACTCTGCTGAATGATGTCGAAGATTCGAAATCTCCCAAAATTTTACCACATAATGAAGAGCAAATTGCCGTTATGCTGTTAAAACTTCAATCCGAAATTACTTCTTTATTTGAAGCTCAAGTTTTGGAGAGTGATGGGAGAAAACTTTTGGAAGATATCAAAGGGATTATACTTGATAAACAAGATGAGCTAGTTCGGCATCCTAACAGGTTTACCAATGAGGAAACCGATTCAATAGTTACTCACAAGGAAGAGGAATGCTCTAAAGAAATGGGAGAAGATGCAAACAGTAGAATTAGTTTGAAGCAAGATCTGAGAAATGCCATCTCAAATATTCATGATTTTGTTATACTACTTTGTAAAGAAGCTGCGATAATCCATGGCAGGTCTAATGATGGTCATGCGCTCAGAGAGAAGATTCAGAAGTTCTCTGCTTCCGTGAACCAATCTACATGCAGTGACATGAATTTAGATGTTTTTATCTTTGCCTTATCCCACATGTTATCAGAAACAAGAGATGTTAGATTCGTAGCAATGACCAATACAGGTAATGAGGGTGAAAGCAATAGCAGTGATTTCATTGACAAGTTAACTTTATTAGAGAAGACAATTGCTCAACATGATCCAACGAAAGCAAAATTAACAGAAGAATGTGTCATTCCTGCTACTTCTTCTGGTCCAAGTGCTTCAGGCTTTGAACTGACGGTCTCACCAAAGAACTGCACCCTGGAGCAGTTTGCAGAAATGAAACTGGAGAAGGATCACATGGCAACGGAGCTGGCACAATGTACTGAAGCTTTGAATCATACGAAGCTTCAGTTGGTTGAGATGGAGCAGCAGTTGGCAGAGTACAAATCTCAACTGGCAGCGTGTCAGAAGTCAAACAGCTTGGCTGAGACACAGTTGAAGTGTATGGCCGAGTCTTACAACTCACTGGAATCAAAGACTCAAGAATTACAAACTGAATTAAACCTGCTGCGTTCAAAAACAGAAGCTCTAGAGAATGAACTACGAGAAGAAAGACACAGTCACGAGGAGGACTTAGCTAAATATAACGATCTTCAAGAGGAAATTGAGAGGTTAGCACTCATAACTACCAAATCTGCTCGTCTTCTCTTTGTTGCTCCAGTCTAGATGTTTTCATACAACGACTTTCATTTCCTGTTTACTCGTGTCTGTTCTTCATTTTGACTTTTATATGCTTGTCTTCATTTTGACTTTTATATGCTTGTTATTCATTAGGGGTACAAAGTGTTCAGTATGCTCGAGTCACTCGGCCACAGATGTCAACACCAAGACAAAACAGGTTCGAAAGTCTTTTATGGATAATTAGGAGATAACCATTATGTAAAGTTTCTTATATTATTCTGCTTCATATTTCCTATTGATCTCTCCAATATCTGGCATATATTAAAGTATGCCCCTCTAATTAAATAAATTGTTGCTGCACTGTGTAGAATTAACATCATCCTTTGTTGTGTGTTCTCGGTTTATTTTTTGTTTGTAGTTGTGCTTTCACCATTCTGGTCTAGTTATTCTTCAGATTGTTTCGATCGTTAGTGCTTACCATCCATATTCACATTGAATCTCAATTCAGTAAGAATAATCTGCATTATACGTGAATTTCTTCTTCTTCTTTTCAACGGGGCCCAAGGCTTTTCTGCATAATGTAGTGTCCTTTGAATGTTATGATTTACAATATGTTTGATTTTAGGTGTCCAGGTGATTAAGGTCTTGTTCAAGTTTCAAACTAGTCAGTTGGGTTATTTTTTGAGTCTACTTACAAGATAGTTTTGTATAAATATACAAGTTTGTTAAATAGGAATAGTTGTTGTTAAGGAATCTTATTGAGACATTATAGCATGTTCATCTTCTAGACGACTGAATAGTTGTGTCAACTTCCATACTTCTCTCTTTTCCTTCAAAATTTTTCTTTGCTGTATTGGTCGGTAAACAGATCCCAATGTCGGTATTGGACAGCAGTGGTGGGTGTCAATACCGGGTAGGGATGTGCCAAATCTTCTACGATGCGGCCGATTCATATCAGTATATCGGTGGATACTGCAAAACTTGATAGAAACTAAACAAATTACACTATTCTTAACACAAGTTGAACCTGGGATTGGCACTTCGCACCATATTAAACATTTTTCAATTACATGGAAACTTATTATGGCCTCATAGCGACAAATTTTATATCCTTTAATATTACCATATCTCCGAGGTTTTTTCTGCAGCGGCAATAACTCCACTATATAATCTAGAATAATAATTGACACTATTTACATTACAAGCAATCCAGCTAGAACTTAGAATCCTATCAGTCTACGTTTGAGACGTTGCAAGAACAGCCTACATTGGCAAGTAGATTCATATTGTGGACTCGCAGTTATCTTTAGAATAACATGATATGAAGTGGTATGTTGAAGGAAAACAAGAAATGTATACTTTTGAATTGTTCTAGTATGTGATAGGATAAAGAAGACATAAGTTAAGGGTGTGTTGATATGGTATGTTGGATGTCATATTTAAGTATAGTATAAGCACATGGGAATATCCTGAGGACATATTTGGGATGCCAGAATATGTCACAGGATATTCCATTATGAGATTATTGTCATAATGATTGAAATCATTGTATTAATGACTGTAAGGCTATATAATGCCAATGAGACAATCAATAAAATCATCAACTAATTTCAACATGGTATCAGAGCCAAGTTTCCACAAACCCTAGCCGTCACCAAGCTTCCACAAACCCACAGGAGGATTTCCTAGATCTCCTCCACCGAACTCTTTCACGCCCCTCCCTCCTTTTTTTTTTCCCTCCTCTCCTCTTCTCCGCCCTTCGCAGGCCGCCCTTCGCTGTTGCTGCCTCGTTCCGCTACTGCTACGGCTACTACTGCTGCTGCGGCTGCTGCGACTGCTGCTGCGACGGCGGTTGTGACATGCGTGCTGCCGCCTCCTCCGCACCAGCACGAGGCAACGCCTAATAGGGATGCCTAGATCTGAAAAAGGGGAGGACATGTTCGGATCTAGGAGCGGACGACGAGGACAAGCGTGAGTCGTGGAGCGGACGTGACGTGACTGGATAGACGACGCATCGATGGAGGAGATCATCAAGAAGCTAGATTCTGCAGAGGTGGCAACGTTGATGAAGTTGTTGACGATGTCGGCTGGTGAGAACACGACACGAACGTCGCCGGAGTTGAAGCTTCCCTCCATCGATCTGAAATTAGATGGACCAGCCACCTATCTGAGTTGGTCACGACGGGTGAGAAGAACCCTCGCAGGAAAAAACATGGAGGGGTTCCTGACGGGCGAGACGACAGAGCCGGACGAGGGCTCGACAGGACGCGATGAGTGGAAGTCCACTCATATGGTGATCTACATCTGGCTTCTCAACTCCTTAGTCCAGTCTATTGCCGCCACAGTAGACGGTATTGAGATGGTGAAAGATGTGTGGGAGAAGTTGAGAAGGACCTATGATGGTGTGGGGAACAACTTACGGGTCTTCCAGATAAAGGGGGAGATTGATGACACCGTACAGGGAGAGAAGACGGTGCAGGAGTATGCCACGGAGTTGGAGCGTCTGTGGTTGGATTATGATCACTCCTCAGATCGGGCGAGTTGCGGGGACCCTAAGTGTAAGGAGAGACAGGTGTGTCTGCAGGAGAGGACGATGAAGTTCCTCAAAGGGCTGACTGCAGCTTTCGCACAGAGGACGGCCCTACTTCTAGCCCAACCAAAGATCCCTAGCCTTGAGGAGGCTATCTCAGCCATGATCCAGGAGGAGACACGCATCAGGCTGCAAGCCGGGACAGGAGGTCCCCCTGAAGCAAAGTCAGCACTAGCGATCACCAGCTCAGGTAACACAGGATCTAAGGGAGAGCCCTGGCAGCATAACCGGCAGTGCTACAACTGTGGGAAGATGGGTCATCATCGGTATGCTTGTACCAAACCATCTAGGGAGGGAGATTCAGGTGGTGGACGAGGACCGTTCGGCGGACGAGGATATAATGGAGGACGTGGTCGTGGTCGAGGGGATAGACGAGGCGGCCGAGGAGGTTATCGGGCAAACCTCCTGATATCAGAAGGGAACGGAGAAGCTGATGGCACCTTTACTGTGGAGGACCAGGCACTGAGAGACATGAGGAGTAGAACAGAGGAGGCGTCCACCTCATTCTTTGTTAGGGGCAACGCTGCCATGTATGCCCATCCATCAGAAGGTACTGACGAATCACTTGCCCTTGCGTCTATCTCTTCCCTTAAATCATCAGACTGGATTATCGACTCGGGAGCATCTCGACATGTGACGGAAAATGCTAGTGAGTTTTCTTCCTACACTCACCTAGCATCAGCAGACAGCATTCAGACAGCTGATGGCACTTTCCAGCCAGTGGTCGGTAAGGGTACTGTTAATTGTACAGGTTCAGTAAGATTATCCAATGTTTTACATGCTCCATCTTTTCCAGTCAGTCTCTTGTCCATTAGTTCTATAATCCTCCAACTTAAATGCATTGTTTCTTTTGATATTCCTAAGGTGACCTTCCAGGAGAAAGGGACAGGACGAAGACTTGGGACTGGCACTTGGCATGAGGGACTGTGGTACCTAGATCGAGAAGGACTGGACTCAGCATTGGTATCTATGGCAGAGAAGGCTGGCATGGAAGGACTGCAGCAGAGGACTGAGGATACCTTGATACTCCATCATCGGAGGATGGGACATTCTTCCTTTGATACTCTAAGTAAGTTGTATCCAGAGATTTATGCAAAAACAAATAAAGAGAAATTAGTATGTGATGTGTGCGAGTTAGAAAAACTTACTAGGAGCTCATATGTTGGCACGGGTCATAGGAGCACTTTTGCTTTTGAGGTAGTACATTCTGATGTCTGGGGTCCATGTGCTACTAACACTATGAATGGTTATAAGTACTTTGTTTCTTTCATTGAGTGTGCCTCTCGTGTTACCTGGTTATATTTGATGAAAAATAAGAGTGATGTATCTGCTTGTTTTCGAGATTTCCATAAGCATGTCCAGACTCAGTACAAAGCAGTTGTGAAGGTACTGAGGTCTGACAATGGAACAGAGTATACCAACAGGACGCTTGCAGAATACTTGTCAGCACACGAAATACAGCATCAGACCACCTGTGCATACACACCAGCACAAAATGGAGTTGCAGAAAGGAAAAACAGACACCTTCTGGAGGTCGCAAGAAGTATGATGATCGACATGAATGTCCCACAGAGTCTGTGGGGGCATGCAGTGTTGACAGCAGCTCAACTCATCAACAGGATGCCCTCGAAGGTCCTCGGATGGAAGTCCCCATGTGAGGTATTGCAAGGCAATAATAGTGGGATACTCCCACTGAAGGTGTTTGGGTGTGTGTGTTTTGTGAAGGACAACAGGCCATCAGTTGGGAAACTTGACCCTAGAGCGGTCAAATGCATCTTCGTAGGCTACTCGGCGACCCAAAAGGGGTATGTGTGCTGGAGTCCAGTAGAGAAGAAGAAGTTTGTCAGTATGGATGTCCACTTTCGGGAGCATGAGTCATACTACCGCCAGGACGGAACTTCACACAACACGCCTAATACTGCCAGTATTAGGCGAGAGGGGGAGATGGAGAACTTGGTGGTAACCGATTTAGAAGTTTGGCATGGAGGCACGGAGAAGGGACAAGAAGGTGAAGGTGTTAGGCCTACGGCTCAGGGAGAGTTACTTACCTACAGCAGGAGAGAGAAGCAAACTGCAGGACCAGTACCGACAGTGCCAGTGCCAAGTCCCTTGCCTGCGTTCGTCCCAACTCCTGAGGCACCGACACCAACCCCCCTTCAGGTGATACCCCCTCCTTCACAAGATATCATTCCTCCTACTACTACTCCTCCCACACCACTATCTGTATGGAGGACCACTCGCAGCAATGCAGAAAATCCTCCAAACAGATATGGTTGGGATATTGCTCAGTTTGTTTCTTATGACCATATCCCTTCTTCTCATGGAGCATTTATAGCATCTTTGGATAGTATTACTATACCTAACAATTGGCAGGTTGCCAAGAACGATCCAAAGTGGAAAGCGGCAATGCACGAGGAGTTGGGAGCTCTGGAGAAGAACCACACTTGGGAGCTTGTGAGACTGCCAGAGGGGAAGAGAGCAGTTGGATGCAAGTGGGTCTTTACCGTGAAGCAGAACCCAGATGGACAGGTTGATCGCTACAAAGCTCGACTAGTAGCCAAAGGATACAGTCAGACGTACGACATCGACTATGACGAGACCTTTGCACCAGTTGCAAAGATGAGCACTGTCAGGACTCTGATTTCTCTGGCAGCGAATGGTGGATGGAAGCTACACCAATTGGATGTGAAGAATACGTTTCTTCACGGAGATCTAGTGGAGGAGGTGTACATGGAGATACCACCAGGTTTGGCACCAATCAGACAGTAGGCAAGGTCTGCAGGTTGAAGAAGTCCCTCTATGGACTGAAGCAGTCTCCTCGAGCTTGGTTTGACAGATTCAGAAGGACGATGATAGGGATGGGATATCAGCAGATCAATGCTGATCATACTGTGTTCTTCCGTCGGAGTGGAGGCCACATCACCATGCTTGCGGTGTATGTGGATGATATGATTATCACAGGAGATGATGAGCAGGAGATCGCCCAACTCAAAGGAAAGCTTGGCAAGGAATTCGAGGTGAAGGATCTCGGCCTTCTTCGGTACTTCCTTGGGATTGAGATTGCTCGAGAAGCAGAGGGGATTGTTCTCTCTCAAAGGAAGTATGCACTGGACCTTCTCACAGAAACTGGGATGTTGGGGTGCAAAC
The DNA here is from genome assembly GCA_036927795.1 of Iris macrosiphon. NCBI lineage: Eukaryota > Viridiplantae > Streptophyta > Magnoliopsida > Asparagales > Iridaceae > Iris > Iris macrosiphon. The sequence continues at coordinate 132,750,294 of JAYESA010000017.1, forward strand.
CTGCAGCGACACCAATAGATCAGAGGTTCAAGATTGATGCTGAGGCTGGAGAACCAGTTGATCGGGACAGATACCAGAGACTGGTTGGCAAGTTGATCTATTTGAGCCACACACGTCCTGATATCTGCTTTGCAGTAAGTGTGGTGAGCCGCTACATGCATGACCCACGGAAGGGTCATATGGATGCAGTGTACCAGATTCTGAGGTACTTGAAAGGTGCTCCCGGGAAGGGACTAATATTCAGGAAGAACAATCACGTGAGCATCGAGGGCTACTGTGATTCTGACTGGGCTAGTTGTGCTGATGACAGGAGGTCTACCTCGGGATATTGCATATTTGTAGGAGGTAACTTGGTCTCCTGGAGGAGTAAGAAGCAGTCTGTGGTGGCCAGATCGACAACTGAAGCAGAGTACAGAGCTATGGCCTTGGGAGTTGCAGAGCTGCTATGGTTGAAGAATATGCTGGTGGAGCTGAAGCTGGATCAAGGAGCCAAGATGAAGCTGTGGTGTGACAATCAGTCAGCTATTAGTATCGCCAGCAATCCAGTACAGCATGACAGGACCAAACACATCGAGATTGATAGATTCTTCATCAAAGAGAAGTTGGATAGAGGATTACTGGAGCTTGGCCATGTTCCAACCAGGGATCAAGTAGCAGATGGACTAACCAAGGGACTCGCCTCAGTGAGCATGATTAGAGGATGTGACAAGATGGGCTTAGTGAATATCTTTCACCCATCTTGAGGGGGAGTGTTGATATGGTATGTTGGGTGTCATATTTAAGTATAGTATAAGCACATGGGAATATCCTGAGGACATATTTGGGATGCCAGAATATGTCACAGGATATTCCATTATGAGATTATTGTCATAATGATTGAAATCATTGTATTAATGAATGTAAGGCTATATAATGCCAATGAGACAATCAATAAAATCATCAACTAATTTCAACAGGGTGGTATGTTGAATATCATCACCATCATCCAAGCCTACTAAGGCCAAAATGGTGCTACGGAATAGATATAGTTTTCATGACTAAATGTTGATCGAACATTCAACCCTTTATGTTGGTGTGGAATTCCTAGCCGAATGAGCATCACATGGTCATGCCATAAAACATAGAGGCCAGTGGAGTGGCAAGTAGGTAGACCAAACTTCAGTTATGCTATTTGAACTCACACAACCTAGGAGCACTCTCCAAGGACTATAAAGAATCTAAACAAAGAGGTCAGATGATTGACGTTGCTATGTGGAATTGCATTCATCTTTATGATGCATTAAGACAGAGTGAAGAGGAAGGGCATTACTGTTAGTATTTTAAATAGCAATATCTAAATGAGCCGATCCCTCCTTGGTGCAGTCAAGAACAAACACTTGACTATAAAATGCATGTATATGCACTAAAATAAATCAGGCTCAACCCTCTCAGAGTTCCAAACTTAAAAGGCTCTTATGAACCGCCATTGCTACAAATACCTCATGTCGCAGTTAGCCATAATAGAACCCCTCAATTGCAGTAGCCAACCTCATAGGTGTTACTGGCATCTGATACCCCTACCCCTACCCCTACCCCTAGGGATGTTAATTGAAGCAAGTCATATGTGAACTAATTGGACTCCTCTTGCTCATGTTTGTTTATTTAACTATTGTTTCTTGCCATCTTTTACAATTAACCAACTTTCAAGCAAGCAAGGTAATTAAGTAATGGATAACCGCCCTTCCATTTGATCTCCTATAGCACTCTGCGACATCTAGAACAAACCTCCACCAAAACTCTATATAGAGAGAAAAAAAGGATTAATATTGTTACTATAACCTCTTAACATTTCTTTGCGAACTGAGTAACATATTGTTGAGTTATGGGGGACTTATTTAGTCCCACATCGGATAGAAAATAAGGAGGTCCTCCTATATATATGTACCCACTCTCTTGGAAGTAAATCAATCAATTATTTTCTCTCTACATGGTATCAGAGCCAAAGCTCTGAATCATTTTTCCAAAAAAAAAAAATCCAAAAAAATAAGGAGAATTTTCTTTCCTCCCGTCTCTCACCTGATCCCCCCTCCCCCGCCTTCCTCTACCCGGGTGGAAGCCCCCCCCTCCCCCGCGTTCCTCTGTGCGTGGAAACTCCCCCACCCTCGGGTGTCGTCGACATTTCCTGCGGGTTTGCCTGCAGATGTCATCAAACCTGTCGTTGGATCGTGGATAATCAGAGGAACTCTTGTGTGATCCTCTGATTTCGATCTCAACGTGGGTTCTGAGATTAGAGAGCATAATTCCTGGAAAGTTATGCACAAATATCTATTTCTAGCCCTTGTTCTGGCAAGTTCTATCCATCGTGCATTTCTCATGCCGCATGAGTTTGGGGGTGTACAAATAAGTAGAGAAAGTCGTGATCGCATGTAGGCGCACGACACGTGTTTGAGTTGCGTTTGATCTCATCCCTGTGTGCAACTGTGGAGATGGGAACACCTGTGACTAGTCATGAGTTGAAAGAGATACTGGAGGGGGTGGCCAGGGTGTTTCAGGCTAAATTATAAGAGACCTCATCCAGTAGGGCAGTCATGCCCGCACCAGAACCGTCGCATGTGATAAAGAAGAGAGTTCTTGCTCAATGACATCAAACTTGAGGGGACGAGAAACTACCTAAGTTGGTCTAGGAGGGCGATGTTGAACCTTCGGACCAAGGGGCTTAAAAATTATGTGAAGGGAGAGTGCACTGAGCCAAAGGATAAGACGAGTGCTGAGTGGAACATATGGAGTCACCTTAATTCTCTGGTGGTTTCTTGGCTGCTGACTTCTGTTTCTCCATCCATAGATGGGATGGTGGAGTCGATCTGCAGTACAGCTGATGTCTGGACGACATTGGCTGAGATGTACTCTGGAGCTGGGAGTGTCATGATGATGATGGAAGTTGAGAAGAAGATTGATGCTACCACACAGGGGGAGAAGACAGTACTCCAGTATGCAGCGGAGCTACGTCGCTTATGGGCGGAATTGGATTACTATGATCCGCTATCATTGCAAAATCCGGCAGATGTTCTCCTTGAAAAATAGTACCTTGAGCGTAGGCGTGTAGCTCGTTTTTTCAAGGGTCTGAACCCGCAGTTTGAGGCTAGGAGGGCAGCAATGTGTCATCTGCCATCTTTTCTGTCCCTGGATGAGGCTGTTGCATCGATGGAGCAAGAGAAGATCCGACAGAAGGTGATGAAAGGCGAGACCTCACCAGCTGTCCGTTCTGCATTGGTGGTTCCTAGTGCTCCCAGCAGCGATGACAGAGAGTGCTACAATTGCGAAAAGAAAGGGTACATCAGCTACAACTGCCCTCAACCCCGCAATTCTGGTCGTGGCCGAGGACAGAGAGATGGATGTGCAGGTCAAGGAGGCAGGGGATGCGGAGGCCGGGGAGTTGCTCACCTAGCTGTGACGGAGGAGACCACTAGCGAAATGATTGGAGCTGAGATGATAGAGCTGGAGGAACTACGTCAGTTCAAGCTTCATGTTGAGAGTTCTAAGGGCAAGGGATTGGCCACTCAGGATCTGGATAACACTACCTGCCTTGGTAACTTTACTGGCTACGCTGCTCATATGGACAAAGGTATTCCGGTTCAGGCACTTGCATCCACTAAATTTCATACTGGTTGGATCATAGACTCAGGTGCATCTAGGCATATCATAGGTGCAACTAGTGAGTTTGCATTATATTATCCGAGCAAGCATATGCATCTCGAGACAGTTCAGACTGCTGATGGGACATCCTAACCCATCAGGGGTACTGGCTCGGTCCATTGTACTTCATCTGTTATCCTGTCATCTGTATTGCATGTTCCTCCGTTTTCGGTCAACTTACTTTCTGTTAGTTCTCTCATTGATCAATTGAATTGTATTGTTCTTTTTGATCGAAAAATGTGTTTTTTCAGGAGAAGGCCACGGGAAAGAGGCTTGGGACTGGCATTGGTGTAATGGTCTTTGGTACTTGGACCGGGAGGCTGCAATGCTTGCTCCTACTACTAGTGGAGATCCAGAGACAGAAGCAATGTTCCAACACTGCAGATTGGGATATTTATCTTTTGATAGTTTGAATAAGTTAGAACCTGAGATATGAATAAAGTAGACAAAAAAAATATTATTTTGTAATGTTGTGAACTTGAAAAGCATACACGTTCTACTTATAAAATGGTTGGTCTTCGAAATTTTGAACCATTTAAACGTGTTCATTCTGATGTTTGGGGATCGTGTCCTACTACTTCTATCAGTGGATTCAGATGGTTTGTTACCTTCATTGATTGTTACTCTCGTATGACATGGATCTACATGATGAAGCAGAAATCTGAGGTATACAAATATTTTTAAGACTTCTCAACATATGTGAAGACCCAGTTTGGAGTACATATGAAGATTCTTCGAACAGATAATGAGACCGAGTACACCAACAAGGAGTTTGCTAATTTTATCTCTAGTCAAGGAATTCTTCATTAAACCACTTGTCCAGACACTCCTGCTCAGAATGGAGTGGCTGAATGCAAGAACAGACATCTACTAGAAGTGGCACGTTCTTTGATGCTGATAATGAATGTGCCAAAATTCTTGTGGAGTTAGGCTGTTATGACAGCAGCTTATCTAATCAACAGGATGTCGTCAAGATTATTATAGATGAAGACACCATGTGAGATGCTCTTGGGCTCTAATGTTTTTATTGTTCCTCCCAGAGTGTTTGGCTGTACATGTTTTGTGCGAGATCACAGAATGATGGTGAGCAAGCTGGATCAACAAGCAGTTAAATGTATCTTTGTGGGCTACTCACCAAATCAGAAATGATACAAATGTTGGTGTCCCACTGAAAAAAGGTTGTTTGTCAGTATGGACGTGACCTTCTAGGAGTTTGAACCATTTTATGGGGAGAAGACGGAGTTAAATTTCTTGTTCGATGATGGCTCTACTGATGCTAGTAGAGAGGGGGAGAATGAGAGTGTCATCGTGGTTGGTATGATTCCATGTCCTTTTGAGTCACCGAGGAGTGATGGTATCTCAAAAGGAGCCAACAGTCAGGGAGAGCTGAGAGTATATAGGGAGCATGAGCCGCAACAACAGGAGAAGCATGAGCAGCAGCAACAAGAGCAACATGAGGAGCATGAGCAGTATGAGCTTCCTCCTGATGTCCCTATGCTAGTACCCACAAATGCTGATATCCCAAGTTCTTCTCCAGGACCTTCTTCGGCTCTTCTATCTGAGTCACCTGGTAACAATTTCTCCCCTGATACTTCTAATCCTCATGTCTTGCTCCGTAGAACTTCTAGAGTCAATGCTGGAAAACCTCCAGCTAAGTTTGGCAGTTGGGACTCCACCTGCATATAAGTCCTTCCTTGCATTATTAGATTCAGTGCTTGTACCTAACAACTGGCAGGTAGCTAAGCAAGATCCTAGGTGGTTGAGTGCCATGCTGGAGGAACTTCAGGCCTTGAAGAAAAATGACACATGGAAGCTGGTGCCACTACCAGCTGGGAAGCGTGATGTTGGATGTAAATGGGTTTATACTGTTAAACAGACTCCAGAGGACAAGATTGACAGGTACAAGGCCAAATTGGTTGCAAAAGGATATAACCAAACTTATGGTATCGACTATGACGAGACCTTTGCTCCAGTCGCAAAGATGAGCACTGTGCGAGTGTTGGTGTTATGTGCTGACAACTTCAATTGGCAACTACATCAGCTAGATGTCAAGAATATCTTTTTTCACGGGGATCTCCAGGAGGAGGTGTATATGGAGATTCTACCAGGCTTTGCTAATTCACAAGCAACGAAAAAGGTATGCAAATTGAAAAAGTCTTTGTATAGGCTAAAGCAGTCTCCGGGAGCATGGTTTGATAGATTCAGGCCTGCAGTCTGTGGTATGGGATATAGGTAGTGCAATGGAGATCATACTATGTTTTACAGGCACTCCAAGACTCGTATCACTGTTCTTGTAGTCTATGTTGATGATATTGTAATTATTGGAGACGATACTGAGGAGATCCTACGGCTGAAGAAAAGACTTGGAGAGAAATTTGAAGTTAAGGATCTGGGGCAGTTGAAGTACTTCCTCGGAATTGAAATTGCAAGGTCACGAAAGGGTATAGTACTTTCTCAGCGAAAGTACGCTCTGGACCTTCTTTCAGAGACATGAATGCTGGGTTGCAGGGTTGCTTCTACTCCTATCGAGCAGAATCACAAGTTGTGTGCTGAGGGTGGTGATCCGGTGAGTAAGGAACTGTTGAAATTAGTTGATGATTTTATTGATTGTCTCATTGGCATTATATAGCCTTACAGTCATTAATACAATGATCTCAATCATTATGACAATAATCTCATAATGGAATATCCTGTGACATATTCTGGCATCCCAAATATGTCCTCAGGATATTCCCATGTGCTTATACTATACTTAAATATGACACCCAACATACCATATCAACACTCCCCCTCAAGATGGGTGAAAGATATTCACTAAGCCCATCTTGTCACATCCTCTAATCATGCTCACTGAGGCGAGTCCCTTGGTTAGTCCATCTGCTACTTGATCCCTGGTTGGAACATGGCCAAGCTCCAGTAATCCACTATCCAACTTCTCTTTGATGAAGAATCTATCAATCTCGATGTGTTTGGTCCTGTCATGCTGTACTGGATTGTTGGCGATACTAATAGCTGACTGATTGTCACACCACAGCTTCATCTTGGCTCCTTGATCCAGCTTCAGCTCCACCAGCATATTCTTCAACCATAGCAGCTCTGCAACTCCCAAGGCCATAGCTCTGTACTCTGCTTCAGCTGTCGATCTGGCCACCACAGACTGCTTCTTACTCCTCCAGGAGACCAAGTTACCTCCTACAAATATGCAATATCCTGAGGTAGACCTCCTGTCATCAGCACAACTAGCCCAGTCAGAATCACAGTAGCCCTCGATGCTCACGTGATTGTTCTTCCTGAATATTAGTCCCTTCCCGGGAGCACCTTTCAGGTACCTCAGAATCTGGTACACTGCATCCATATGACCCTTCCGTGGGTCATGCATGTAGCGGCTCACCACACTTACTGCAAAGCAGATATCAGGACGTGTGTGGCTCAAATAGATCAACTTGCCAACCAGTCTCTGGTATCTGTCCCGATCAACTGGTTCTCCAGCCTCAGCATCAATCTTGAACCTCTGATCTATTGGTGTCGCTGCAGGTTTGCACCCCAACATCCCAGTTTCTGTGAGAAGGTCCAATGCATACTTCCTTTGAGAGAGAACAATCCCCTCTGCTTCTCGAGCAATCTCAATCCCAAGGAAGTACCGAAGAAGGCCGAGATCCTTCACCTCGAATTCCTTGCCAAGCTTTCCTTTGAGTTGGGCGATCTCCTGCTCATCATCTCCTGTGATAATCATATCGTCCACATACACCGCAAGCATGGTGATGTGGCCTCCACTCCGACGGAAGAACACAGTATGATCCGCATTGATCTGCTGATATCCCATCCCTATCATCGCTCTTCTGAATCTGTCAAACCACGCTCGAGGAGACTGCTTCAGTCCATAGATGGACTTCTTCAACCTGCAGACCTTGCCTACTGTCTGATTGGTGCCAAATCCTGGTGGTATCTCCATGTACACCTCCTCCACTAGATCTCCGTGAAGAAACGCATTCTTCACATCCAGTTGGTGTAGCTTCCATCCACCATTCGCTGCCAGAGAAATCAGAGTCCTAACAGTGCTCATCTTTGCAACTGGTGCAAAGGTCTCGTCATAGTCGATGCCGTACGTCTGACTGTATCCTTTGGCTACTAGTCGAGCTTTGTAGCGCTCAACCTGTCCATCTGGGTTCTGCTTCACGGTAAAGACCCACTTGCATCCAACTGCTCTCTTCCCCTCTGGCAATCTCACAAGCTCCCAAGTGTGGTTCTTCTCCAGAGCTCCCAACTCCTCGTGCATTGCCGCTTTCCACTTTGGATCGTTCTTGGCAACCTGCCAATTGTTAGGTACAGTAATACTATCCAAAGATGCTATAAATGCTCCATGAGAAGAAGAGATATGGTCATAAGAAACAAACTGAGCAATATCCCAACCATATCTGTTTGGAGGATTTCCTGCATTGCTGCGAGTGGTCCTCCGTACAGATAGTGGTGTGGGAGGAGTAGAAGTAGGAGGAATGATATTTTGTGAAGGAGGGGGTATCACCTGAAGGGGGGTTGGTGTCGGTGCCTCAGGAGTTGAGACGAACGCAGGCAAAGGACTTGGCACTGGCACTGTCGGTACTGGTCCTGCAGTTTGCTTCTCTCTCCTGCTGTAGGTAAGTAACTCTCCCTGAGCCGTAGGCCTAACACCTTCACCTTCTTGTCCCTTCTCCGTGCCTCCATGCCAAACTTCTAAATCGGTTACCACAAAGTTCTCCATCTCCCCCTCTCGCCTAATACTGGCAGTATTAGGCGTGTTGTGTGAAGTTCCGTCCTGGTGGTAGTATGGCTCATGCTCCCGAAAGTGGACATCCATACTGACAAACTTCTTCTTCTCTACTGGACTCCAGCACACATACCCCTTCTGGGTCGCCGAGTAGCCTACGAAGATGCATTTGACCGCTCTAGGGTCAAGTTTTCCAACCGATGGCCTGTTGTCCTTCACAAAACACACACACCCAAACACCTTCAGTGGGAGTATCCCACTATTATTGCCTTGCAATACCTCACATGGGGACTTCCATCCGAGGACCTTCGAGGGCATCCTGTTGATGAGTTGAGCTGCTGTCAACACTGCATGCCCCCACAGACTCTGTGGGACATTCATGTCGATCATCATACTTCTTGCGACCTCCAGAAGGTGTCTGTTTTTCCTTTCTGCAACTCCATTTTGTGCTGGTGTGTATGCACAGGTGGTCTGATGCTGTATTCCGTGTGCTGACAAGTATTCTGCAAGCGTCCTGTTGGTATACTCCGTTCCATTGTCAGACCTCAGTACCTTCACAACTGCTTTGTACTGAGTCTGGACATGCTTATGGAAATCCCGAAAACAAGCAGGTACATCATTCTTATTTTTCATCAAATATAACCAGGTAACACGAGAGGCACACTCAATGAAAGAAACAAAGTACTTATAACCATTCATAGTGTTAGTAGCACATGGACCCCAGACATCAGAATGTACTACCTCAAAAGCAAAAGTGCTCCTATGACCCGTGCCAACATATGAGCTCCTAGTAAGTTTTCCTAACTCGCACGCATCACATACTAATTTCTCTTTTTTTGTTTTTGCATAAATCTCTGGATATAACTTACTTAGAGTATCAAAGGAAGAATGTCCCATCCTCCGATGATGGAGCATCAAGGTATCCTCAGTCCTCTGCTGCAGTCCTTCCATGCCAGCCTTCTCTGCCATAGATACCAATGCTGAGTCCAGTCCTTCTCGATCTAGGTACCACAGTCCCTCATGCCAAGTGCCAGTCCCAAGTCTTCGTCCTGTCCCTTTCTCCTGGAAGGTCACCTTAGGAATATCAAAAGAAACAATGCATTTAAGTTGGAGGATTATAGAACTAATGGACAAGAGACTGACTGGAAATGATGGAGCATGTAAAACATTGGATAATCTTACTGAACCTGTACAATTAACAGTACCCTTACCGACCACTGGCTGGAAAGTGCCATCAGCTGTCTGAATGCTGTCTGCTGATGCTAGGTGAGTGTAGGAAGAAAACTCACTAGCATTCCCAGTCACATGTCGAGATGCTCCCGAGTCGATAATCCAGTCTGATGATTTAAGGGAAGAGATAGACGCAAGGGCAAGTGATTCGTCAGTACCTTCTGATGGATGGGCATATATGGCAGCGTTGCCCCTAACAAAGAATGAGGTGGACGCCTCCTCTGTTCTACTCCTCATGTCTCCCAGTGCCTGGTCCTCCACAGTAATGGTGCCATCAGCTTCTCCGTTCCCTTCTGATATCAGGAGGTTTGCTCGATAACCTCCTTGGCCGCCTCGTCTACCCCCTCGACCACGACCACGTCCTCCATTATATCTTCGTCCGCCGAACGGTCCTCGTGCACCACCTGAGTCTCCCTCCCTAGGTGGTTTGGTACAAGACTTGGGACTGGCACTTGGCATTATATAGCCTTACAGTCATTAATACAATGATCTCAATCATTATGACAATAATCTCATAATGGAATATCCTGTGACATATTCTGGCATCCCAAATATGTCCTCAGGATATTCCCATGTGCTTATACTATACTTAAATATGACACCCAACATACCATATCAACAGGAACAATATTAAAGATTAGTTGGTCGGCTCATATATCTATGTCATACGAGACCTGATATTACTTATGCCGTGAGTGTTGTGAGTAGATATATGCATGATCCCAGAGAGCAATATAAGTATATGGAGGCAGTTCGCAGAATTCTCAGGTATATTAAAAAAAGTCCAGGAAATGGATTATGGTTCAGAAGTTCTGGACATCTGAGAGTTGAAGGCTACTGTGATGCCGATTGGATGGGTTGTATGGACGATCGCAGGTCCACTACATGTTACTGTATTTTTGTTGGAGACAATCTTGTATCTTGGCGCAGCAAGAAGCAAGATGTAGTGGCTAGGTCTACAGCTGAGGCCGAGTACAAGGCTATGGCAGTTATCCTGTGCGAGATGATGTGGGTGAAGAGCTTGTTAACTGAGATGCGTTTGTTTAGAGGAGACTCCCTGCAACTTTGGTGTGACAACAAATCAGCAATTGATATTGCAAACAATCCAGTTCAGCATGATCGCACCAAACATGTGGAGATTGATCGGTTCTTCATCAAGGAGCAGCTGGATAGAAAAGTTTTGACTTTGAGCTATGTGAAATCAGCGGAGCAGTTAGCTGATTGTTTAACTAAATGTTTAGGTTCAAGAGAGTTTGATAAATTTTGTAACAAGATGGGGATGATTGATATCTATCGCCCATCTTGAGGGGGAGTGTTGAGTTATGGGGGACTTATTTAGTCCCACATCGAATAGAAAATAAGGAGGCTGCTCCTATATATATGTACCCCCTCCCTTGGAAGTAAATCAATCAATTATTCTCTCTACACATATTATAATATATAGTGGTACCTTAGAATGTAATAATTCTCTTGGTTTTTTCTTTGGTTTCGAGAAGTTGTTTTCCTTTGGAACCAAATGTTTATTGCTCGACCCTATAATCAAGTGTATTAGACGTGGCTTCGCAAGTACATATTTCTGTAGGACCAATTGCCATTTTCTGATATGGAAAAACACATACTTTGGTTGGTTTTAGGTAATTAATTTAACCTTAAACCAGGTTCAGACACGATAAATTATCGATCGTGTAGATATTTCTATTATGGACATATTTCTATTATGGAACTTCTACTTGTTATAGTGCTGGTAATAATATTCATATTCTCAAATCTACATTGTCCTGTTATCAAATGATAAAATAAGTAGATACATTTGATGATACAAAACTTAACCTGAAGTCACTATGCATTATAACAGGAAAGAGAGAGAGCCGCAGCTGCAGAGAAGCTCGCAGAATGTCAAGAGAGTATATTTCTTCTGAGCATGCAATTAAAAGACCTGCATCCTCCAGCCGAACTAAATGGTTCGTCCCCATCCGAGAAGCCGAACCACAAGGACTATAACCCAGAAGCCATGCTTGCTGCAGAGCAGTCAGGAGGTGCTTCCACTGATAATGATGATGCTGCTTCCGTTATACATAGAACAGAAGAATGTGATTCCTATTCTGATGAGTACACCTCCCTCTTCAGCCCGAGCGCCATGGAACCAGCCAACCCTGTTCATAGCAACGGAAAGCAGTCGAAGCACCGGTCCAAATCGGCATCTTCATCTTCATCTTCCTTGTCCAATGTGTTGAATGAAAGACCACGCGGGTTCAGTAGATTCTTTTCCAAGGGGAAGAGTGAACACTAGGATTCATTCGTCTAGTGTTTCGTCAGGCTATGAACTTGGGATGTAAATTTGACTGCAGCTATATATAATCTCTTCTCTAAGAAGCTGTCAATATTAAACTTCAGGTATGATGTTTCAATTTGGGCCTGGTGACGCGCAGTGCCATGATTAAGTGGTGTTCTAAGTTAATGTTTGTTTGTAGGAGTGAGCATTATTCGAATAACTAAAACTGAAAATTGTTGGTTCAGTTTTGGTTTTTAAAACACTAAATTTTTTTATTTGGTATGGTGTCTGTTTTTTGTTTCGATTTCGGTCCAAAATCCGATAAAACTTACATAGTTATGTAAATACCCTCAAGTTTATGCATATTTTATGATAAACATTGTGTATATTCTGAAAACATCAGTTGTAATAAAAAGAGTTATTTATTTCTATATTGTGCATTCAATTTTCTGATATTGTGTTGTTATAACCTTATTTTTAAGTGATATTAAGTGCACGTTCTTGCCTTTTACATGTATAATATATGACTTGTACGACATCATGTCCGGTGGTGACTTATTAATTTTACAAAATTAGGACGCGGAAAGTATCCCATAGGATATATTGGTATATAATACATAGACAGTGTAGTCGGGTCAATAAACAAGAAAGAATCAGGTAAAATTATCGGGTCAAGAGAGATGAAACAATTAGGTAAAATTATATATATATATATATATATATATATATATATATATATATAAACATCCTCAAGTATTCACCTCCACGCATCCATCCTCAAGTGACCACCTCAATATATCACTAGTATCAACTAGGAGCATTAACCCACTGACAAACATTCTAGAAAATAGAAACAACCGAGTGTGGATGAGTCAGAGAATCCAAATAAAAAAATCCTAAAAATTCATCATTAATTGCCTCAAGGAAACTCAACAATCACAATAACATGTTAGTTCCTAAACATCCTTAAGTTTAGGGACTAAAATGACTAGGGTATACATGAGTTGTTATATTCATTCAAGGTCATAGGGAGTTCCGATACAAATCCTCGAGAATTCTCATATAATTTTAGGACATTGTCAAGGGTTTCTAGGGGTCTAGGTAAGTCTGCCATTTAAATTATTTTATCAAGAAATCCAAAAATTCAAATTTAGTTGTATAAGTCCAAATATTACATTTTTGGACCTAACAATTATCCTACGGATAATTCACTCGCACGGTTCTCAAGACACACTCAAGAAAATCTAAACCAAATCATCAAGAATAAACAAGATATATTGGTCTAGTATTAAGTATACGAAGTACATGGTACATGATACAATATCGGTACAATACAGAAAAGATAACTATCGTATAAAAATATCTGTAAAATACAAATATTTGGAACCGGGAGTGACAAATTCAGGCAAAGACAACACCTCCCAAAGTTATGAAAAACATGGTATGATGATTTGAACCAATTTTGGATTGAACTAAAGTTTAGTTCAGTTGAACCATGTAATGTTCCGCTCCCATCAGTAGCATTATGTTGCTTTCAAGTGTTGTCTCGAGTAAGAGAAAATCTATCGGTGGAAGCTCTCTCGATGGGACAAGAAGGCATTTCATCTAATTGTGAGTGGACGAGACTTCTTTTTCATGATTCTTTTACGACTAATAAAGAACCCACAAAGAATGTATTTATGTTTTGCTCCTAAAAAAATATAATTTGTAATCACTAGAATGATAATTACATAAAGTCGGTATGCTTCTAAAAAGACTCGAAGTGATAGAAATGAACTCAATAAAAGATGATTATAGAGTAGAACAGAATAAGAATTCTTGCTCACTTGTTGTTTAAATAGATGAAAGAGTTCTTTTATAAATGTTGCTTCCTTATGAGATGTTGTAATTTTGCTTTATCATTGTTTATGTAGAAGACTGTTAAATGTAGTATTTTGTTGTATTATGAGAAAGAAATTAATAAAGAACACTCTGAACTTGTATATTCCCGTGATCAGAGAAGTATTGGGTTGAGAAAAAGATGAAGAACACGTCATGGTTGTCAAAAAAAAGAAAAGAAAAAGAAATATTTGTTTGGCATTTAGTTACTACATCAAATTATTTTATTCGATAAAAGTTGCATATCATACATTGGTCTTAGACAACTTGTGCACAAGGTTTATTCTCTCGAACGAACTTCGGGACACCGATATTGTATCGACCTAGGAGAGATGGGATAGCCTGAGGCTTGTACGTTCTCGTGATCAGGGGGTGTAATGTCTATTAGAGAGATGGACTTATGCGTCCCAAATTCAAATTATGGAGAGTCATCCATGGACCATCATATAGTTAGGTCGCATGATGATGATGATTGTCTTGCAGGCCTAATTGTTTGAAGCAAAGACGGACAAAAATTTATAAAAATTATGTATGCAAATTGTTATAATCCTTGTTATTGTAGGGATGAATAGTCGGTCGTGGATAAGAATCGCTACATAAGTGATAATTATACTTGTTTATGTTTCTATTATGAATTGTCAATTGTTTCCAATATTGGATTTACAAGAATGAAATTTGACGTTATATCGTTTAAACCATGTATAAGTTACTAACATCTTCAAAATCTAAAAGATATCATGTCCCTAAGAAAGAATATGGTTTAAGTATAATGTTGTGTTTGAAAAAAAGGTAGAAAAGAATATATATTGCTCATGACATAGTCTCTAATACATGAATAAATGAAAGAAGAAAATATGACTTATTGATTTAGTATTGACATGAAGTGAAAGTAGCTAAAAGATAGAAAGATTTTCATTATTAAAAAAATATTTTCTCGCATGATTACTAAATGCTTGCTTTCAGGTGAGTGTAGTTTTATCACTTACCGGTGCATTTTTCAATGTACTGACCCCCATCCCCCCAAGTACTGAAAATTTTACTGGACTTTCAGAGAAGTCCTTTCATCCTTGGAAAGCTGGAGAACTGAAGGCGTATTTTTTTTAATAAAGTGATGTAATGTATAGAACAAAATTATTGTAATTCTTCAAAAGTTGTAAGCCAAGTTTAACATTTTTGAGTTGGCCAGTAAGAGTCTTTTGTAATTCTGCTCAAGTATTAATAAAATAAAGAATGTTGTTCGCATATCATTGTTGTTATTTTTTTTGTATTAAAGTTTCGCTGCTTTAGTCTTAGTTCAGTCTAATTTGTTCACATTGCAAGATCGTGTTTTGTACAAGTGCAACTTAGACTTGTACGGGATAATGTCTCGTGACGGTTTTTTGGTCCTTCGGGATTGTGACGTGACAAACCTGTTGGAAAAGAAGCGCGAAAATCTTTCCCAAAATTAGAGAGTACCTGCGAGAGAACTGAGCAATACAACGCACAAACCAAACACCAAACCACAAAAAAAAAATCCACACAGACACAGAGTTTTGACGTAAAAAATTCTTGGAGGAAAAAACCACGGGACGATCGAAGTCCAACCCTGAAGAACCTCCACTAATGGAATAAAGAGAATACACCCTCTACAAGCTCCTTCCGATCCAACATGGATCACCACAACACTTAGGAATAGAAAATAGATCACACCACGAAGATAGAAGATAATGAGAAATTATCCAAAATGATCTCCTTCTCCGAAAAGACCTCCAATCCTTCTTTCTCCTTCCCAAAGTTGCAATGGAACTCTTGCCTCATTTTTTCCTCTTTCTTAAGATGATATGTTAGTGTTCTATTAGGAATTAGGGTTAGAAAAACCTAATATATATCCCCTAATTCCGCAGCTAATTTTGGACCGTAGGATACGATCCAACGGTGTATAAAACACCTCTGAATTTTTGTCCAGCCCGCCGAGCAAACTCGGACCGACTTCGGTTTTGAGGTTCTGGAATACCTCACCGAACTCGGACCGAGTTTGGCCCGAACTCTGTCTCCCCCTGTACAACAGTTGCTCCTCCTTCCTTCCGAGTTTTTTTGACGTCTCGAATGGCTCTCGTTGCTTCCCCGAGCTTCTCTGACCACAAACGGCGCTCGTCGCACTCCAGGGTGTTCTCCATGTAGATTGGGAACCCCATCCACTCCAACAAATCTTTTCCTTCACAACTATGTGGAGGGGATCGTCATCCCGACGATCTGCCTACAATACTCAAACTTTTTCCTAGGAAGAATCTTTGTGAATATATCTGCTCCGTTGTCGTCTGTATGAACCTTCTCAAGCGCCGCTTCCTTCTTCTCAATAGGATCCCGTATCCAATGATATCGGATCTCAATGTGCTTGGACCGGCTATGAGATGTCTGGTTCTTCACAAGGTAAATAGCACTCTGGCTATCGCAAAGCAAAGGGTACTGCTCCTGCTTTAGCCTAATTTCCTGCAATAGCTTCTTCATCCACAGCAACTCCTTGCAAGCCTCCGTCGCTGCAATATACTCTGCCTTTGTCGTCGACAAGGCAACACACTTCTGCAAACGTGACTGCCACGATAATGCTCTATCAGCTAGCCCGAAGTCGATCGTCTCGTATCTACATCTCCAGTCATATCAGCGTCGTTATACCCAACCAACTTTGGCTCGTCACCACCAAATAAAACTCTCCAATCGACAGTGCCCTGAAGATATCGTAGAATCCACTTGACTCCACTCCAATGTACCCTTCCAAGATTGGAAGTGTACCTGCTAACGGTGCCGACTGCGTGAGCAATATCTAGCCTCGTACATACCATAGCATATATAAGACTTTCCACGACTAAGGCATATGGAACCCGTTCCATATCTTTATTCTCGTCCTTGGTAGATGGACACTGCTCCTCAGTGAACTTAAAGTGAGCTGTAAGGGGGTTACTCACTTTCTTTGACCAGTCCATCCCGAAACGCTGAAGTACCCGATGAATGTACTTCTTTTGGGACAAGTGTAGCACCTTGGACTCTCTCTCTCTCTCTCTCTCTCTCTCTTTCTTTCTTTCTTTCGGATGATCTCCATCCCCAAAATAGTCATTGTTGCGCCCAAATCCTTCATAGAGAAGGCCACGTCCAGTTGGTGCTTCAACTCTGCTATCCTGGTAGCATTCTGATCCACCAATAGCATGTCATCAACATAAAGCAACAAAATAATAAAATCATCCGCGGCGAAGTACCTCACAAAAATACAATAATCCGACGTGGTCCGTGCATAGCCATGCTCCCCCATAAACGACTCGAACTTCCTGTACCACTGCCTCGGAGCCTATTTTAGACCATACAAGCTCTTCCTCAACCGACAGACTAAATACGACTTGCCCTTCTCACATAATTTCTCTGGTTGCTCCATGTATAACTCATTCTCAAGATCACCGTGGAGGACTGTCGTCTTCACATCCATTTGCTCGACCTCCAAGTCAAAACAGGCTGCCAAAGCTAGCACCACCCGAATAGATGATTGCTTGACGACTAACGAAAAGATCTCATCATAATCTACGCCTTTTCGCTGACCGTAGCCTTTAACTACCAGCCTCACTTTGTATCGAGGGTGAGTAGCATCATCTGTCTGCTTCACTCTGAATAATCATCGATTCTTCAAAGCCTTCTTGCCCTTTGACAACCGTACCAGATCATAAGTAGAGTTGGCCTCCAAGGAACTCATCTCCTCATGCTTGGCCTCCATCCACTCTTGCATATGTTCGTCTTTCATAGCCTCTACAAAACTTTTGGATAGAGTATCTCGTAGATGGTCGACGCTCTCTATTGCTTCTTCTCAACCGAACCACTGGTGTTGGCTATATATCTACAGTATTCTCCCCTCCAGGAACCGTCTCCTCGGCATGCTCATCCTCCTGAGGGTCACCCTGACCACCATCAGCAGACTGATGATCAAGGTTAGGAGCAACTCCGTGTACTGGCTCTCCCATAACTAGATCCTCTGCGATGTCCTCTAGAAACAGCTCGAAGCGAAATGACTCTAACTCAGGCAATTCTTCCTCAGAAGGCATATCAAAATCTGATCCTCAACGAATATTACGTCCCTGCTTCTGTAGAGCTTTAGTTCCACTTGATCATAGATTCTATAGCCAAACTCATCCCGATCGTAGCCGACAAAGATACACCGCCTCGTCTTTGGCTCAAGTTTGGATCTCTCGTACTTTGGTGCATGCACGAAGGCCTTACAACCAAACACTCGCAGGTGATTGTCTGACGGCTCTTTGTCGTACCATACATTATTGGCATATCACCCTGCAAAGGAGTACTAGGAAATAAATTAATAACATAAGTAGCTGTGTAAAGTGCCTCACCCCAATAGCTGTCTGGCAAGTTTGCTTCTGACAGCAAATACCGTACCCTCTCCAATAATGTCCTATTCATCTGATCCGCTATACCGTTGAGTTGTGATATCTTTGGTGGAGTCTTCTGGTGTCGTATTCCTTGCTCTATGCAATAAGCATTAAAGGGACAGATATACTCGTCGCCATTGTCCGACCGAACACATAAAAACTTCTTGTCCGTCTCCCTTTCAACTGAGGCCTGAAACTCCTTGAAAGTGGGCCACACCTGATCCTTAGTCTTTAAGGCATAGACACAAACCTTCCTGGAACAGTCATCAATAAATATTATAAAATAAGAAGCACCACCAATGGATTTTATCTTCATAGGACCGCAGACATCCGAGTGAATCAACTCGAGCAACACCGGCTTCTTGAACTTGGGTGACTTTGAAAAGATACCCTATTTTGCTTCCCCGCCAAACAGTGCGTGCACTTCTCCAACTTTGTAGATTTTAGCCCTGAAATTACTTTCCTGTTTACCAAGTAACTCATCCCCTTCTCGCTGATATGGCTGAGCCGCATGTGCCATAACTCATTAGATACATCATCATCTGCGTTAACCTCCTGTGTCCCCTGTGCGCTCACTTACATATAGTAGAGTCTGGACCTCTTACTTCCTCTGGCAATCACCATCGAACCTCTGAAAAGATTCCACTGATTATTTCCAAAGAGACTGAAGAAACCCTCATCATCCAACCTTCCAACCGACACCAGGTTGAAACGGATATCAGGGACATGACAGACATTTTAAGAACAAGAACTGCACCCGTCTTTGTCCATAAATGCACATCTCTAATGGCAACCACCTTTAACACATCTTTATTGCCCATCTTCAAAACTCTACAGTCACCTGTTGTGTAAGTAGCAAATAGTGCCCTGTTGTGAGATACGTGCGCTGAAGCACCTAAGTCCACCAGCCAAGAGTTGTCATTGCAGGAAAGGTTCATAACAACCTCATCACCGACAATGATCACGTCGCCTCCATGTGTCGAGGCTGCCGCTGTAGTGTTCTCACTTTGCTTTCCCTTGTCGACCTTCTTCTCTCTCTTCCAAGCGAAACAGTTCCACTTGATGTGGCCCTTCTTGCTATAATGGTAACACTCCGAGTCCTCGTACTGACCCTTGTACCTTTCCTTGCTTTTGTCTCTGCCACCGTCTGGACCCCTATTTTTACCTCTTTTGCGGCTCTCTGAAACAAGTACCTCTGAGTGGGATATGGATGAAGTGCCCTGAGAACGTCTCTGCATCTCTTCATTCAGTACCCCGCTCTTGGCAAACTCCAGACTGACTACGCCTTCCGGAGCAGAAGCGATCATAGACACTCGTACGGTCTTCCACGAGTCTGGCAATTACACAGCAGCCATAGTCCCTGAACCTCGTCGTCGAACTTGACTCCCATCGAGGATAGCTGGTCAACCACGCCTTGGAACTCACTCAAGTGATCCATAATAGATGCCCCATCTTTGTACCGCAGATCCATCATCATCCGGATCAGGAATAATTTATTTATCCTAATCTTTTTCGCATACAAAGATTCCAGTTTATCCCATAGTGTCCTCGCGTGCTCAATACTGAAAACGTGGTTGTACATGTTCTCGTCAATGAACTGCCTGATGTACCCACACACCTGTATATGCTCAAAATTTCAGTCATCTTCGGATTTATCACTGGGCCTCTCGGAAGCAAATACCGGCAGATACAACTTTTTAACAAATAGCAGATCCTTTATCTTGCTCCTCCAGTAATGATAGTTGGTACCGTTCAGGTTTACCATGTGCAACGGCTTCACGTCCATCTCTCCTCACTAGTTTGCCTGTCAACTCCTGACACCCTTCTGAAAGTTCTAGAACCTGGCTCAGATACCACATTGTTGAAAAAGAAGCGCGAAAACCTTCTCCAAAATCAGAGAGTACCTGCGAGAGAACTGAACAATACAACGCACAAACCAAATACTAAACCACAGAAAAAATAATCCACGCAGACACAGAGAACTTTGACATGGAAAATCCTTGTGAAAAAAAATTATGGGACGATCGGAGTCCAACCATGAAGAACCTCCACTAATAGAATAAAGAGAATACACCCTCTACAAGCTTCTCCCGATCCAATATGGATCACCACAACACTTAGGAATAGAAAATAGATCACATCAAGAAGATATAAGACAATAAAAAATTACCCAAAATGATCTTCTCCTCCGAAACGGCCTCCAATCCTTCTTTCTCCTTCCCAAAGTTGCAATGACACTCTTGTCTCCTTTTTTCCTCTTTCTTGAGATAATATGTTAGTGTTCTGTTAGAAATTAGGGTTAGAAAAATCTAATATATACCCCCTAATCTCGCAGCTAATCCTTAATCGTAGGATACAATCAAACGGTGTATAAAACTCCTCTGAATTTTCGTCCAGCCCACCGACCAAACTCGGACTGACTTCAGTTTTGAGGTTCTGGAACACCACACCGAGTTTGACCCGAGTTTGATTTTGAGGTTCTGGAACACCTCACCGAACTCGGACCGAGTTCGTTCCGAACTCTGTCTTCCCTTGTACAACAACTGCTCCTCCTTCCTTCCGAGTTTCTTCGACTCTCGAATGGCTCTCGTCGTCTCCCCGAGCTTCTCTGACCACAGACGACTCTCGTCGTACTCCGGAATATTCTCCACATAGACTGGGAACCCTACCCACTCCAACAAAACCACGCCTGGCTTACTGGTTTATTAGATTCAATATGGGTTAAGTATGAACCATTTGATGAAATATCTAAAATTGGGACTTAATCAGGATTATGGTTTAAGTCATCAAATATAGCCATTTATATGTGATCTAAAGGTCATGATAAAACCTATGGGAATTAAATCAAGGCAATACTGAATGATCTAAGTGTTATTGTTGAAATTAGTTGATGATTTTATTGATTGTCTCATTGGCATTATATAGCCTTACAGTCATTAATACAATGATCTCAATCATTATGACAATAATCTCATAATGGAATATCCTGTGACATATTCTGGCATCCCAAATATGTCCTCAGGATATTCCCATGTGCTTATACTATACTTAAATATGACACCCAACATACCATATCAACACTCCCCCTCAAGATGGGTGAAAGATATTCACTAAGCCCATCTTGTCACATCCTCTAATCATGCTCACTGAGGCGAGTCCCTTGGTTAGTCCATCTGCTACTTGATCCCTGGTTGGAACATGGCCAAGCTCCAGTAATCCACTATCCAACTTCTCTTTGATGAAGAATCTATCAATCTCGATGTGTTTGGTCCTGTCATGCTGTACTGGATTGTTGGCGATACTAATAGCTGACTGATTGTCACACCACAGCTTCATCTTGGCTCCTTGATCCAGCTTCAGCTCCACCAGCATATTCTTCAACCATAGCAGCTCTGCAACTCCCAAGGCCATAGCTCTGTACTCTGCTTCAGCTGTCGATCTGGCCACCACAGACTGCTTCTTACTCCTCCAGGAGACCAAGTTACCTCCTACAAATATGCAATATCCTGAGGTAGACCTCATGTCATCAGCACAACTAGCCCAGTCAGAATCACAGTAGCCCTCGATGCTCACGTGATTGTTCTTCCTGAATATTAGTCCCTTCCCGGGAGCACCTTTCAGGTACCTCAGAATCTGGTACACTGCATCCATATGACCCTTCCGTGGGTCATGCATGTAGCGGCTCACCACACTTACTGCAAAGCAGATATCAGGACGTGTGTGGCTCAAATAGATCAACTTGCCAACCAGTCTCTGGTATCTGTCCCGATCAACTGGTTCTCCAGCCTCAGCATCAATCTTGAACCTCTGATCTATTGGTGTCGCTGCAGGTTTGCACCCCAACATCCCAGTTTCTGTGAGAAGGTCCAGTGCATACTTCCTTTGAGAGAGAACAATCCCCTCTGCTTCTCGAGCAATCTCAATCCCAAGGAAGTACCGAAGAAGGCCGAGATCCTTCACCTCGAATTCCTTGCCAAGCTTTCCTTTGAGTTGGGCGATCTCCTGCTCATCATCTCCTGTGATAATCATATCGTCCACATACACCGCAAGCATGGTGATGTGGCCTCCACTCCGACGGAAGAACACAGTATGATCCGCATTGATCTGCTGATATCCCATCCCTATCATCGCTCTTCTGAATCTGTCAAACCACGCTCGAGGAGACTGCTTCAGTCCATAGATGGACTTCTTCAACCTGCAGACCTTGCCTACTGTCTGATTGGTGCCAAATCCTGGTGGTATCTCCATGTACACCTCCTCCACTAGATCTCCGTGAAGAAACGCATTCTTCACATCCAGTTGGTGTAGCTTCCATCCACCATTCGCTGCCAGAGAAATCAGAGTCCTGACAGTGCTCATCTTTGCAACTGGTGCAAAGGTCTCGTCATAGTCGATGCCGTACGTCTGACTGTATCCTTTGGCTACTAGTCGAGCTTTGTAGCGCTCAACCTGTCCATCTGGGTTCTGCTTCACGGTAAAGACCCACTTGCATCCAACTGCTCTCTTCCCCTCGGGCAATCTCACAAGCTCCCAAGTGTGGTTCTTCTCCAGAGCTTCCAACTCCTCGTGCATTGCCGCTTTCCACTTTGGATCGTTCTTGGCAACCTGCCAATTGTTAGGTACAGTAATACTATCCAAAGATGCTATAAATGCTCCATGAGAAGAAGAGATATGGTCATAAGAAACAAACTGAGCAATATCCCAACCATATCTGTTTGGAGGATTTCCTGCATTGCTGCGAATGGTCCTCCGTACAGATAGTGGTGTGGGAGGAGTAGAAGTAGGAGGAATGATATTTTGTGAAGGAGGGGGTATCACCTGAAGGGGGGTTGGTGTCGGTGCCTCAGGAGTTGGGACGAACGCAGGCAAAGGACTTGGCACTGGCACTGTCGGTACTGGTCCTGCAGTTTGCTTCTCTCTCCTGCTGTAGGTAAGTAACTCTCCCTGAGCCGTAGGCCTAATACCTTCACCTTCTTGTCCCTTCTCCGTGCCTCCATGCCAAACTTCTAAATCGGTTACCACAAAGTTCTCCATCTCCCCCTCTCGCCTAATACTGGCAGTATTAGGCGTGTTGTGTGAAGTTCCGTCCTGGTGGTAGTATGGCTCATGCTCCCGAAAGTGGACATCCATACTGACAAACTTCTTCTTCTCTACTGGACTCCAGCACACATACCCCTTCTGGGTCGCCGAGTAGCCTACGAAGATGCATTTGACCGCTCTAGGGTCAAGTTTCCCAACTGATGGCCTGTTGTCCTTCACAAAACACACACACCCAAACACCTTCAGTGGGAGTATCCCACTATTATTGCCTTGCAATACCTCACATGGGGACTTCCATCCGAGGACCTTCGAGGGCATCCTGTTGATGAGTTGAGCTGCTGTCAACACTGCATGCCCCCACAGACTCTGTGGGACATTCATGTCGATCATCATACTTCTTGCGACCTCCAGAAGGTGTCTGTTTTTCCTTTCTGCAACTCCATTTTGTGCTGGTGTGTATGCACAGGTGGTCTGATGCTGTATTCCGTGTGCTGACAAGTATTCTGCAAGCGTCCTGTTGGTATACTCCGTTCCATTGTCAGACCTCAGTACCTTCACAACTGCTTTGTACTGAGTCTGGACATGCTTATGAAAATCCCGAAAACAAGCAGGTACATCATTCTTATTTTTCATCAAATATAACCAGGTAACACGAGAGGCACACTCAATGAAAGAAACAAAGTACTTATAACCATTCATAGTGTTAGTAGCACATGGACCCCAGACATCAGAATGTACTACCTCAAAAGCAAAAGTGCTCCTATGACCCGTGCCAACATATGAGCTCCTAGTAAGTTTTCCTAACTCGCACGCATCACATACTAATTTCTCTTTTTTTGTTTTTGCATAAATCTCTGGATATAACTTACTTAGAGTATCAAAGGAAGAATGTCCCATCCTCCGATGATGGAGCATCAAGGTATCCTCAGTCCTCTGCTGCAGTCCTTCCATGCCAGCCTTCTCTGCCATAGATACCAATGCTGAGTCCAGTCCTTCTCGATCTAGGTACCACAGTCCCTCATGCCAAGTGCCAGTCCCAAGTCTTCGTCCTGTCCCTTTCTCCTGGAAGGTCACCTTAGGAATATCAAAAGAAACAATGCATTTAAGTTGGAGGATTATAGAACTAATGGACAAGAGACTGACTGGAAAGGATGGAGCATGTAAAACATTGGATAATCTTACTGAACCTGTACAATTAACAGTACCCTTACCGACCACTGGCTGGAAAGTGCCATCAGCTGTCTGAATGCTGTCTGCTGATGCTAGGTGAGTGTAGGAAGAAAACTCACTAGCATTCCCAGTCACATGTCGAGATGCTCCCGAGTCGATAATCCAGTCTGATGATTTAAGGGAAGAGATAGACGCAAGGGCAAGTGATTCGTCAGTACCTTCTGATGGATGGGCATATATGGCAGCGTTGCCCCTAACAAAGAATGAGGTGGACGCCTTCTCTGTTCTACTCCTCATGTCTCCCAGTGCCTGGTCCTCCACAGTAATGGTGCCATCAGCTTCTCCGTTCCCTTCTGATATCAGGAGGTTTGCTCGATAACCTCCTCGGCCGCCTCGTCTACCCCCTCGACCACGACCACGTCCTCCATTATATCCTCGTCCGCCGAACGGTCCTCGTGCACCACCTGAGTCTCCCTCCCTAGGTGGTTTGGTACAAGCATATCGATGATGACCCATCTCCCCACAGTTGTAGCACTGCCGGTTATCCTGCCAGGGTTCTCCCTTAGATCGTGTGTTACCTGAGCTGGTGATCGCTAGTGCTGACTTTGCTTCGGGGGGACCACATGTCCCTGCTTGCAGCCTGATGCGTGTCTCCTCCTGGATCATGGCTGAGATAGCCTCCTCAAGGCTAGGGATCTTTGGTTGGGCTAGAAGTAGGGCCGTCCTCTGTGCGAAAGCTGCAGTCAGCCCTTTGAGAAACTTCATCGTCCTCTCCTGCAGACACACCTGTCTCTCCTTACACTTAGGGTCCCCGCAGCTCGCCCGATCTGAGGAGTGATCATAATCCAACCACAGACGCTCCAACTCCGTGGCATACTCCTGCACCGTCTTCTCTCCCTGTACGGTGTCATCAATCTCCCCCTTTATCTGGAAGACCCGTAAGTTGTTCCCCACACCATCATAGGTCCTTCTCAACTTCTCCCACACATCTTTCACCATCTCAATACCGTCTACTGTGGCGGCAATAGACTGGACTAAGGAGTTGAGAAGCCAGATGTAGATCACCATATGAGTGGACTTCCACTCATCACGTCCTGTCGAGCCCTCGTCCGGCTCTGTCGTCTCGCCCGTCAGGAACCCCTCCATGTTTTTTCCTGCGAGGGTTCTTCTCACCCGCCGTGACCAACTCAGATAGGTGGCTGGTCCATCTAATTTCAGATCGATGGAGGGAAGCTTCAACTCCGGCGACGTTCGTGTCGTGTTCTCACCAGCCGACATCGTCAACAACTTCATCAACGTCGCCACCTCTGCAGAATCTAGCTTCTTGATGATCTCCTCCATCGATGCTTCGTCTATCCAATCACGTCACGTCCGCTCCACGACTCACGCTCGTCCTCGTCGTCCGCTCCTAGATCCGAACATGTCCCCCCTTTTTCCAGATCTAGGCATCCCTATTAGGCGATGTCTAGTGCTGGTGTGGAGGAGGCGGCAGCACGCATGTCACAGCCGCCGTCGCAGCAGCAGCAGCAGCCGTGAAGATTTTTTTTTTTTTTTTTTTTTTTTTTTTGAAGGGAGGGGGGTAGACGAGGCGGGAAGGGAGGGGGGCGTGGAAGAGTTCGGTGGAGGAGATCTAGAAAATCCTCCTGTGGGTTTGTGGAAGCTTGGTGACGGCTAGGGTTTGTGGAAACTTGGCTCTGATACCATGTTGAAATTAGTTGATGATTTTATTGATTGTCTCATTGGCATTATATAGCCTTACAGTCATTAATACAATGATCTCAATCATTATGACAATAATCTCATAATGGAATATCCTGTGACATATTCTGGCATCCCAAATATGTCCTCAGGATATTCCCATGTGCTTATACTATACTTAAATATGACACCCAACATACCATATCAACAGTTATAATTAAAGGAGGGGTAATCTAATCTAGGCCATCCACAAAGGATCCTATGGCTATGAAAAAAAATCCAAAGGAAAAAAAATCAAGTATTATTTACTTTAAGTACTCCTATGTTTTATGTTTACTAGTAAATTCATGTGTGTTGCACGTAAAATAATTTTCTTTTTTTAAATTTAATATAAAATTATTTAAATATTTAAATTAAAATTTATTATATATATTTTTATATTTAATTATAATTTGTTATATATCGGATTATATTTTAATTATAATTAGTTATGGATATATTTCTACTTTTCATAAAGAGTCTTGAAAACGGTTAGGTACGTAATATTATCTAATTATAAACAAACATCTCTTCTAACTTATGTGATTAAGGTGTGAGGTATTCTATCTGGTTGGCTAAGTTTGAATTCTTGTAGTGTTATTTATAACAAATTTAATTTTTTTCAATAATTTTTTACGTAATATTAGTTTTTAAAAAATAATTAATTGATGATGATATACATACGGCTTAGACGGTTCACTTTTGAGCCGTTTTGAAGCCTCATTATATTATGGAAGAATACACATGATACCCCTACTTTGAAACTAATTATACGGACCATCTCTATGTTTTATATTTTTTTATAGAAAGTTATAACACTGACTACCCCAATGTTTAATGACTTATCTCCCACTTAATTTACCATAATTAATGGTGCATCCAACATTTTTTCCATAACGTACACGACCCCCCACTTTTGATGGAATTCGTCCAAAATTGACGGTTAACCCATTTGACCAAAAAATTTGGAAGAAAATACCCCTCCGTTATTTTTCTCTTCCTCTTCCCTCTCACCCCCTCCTCCTCCCCCTTCTCCGCCAACATAGCCCGCCCCCACTCCCCCTTTCTCTGCCCCCGCAGTAGCGTCGCAGCAGCAACATCTGCTACAGTAGCAGCAACATCTACAGTAGCAGAAGCTCGTCGCCACTCGCCTCATCGCGACTGTTGCTGCTGATGTTGCGGCGCTGCTGCAGGGACGGGGAGGGGGGCTGGGGTGGGGAGTGAGGAGTGGTGGGTGGGGGCGTACGGCGGTGACGGGGAGAGGGGGGAAGTGGGTGAGAGGGAAGAGGAAAAGGAAATTAAGGAAGGGGGACATTTTCGTCAAATTTTTTTTGTCAAATTGATTGACCGCCAATTCTGGATGGATTCCATCAAAAGTGGGGGATCTTGTACATTATAAAAAAACTGTGGGTTGCACCCTTAATTATGGTAAATTAAGTGGAAGAATAAGTCCAAAATTTTTTATTTTTTATATAAAGGAGAAGGATACCCTATGTAATTAGTTTTAAATTAGGAGTACCCGGATAATAAATATAAAAACATAAGGATAGTTAACATAAATAACCCAAAAATCAAGTAATTGTTGGATGGAAGTTCCAAACGATTAGGATTTGGTCAAAGTTAGGTTCCACGGAGGAGGACAAAAACCATGGCGACGACGAGGCTGGCCGAAAGGAGGAGGCAGTGTATGGGAGATGGAGACTCAGGGTGGTCTCGGTGAGGAACAGAAGGGGGATCATGGGGCGAAGGAGAGATGACTGGAGGTGATGGTGAGTCGCGACGAGGCGACAATGGCCTGAGCGAGATAAGTGAGGGGAATTGGAGGGGGTTTGGGTCTTACGGGGTTCGAACGAGTCGGCTCGACTGCTCGAGCTCGCCGACGGTGATGGGTCAGGGGTTGGTTGAGAGGAGGAGGAACGATGATATAGGTGACGAAGGAAGGGGATCAGATGGGGATGAAGTGGTGGTGGAGCAGATGGATGTCGGAGGAGGTCAAGGTGTGTAAAAGTGCGGGCCGGCCCAGAACCCGCCAAGGGTTCGACCCACCTAAAAAGTATGGCGTTGTAAGGGGGAGGGAACGTCCACTACCGTGAACCGGGTTATCAGCATCACGTCCCCTGCCTGTTAAGGCAGGACAATTTCGACAACGGTCAAATTCGGTCAGGGCCGGCTTGAATCTGGTCAACGGACCGGTCCGCTCCGGCCCACTCCCCCACGGGTTTGGACTGGGTCGGAGGATCCGACCCGCAAGCTCCAGCCTGGCCAACCCTCCGATCGGGCCGAGTCAAATTTGGAAGGCCCGGTCGCGCCGGCCCGGACAGGCCTGGTTCAGATCAGGTTCGGCTGAAATTTAATTTAATTTTTTTCATAATATAACCATTGAGGGATATTTTTACCAAAATACTCCGGATTTAGTAACAGTTTTTGACCGTTTTAGGGTTATTTTGATCATTTTGCTAAAAATGATTAAAATACCTATTATAACAATTTTTTTAGGGTATTTGAGATCATTTGGCCCCAAACAATTCCTATAAATAGTCTATAATTCATGAAAAATAAACACAACAAAATTTCTTTCCTCTTACAAAGTTTAGAAGCAAGTTCATTACAAAGTTTAGAAGCAAAGCAATTACTAGAGTCCAACTTCTTTCCTCTCAACATATTTTCTTGCGATTTTATTTGGAGGCTTCTAGTAGACGTTACAAGTAACTTTAATATTATAAATTTTTTTTTCTGATTTGAGATTTTTCTTTCCTCTCTTTCTCTCTCTCTCTCTCTCTCACTTTTTTGGTAGAGAAATAATTAATTTAGCTCTAATTTTTTTCGATTTTTTTTTAAATATGGATGGACAAGGTTCAAACCAACATTATAAAAATTATGATTATTATAATAATATGTTTGAAAATAATTATATTTCTGTGCCACCGACACAAATGTCACCTCCTGAAGTTAGGAGTATGACCACGACTACAAATATTGTAAATAGGAAACAATCTTTTTTATGGAAATATTATACAAAATATTTGTCATTGATAGTGAGGGCGCACCGATTTTAGATCCAAAAGATCAAAAATCAATACCTAAAGCTGTGGAATGTAAGAAATGTAAGCAGGTTTACAAATAAAAAAAAATTGTGGCACAGACACTTTAAAAAGACTACAAAAGTTGTTATGGCAAAGACACACTACAGGTTACACAAACACAGCTAAGTACTAGTGGTCAAGGGTCTTCTTTAGGTAGCTTTACTTATTCTGATGCTCGTAACAAGACCGAGTTAGCAAGATATATGATATATGAGGAACAACCCTTTACATTTGGTGAGAGTGATTTCTCTTATAAATATGCAAGTAATATCCTTAATCCTTGTTTTACTAAAGTTTATAGATCTACTGCTAGAGCAGAGGCTTTGAATTTTTTTTAAATTTGAAAGAAAGTTTTATGCATGTTAGTAAATTAGATTTAACTTCTGATATATGGACAACTAAGCAAAATTATGCTTATATTTGTATCACGACACATTATATAGATTCACGGTAGCATCGAAATCTTATTTTAGAGCAGGATCAAGGATGTTAAACCAGAAGAGGAATCGGTTGCTGCTAGATATTTTGGAAGCTTGTGTCTACGTTCAAAATTAGACCCTTGCTGAACAAAGAACTCAAGACTCAAGAGATGAAAGTGTCGATATTTCAGAGCTGGACTTTGAATCTCTTACTATGGATGATGCTACTGAAAGAGGAGCTGAGCAATAAACTTTAACGAAAGACGGACGACGAATTTTTTTTAAAAGACTTGTACATTTTTACAAGCTTTATGCAAATAAAAAATTATTTACAAGTTTCTATTTTGTTTTGTTACTTAATGTTATAATACATTTATAATTTTATTGTCATTAATAAAAGAAATTCAGTTTTTTCTTACTTAATGTTGTTAGTTGTTTACATTTAACTTCTTTATGTCTATATAAATAACTTCTTTAAATTTCAAGTTTTAAATTTATATTTAAATTAAAAAATTAGATTTATACATTTTTTATAAGTTATTCCAAATTTTTTTTAAAATAAAATTCAACTTATAAATATTTAGATTTTAATTAATACTTAAAGTTATATAAATATTGATATAAATAAATTAAATAAATAAATTTTCTAACAAATAAATTTATAAATTTCAAATAATACTAAACATATAAACTTATAAATTTCAAAAAAAATTATACTTAAAGTTATATAAAAAAATTTTCTAACAAATAACTTATAAAAAAATTACTTAGTAACAAAAAACCTATAAATTTTAACTTAAATTTATTAACATATAAGTTATATCATATAGATTATACATAAAATATATATAAATAAAAGTTAAAAAAAAATAAACAGGGTCTGACCGGCCCGACCGTGAACCGGTCCGGACCCAGACCGGTTCAACTCGGTCCTCCCCTGACCGGGTCATGGATCCGGACTGGGTCGAGTTTTTTTCTGACTGGACAGGACCGGTCCGACCCGTCTCTCCTCTCGGGTTGAGTCCGGTCCGGACCGGACCCGATCAAACACGATTGACTCGGGCCGGCCCGGACCGGCACAATACACACCATGAGGAGGAGGAGAGACCGGGAATGATGGTGATGGGGATTTAGCCAAGCTGTTGTTTAGGAACCAAGGAGAGATGGATTTGCAGATTCTGAAATGAGTTTGCAATTAAAAATTTATGAAAAGATTCAAGATTTTACAGAGAACATTTATTTGAGTTTTTGTTTGGTTCTATAAAAGGATTCCTAATGATTTTTTTATTTATGGATTTTAGGAGTTAAAATTTTTATTTAGAAATTTCAATATTATTAGTAAAGGATAAATGAATTAAGTTATATAAAAAAATAAAATTCATTAAATAATATAGACGACAATCCATGAAAGAATTCCGATTTTCAAATTTTTTTTTTTTTTTTTCGAAACAAAAATTTATATTCTATCCACCTTAAAAAAAATTATGTTGTCAAAATTTAAGATAGGACGAACAACCAACCGAGGAATGAGTAAATGGAAGTTTCCAAGGATATGACGAAATAAACAGATGGAGATTCGATCATTGCAATGTGAATGATTAAAGGAGACAAGATGGAGAGAATCAAGATAAGGAGAACGTTGATACGGTCGATGGCAGATTTCAACTTCATGGATGCTCTAATAATCTCAAACTATGGACGATCCGTCCATCTGAAGGTGATGCTCAGGGCCGGCCCTGGCCCAGGGCGGGCAGGGCGACTGTCCAGGACTCCATGGGCCAGAAGGGTCCAAAATTTTTTTTTGTTTAAATATATAAATAATTTTGTACCGAAAATAGAACTAGTATTTACCATAGACCATTCTTATCACAAAGCAATTGTTGTGTAGTGGTTATTACATTAGACTTGCGCACAAGAGGTTCCTAGTTCAAATCTTGGTGGAGACATATTTTTTTATTTTACTTTTATTTTATTTTTTTTACATTATGTATGGGACCTCATTTTGAAAGTTCGCCCCGAACCCCTGTGAGCTCAGGGCCGGCCCTGGTGATACTCCCTTTCTTGCAGTCAAAGTCTGGGTCTCATTATCCCCAATCTAACCACCTAGTATCCTAGGATACAACCTATATATCTTCAAGAAGGATGATTTCGTTTCTAGCTTTCCTTAGTCTTTTGAAAGAAGACTATACTTCTACTCCTTTTTAACATCTTGATCCTGAAAATTCATTTTCTCTATAACTAATGATGTTACGTTCGATAATCCAATTCCTCAATGTCTCTCAAATACGATATTAGGTTTAATCCTCAAAAATGAAATATACCAGACTATTAACCACTATGGATTCATCAACATTCTTATATGGAAATTCCCTTTCTAACTTTCCTCTCACTCATAACAACTTTATCCTCAAACTACTCAACCTATTTTTTTTATTCTAGAGTCTTAATCCTTATAGGTTGAGATTGTAGCCTAAATTTTATTATTGTTATATTTATTAACAAATTTTGGATGGTCAACACGGATCGACTGTCATCTTAGATCCGGATTTCAAACTGGACGTCTTTAGAATCCAAACATCAATTTTCGAATATTTTTAAGATCCTAAGTCTAATAATATATCTAACTACTTATTTTTTGGGACAATCATCAATAATATATTTTGAAATTGTTTTTTATTTATATCTTTGAATAATTTTTATTTATTTATATATATATATATATATATATATATATATATATATATATATATATATATATATATATAATGAGAAAAGTAGGCTTCACCGTGAAAGTTTTTATTCCAAAAATGCCCTCATCTATGTTAACTAATTAAAATTGTTCATTAGATTTAATATGGGTAGTTATATAATTACCTATAGAAGAATAAGAAAAATAAATAAACTGTTATTTGTCCTTTCCAAGTATTATGAAATACGTGCAAGGCACGTGCATATATACTAGTATATATAATGAGAAGATTATAATTTTTCTCATCCGGTTTGAGGGTCGGATCCAAATCCAAACTAATTAAGAATTTCAGATTTACTTTTGAAACATGAACTAGCGTTTTAAGAATCGGATCGGACCGGCCGATTCAACCGATTAACCTGTGAACCGGTAACTTTTTTCGGTCCGATTCAGGGTTGGTTGATCCACTGTTTTTTCAAAATCAAATTGTTAATGAATATTTTTGTAAAAACTAGTACCCATAAATGATTAAACTTAGGCCACTTAGGTTAACCCAGTGGTTGAACCAATTGGTTAAGCCGACCCGATCAGTGTCTTGGCCGGATCGATCTCCGGTCCGGTTTTTAAAACAGTGACCTAAATCCTATCTTATCATAAACCAAATATAATAGGGTTATCGTGTTATCGGCTACCAACGACTCAGGGTTGACCTACTTAAAAAAAAAAAAAAAATCAATTGTAAATGAATACTTTTGTAAAAATTAGTGTCCATAACAAATTAAACTTGGTTCACTTAAGGCTCCCAGTGGTTGAACCACTGCCTTCGTCACGTCTCCGGTCCGGTTTCTAGAACACTGTCCTGAACCCTACCTAATCCTAAATCAAATAGAATCGGGTTATCGATTACCATCGACAGCTTAACCATTAAAAGATCTCTAAACCCTAGTTGCTCCGTTCTTCTTCTTCTTCTTCGAGAAAATTTGCTGTATTTTGCCAAGAATAAGCTTCAGCAGCCATGAGGAAGTTGAAGTACCATGAGAAGAAGCTTCTGAAGAAGGTGAACCCACTCGAGTACAAGAGGGAAGGAGGACACCGAGAAGCATACGTCACTCGCCGCTACCATCTCACTGAAAGAGACGATTACAAGAAGTAACGTTGTAAATATTATTCATTCCTTCATTCATTCATTCATTCATTCATTCAGTTTTGTGTGTTTATAATTGTATTTTGTTTCTTAATTTTGTGCTTAGGTATTCTGGTATATGCAAGATGGCGCAGAAGTTGGTCAACATCTTGAAGCAGATTGACCCGAGAGACCCTTACCGCATCGAGATGACCGATATGCTTCTAGACAAGCTGTAAGTTTTTTCCTTTTCAATTTAGTTAGGTGGAATTTCTGTAACTTGGCATCTTTAGCTTCTATCTTGTTTTATAAGAAATTGCACTTTGACATCGTTTGATCGTGTGAATGAGTGTGTCTTAACTAGAGTTGTTAAAAGTGAGTCTGGGCGAAACACTCAGAAGCTGAGGGAAGTTGCGCCTTCGTGTAGCTAGCCGCACATCAGACCCTCCCATCTAGGATAGGGAAGAGGATGAATTTTGGAGTTAGGTTAAAATCTGAATGGGGTGTAGTTTGATAACTACATTTTTGGAGTTGGAATGGCAGTTTACCCAAACTCCAAAATTGCTCTCAAACGCACCTGAGTTTACTAACCCCATCAAACCCTAGTTTTCTTTTGGAAACTTCATTCCAAAATTTACCCAGAGCGGTTTCAAGGTCAAGGGCCTTTGTTCTTATTATACATGCCCTTTGATTTGGGGCGTGCCTTGCTTTTGCGCTTTAACCCTAGGCACTGAAGGACCTTGTGCTCCAAGTGCGACTTTTACCTCTAACAGTACCAACTAGATTGTTGATTGTTCTACTTTAAGATCACTATATTTAGTAATTCTATATCTTTTTTATTTAATTAATCTTTAGTCTAGAATCTTTAAGGTTTACATCATGGTTTAGAGTCATTCTAATCATATAAAATTTTAATTTTATTATTTTTTTTTCTTTCATCCAAGCAATCTCCCATCAGAATTGGCTTGGCTATGGTACATAAGAAAGATTGATAAAAATATTTGACAATTTTTATGACTGACAAACGTCACGAAAACCTTGTCACGCTCCTATATCGGAATACGAAGAATGGGGGTATGACTCGGCTAGCTACACACTATGATATACGCTAGAATCCTGCAATACAGTCATAACTGTACCTATATATATATATATATATATATATATATATATATATATTACAATTCAAGTTTTCCTATGGTCTCACAGGATATACTATATCTCAATGAATCAAACAAGAAGCATAAATATACACCATATAAGATAAAGCAATAAGGTGTATATCAAAATGATCTTGCTATCACAAAATAGAAAGCTAGCACACTATCGGGTCATATATGATCACATCATCAACTGTAGTCTAATATATACAATCATGCTGTTAAAATGTTCGGGGAACATGCTCTCAGAATATACGGCTAAACATGTACTTGATTGCTAAACTCCTCAAAAGAATCAAAATGATAATCAAGAGCGGTGGAGAAAAAATTCACTCAAAGTCCTTCAATGATTATTCTTCTGGTATGTACCATCGTGTGGGAATGACGGTAGATCCTCAGACTTCTCTACTAAAGCTGACTAAACAAAACCAGATGGATCAATCCCTAATAGCAAGTACCACAAGAAAACACGAGTGAAGGATATATAAAACCTATTTAGTCAATAATACATAAGAACCTGTGTCGTAGCCTACATTTCGTAGTATATCATCGAGGCAATAATCCATCCCTACAACAAACAAGGACAATGAAAGAACTATTATGCCGAGACAACATATGTCCCTAAGGCTACTAACAAGTAATATAGTAAACAATCAGCGGTTTAATAGTGCGACCAGTCAGTTCCTACGACTTGCTATATTGTATCTGGGTTATTCCAGTAAATGCAATATAAGATTTCGTCAATCCTGCACTGCATACGCATGGATAACCAAGCCAAATAATACTCGGTAACAGTCGTCGGTACCCCTCACAAGGCAGTTACCGGATCGGTGCTATGATATAATATAATAGTTCCCGCGCTCCTATATGGCAGACGCTGGCTCAATACTATAAATATAACATATATTGTACTCTGAAAATATAAGGATATGCCACAATATCTAAGGACCTGGCTGGTAAGAAAAGCACGAAATCGAGATTATTTTTCTTCCAATGATCTATGTGTTTAATCTAGTTAATTTATCCTACTGAATCATAGGGAACCCGTGTCGTGGTCACACTATCATCTGTCTTAGATGTCGTATTGAAGTATGTGTGCTGGGTGTGGATCATATATCCTGATTCAAGCTGAAATCAACATATGCTATATGCAGTGCCTTACAAGGCACTGAGGTCCTTTTGACTGAGCCACCTAAGCTTGTTATCACAGACAATTGACAAATAACCACCTGAATCTGATGGCTTTGATGTTCTCATCTCACACTTGTGTCACTTACCCCTTGGAAAGTCTCTATTGTTGAACGTAAAGGCGTATCAGAAGTTTCTCAATCTGACATAAGGATACATGGACACAGACATTATATGCAACCTATAGGTCCACATGCCAAGTGCCCGAACACAAAATAATTTAGTTTTGTAGTTCATGGTTCCAGTAATAATGCAACATGGGTTGCTTGAGTTCAGGTCTTTATCCCTCGCCTAATGTATCTTTCAGGGTGAATGTCATTAACATAGGGGTAGTTGCGAGGTTTTATAGATCTGCGGGATAGTTTTTATCCAGTGGACCAGTATCTCTACATATGTGCTTTATTGGGGGAGACTATTAGGACTAGCTTCAGGATTTTAATATTAGCCATGACCTGGTTAATGTTTTATGATAAAAATTTTCATACACAAAACTAATTTTCCTCTTGTATTTAGAATATGGACCATATATACTTAAGTGGTGGTTGCAAATCACGGGGGTGTAATTAGGAACCAGCAACAAATGTGTTTCAAGAAATCCAGTAAACAGTCTTTAAAATTAAAACATGACCCATATATACTTGAGGACTACTTAAAAATCATGGGTGGTTTAATTAGAAACCAATAACAATATGTTTCAAGAAGTCCAACATAGGATACTTCTCCTGAAAATAATGCATATTGGTCTTTGAGTACCTGACTATAGTGGCTTCTAATGAACATCACAACTACCCAGCCAAGTGATGAATTACATCCTAGTGTTTATGCTTTACTAAACATAGAAAAACACACATGTTGCGTGCACACGTGTCACTGCCACTGGGCACAACTCAAAGTTCATGCAATAAGGGACATTATCAACCGAGCGTAGAAGGATGATCGTCTTATTGTGCGTCCTTTTCCATTATTTCCAGTTTAAAAACATTTCATATGAAAACCTATATCTGTGTAGTAGAATCCTTCTTCTCAATAAACTGCCATATATCTTCGAGGTGCATGGTAGTAGCTAATCCTTTCACATTTGGAAGGATATCCTTGTCACTAGGAATGCCCCACCATAGATGCACCTATGTTCTCTAAGCACGTAGAAACAACTTTTTACATGTTTTATCTTTACTTGCCTGCATGCTTAACTGTTTGTAAGTGGTCAAGGACATACAAGGGCCGCTAGATAACAGATAATCTTAGGGCATACTAATGCATCACTGCTAACCTTTCAATACATACTGTCCAGGAATTTTGGTACTTTTATATTTGGCTTGCTCAGTAGGATCCTATCGTGCTAGTGGTCCTATTTTCTGAGTACTTCTCTCTAAAGTTGCATGCCTTGCAGGACAATGGGCAAATAATTTTTTGATGTCCTTGTGTTAGTAAACTGTTGTTGCGGAAACTCTCAGTTCCATACTTAATTATGACACTTCCGTCGAAATTAAATATTAGCAATTTGTCTTTACAGATTCCTAGGTTGAGGCCAATGTTTGAGATGCCAATTCATTGGGTTTCATGTAAAAGTACGTACCACTAGATTACATTACATCACTAAATATATTAGATTTTAAATCTAAATATGTCAAAGGGTTGAAGATGAGAGGAAGAAGGGACATTATTTTAAATAATGCTTGTGTTCCTATAATTTGTTGATTATCCCTTTACCTTGTGAAGCCGCTGTATATTAGAAGGCCAATGAGTGTCATGTAATGATTAATATTCAGGATGTGTGCAATTGGCTAGCAACTTTTCATGACCACTACAAGCTCTTTAGTGACGTTTAAGAGCTCTTGAGAAGTACAACCTCCTCTACCTTGCACCATTAATAGTTGTTTAAAGGTTCATCACAAGATTTGCTAGTGTGGATTGTTTTAGGCTCCTGTACTTCATTCTATTCTTATTCTCCTACATCCACAGTAATATACACGACATGACATGAACTTGGCGTCATTTGCACCACCAATTTTGGGGTTTATGTGTATGTTTTGGTGTGTTCATCTCATCTCCAACATGGACATAATCTCACTAGGCTACAACCTGCCATTTCTTTTG
Source organism: Iris macrosiphon (assembly GCA_036927795.1). Classification (NCBI taxonomy): domain Eukaryota; kingdom Viridiplantae; phylum Streptophyta; class Magnoliopsida; order Asparagales; family Iridaceae; genus Iris; species Iris macrosiphon. The sequence continues at coordinate 132,788,196 of JAYESA010000017.1, forward strand.
CAAGGCTGTCACTCTCTAATTTTGAAGTGCTATATAATCTTTGTTTTTATTTCCTTTTGGCAGTAATCAGGCAACCACTGATTTTGCCTTTAATCTTTCTCACACAGTCTTTTAACTCCCTCATATACTTCCTAGCTACAGAAATTAGACCGAGTTGCTGATATTTGAAATATTTCCTCTGTTTACTGATCATTTTTTTAATGTTTTTCAGCCACAATATGGGTGTGATTTCAACAAAAAAGAGTTTGATTACATGTGAGAAGCTATCAGTGAGCTCATTCTGTAGGTAAGCTCAACAGATTCTGATTATGAAATATCGTTGGCATACTCTGCTAGGAAGTCCTAAGAGAAAATCAATACTTAGCTCCTCTATTATCTGTTAGGCAGTAGCTGTTGATTGACTTATTTGTGGAGGAACCATTAGAACATATTAATTAACTTTCAGTACCATATTACCACACTGTTTTTAATATTGTAAAATATGGTTTCTTTCTAGCTTAGGATGTTCATACAAGAGCTGTACCCTAATGCAAGAAGTGTTTCTTAAAGCGTCATTTGTTTGACTGATGGTAGCAAGGTTTTATAACAATGATTCAATGAATCAATTCATATTTCTTGGGTTTACCGTATATAGGATCTATAATGGTCATGGCTTTTAACCGTTGCATATAGGATTATGTGATTAAAAGATCAGGAAATACCTGGATCCCATGAAGCGGTTAAAAGATTTTATGGCTTGCAATTGTTCCCTAATGCAACCAGTGTTTCTTTTATCATTAATTGACCAATGCTAGCAATGTTTTATTGATAAAATGAATTTGTAGTTTTTAGGGTTTAACATATAGGATCCAGTATGATCGTCTTTTAAAGGTTGCCTATAGGATTGAGCACTTAAAAGAATATAAATTAGCTATATGTTTATATGGAATTGTTGGTTTCATTTATTTAACCAATAGTTATTCCCTACTTCATTGTTTTGCAGTTTGAGTATAATTTAGATATTCTTTTAGGATATGCTTAGGGCCATTTTTTGTGCCATATCTACCTCTGTACAAATCTTCGCAGGTGCCTTAGTCAAGATGTTGTAGTACTAATGTAAGGTTATTGACGCGACAAATTATCTGTTCTATGATTAGATTCTTCACTAGCTTGTAAAATTTTGATGTGCTTGGGTTTTCAGGATTTGGGAATTTCATTCCTTTTCACTTTTGGCTTAATGTGTCATAGACATGTTCAATATCCTATGATAAATAGCATCATCATGCCTTTTGGAAAAACAATTATGTCCCCTTTGAAAAACAATTCTGTCTTCTAGACACATTGCTGCAGAAGCATTTAGAGGCTTGTTCTTTGGTAGGGAAAAACTGGAAAGTTAATAAAGTAACTTTTGCAACTTCCCTAAAAGACAAGGCCATTATGGGAATTGATCATCCATGAAAAACTTACATGGCCGTGCGCTTCAAAAGCCACTACCTTGAGTTTGCTAATTGAAAGCTCCTTTTGGAAAAACAATTATGTCCCTTTGAAAAATAATTCTGTGTCTTCTAGACTCATTGCTGCAGAAGCATTTAGAGGCTTGCTCTTTGGTAGGGAAAAACTGGAAAGTATATTAAAGTAACTTCTGCAACTTCCCTAAAAGGAAGACACGGCCATTATGGGAACTGATCATCCATGAAAAACTTACATGGCCGTGTGCTTCGAAAGCCACTACCTTGAGTTTGCTACTTGAAAGCTCCTCTTTGTCATAATGTATGCATCAGGAATTTTTCTTACATTCAGAGTTGTCTGTTCAATGTGCAATATCTGAGTTCATCTCATGTTTTCGGGTTTGGTTCTGCAAAGCTTCAGATTTGTTTCCCAGCTTTTGATATTTGCAGATGAGTTGGGACCCAGAACAAAATATTACTCTCTGTCTTCGCTTTATCGTAAGCTGCTTCAATCAAAATGCTTGCCAGTAACTAAAACTTTGGACTCACGCCTATTAAAAGAGGCACCAGAATTGGAAGAATAGAAATAGGAGAAAAGCTAAAACCTGGAGATAGTGTTAAGTTTCGATATTTAATTTTCGGTAAAGGGAATTAGCTGTAAAGTCCAACATAATATAGACACCTATAATAGCTGTAAAGTCATTCCTTAACCTCTTGGTGATTCCGTTACTTACTATAAAAGTAGCTGTAAAGTCCAACATAATATGGACACCTATAAATCACTTGATGGTAAGGTAAGTATGGTCAGTCTTCATTATCTAGTAACTAGTGACTTTTTAGGTACTAGAGTTGGGGATTAATCAGTTTAGTCCGAACATGATTTGGCGGATGCAGTTCAGGATTGCCCAAATCTTTATTCCGCGGATTTTGGTTCAAGCCAAAAGTAAGTCGTACAGAAAATGCAACAATACAGACAAGGTTTTGAATATTGTCTTAAAAGAGTACTACATATTTCGGTACAAAATTATTTCACCTTTGAGCTTAAGTTGAACCTTGGCCTGAACGCCAGCCATAGAATGATTTTTAAATTATACAGAAAATGCTTCAAATTCGAACTAATTGAACTGATTCAACTGGTAGTCTTTTTTGTGCAGGCGAAGGCTATCATCCATTCTGGTGAAACTCAAATTTGCAGAGCATCTGAAGGAAGCAGTGACCTACATCGAGCAGGGCCATGTACGGGTGGGTCCTGACACAATCACAGATCCAGCTTTTCTCGTGACTAAAAATATGGAAGATTTTGTTACTTGGGTGGATTCATCAAAGATCAAGCGGAAGGTGTTGGAGTACAACGAGATGTTGGATGATTATGATATAATGAATTGAGCATGTACTTGATTGATCCATAAGAATCATCTGTTTTATTTCCTCAGCAAATGCTAATTTGTTATATCTGGAGATAAACGACGATCCAAGATTTGTACCCACTGTTTCTATTCTTTTGCTGAAGAACGTCCGTGAATTGAAATTTTGTTTTCTTTGTTGTGTCACGAAATCTGACTAGATCCTTTGATGTAGCAGTCTTACAGATCATTTCCTCTCTAAAGAAATAGAACTATATGGAAATTTGGAGGTTCAATGACTAAAATACTTTAGACAGTAGTCCGTTAAAAATCATATCTCAGATATACTGATTGTTTCCTCAGTAGTCATGGTTCATTGGTTTATATGCAGGGATAATGTTGCTGTCTTTTAGTAGCAGTTGTATAAAACTAGTGACAAATTATTGAATGGGCCGGACGTATCCGGCACAAACCTGTATTGTCTTTATATGATTGGCCAGCATTCTATACTCTGATTTTTTTGCCAAAGAGTGTTGGTCTTTTTTTGAGGTGGACCAATAGCAAAAGCTTCCTAGGAATGAACGAAGAAAAACAGTTGAGATAATTCAAACATATTTGGTTTATGTTAAATGGTGGAGGTATTAGTAGGGGTGAGCATTATTCAGTTTTGAACCGAAAATTGAACCGAACTGAATAAGAGATTCGGTTCGGTTTCGGTTTTGAAGATACTAATTTTTTTTTATTCGATTTCGTGTTTCGGTTTCGCTTTCGGTCCAAAACCTAAAACTGAATAAGATTTATACAATTATGTAAATATTCTAATTCTATGTATATTTTATGATAAAAAATATATATATTTAGAAAATAACATTTATATGTATATGTTTTGAAATCTAAGTTTGGACACAACTTTGAAACACAATGAATGTGTGTATAAAATTATAATTGTTAATATAATTTAACCACGATCCTAACTTTGGACCATATCCATTAAGCAATAGCAATAATCCAACTGACAAACCGAATAAATCGAATAGATTATTCGGTTTTGGTTCATTTCGGTTCGATTTCAGTTTTAGATTTTTGGAATTTCGGTTTATTCAATTTTGGCTATTTCGGTTCGGTTGAAACCGAATAAACCGAATGTTGACCCCTAGGCATTAGAAGCAAGTGGACCTCGATCCACACTACCTGGGGGGATATATTCCAATTTGTAGTTTTCTTGCGTATTAAGATTCATTTTGAAAGTAAAAATAGTGAGACGCGATTGGAGATAGTCCAAAGAACATTTCAAAGCCTAGGAGGTTGTCGGTAATATCTTTAGAAATTAGGTCTATAAAAAAAATATTATTTTTGCTAAGCGTATATAATAAAATAGAGTGAAAATGTCAACTCCGAAACCAAGGGGTACTAACTAACAATTGAGTCATCTTCGAACAGTTTGAGATAGTTGACCATCATACGGCTCCCCGTTTAGGTATGCTCGATTAGAAGACTTCGTAGGCTCCGGATGGCTTTTAAAGTCTGTCTCGTGAATGTCGCATCGAAGATTCACTAAATGTGTCTTCTTCTGATTCCAATTCTTCTTCATACGAGATTCTCAATCTTGGAAGATTTTCGCTCGTTGAACAGCTTGCCAACTAGATATCCGAAATGTCTATCTTGGAAAGATAATGTTTTTCACTGAAAGCAGGTGTGTGTTGCTCTCAAGAATCATATGGAACCACCGAAGGAATTCAATCAACTACTAATTGGTATATTTATTTATGCAACGACGATAGCTGCATTAGTTACGCAAACCCAAGTCATTGATTATGATTCAAACATCTTGAATCCACATTGTCCAGGAATTAGGTAAACAATTGCAGCTCAAGTCATTGATTATGATTCAAACATATTGAATCCACGATGTCCAGGAATTAGGCAAACAATTCCGTTTTCATGATGCAAGAAAGCACGCAAACGCTTACTGTTTGGCTTTCAAACGCTTACTGTTTGGCTTTCAAACACGTAGTGAAAGACCACTTCATTCATTTCCTGAAACTTACTTTTGCTTCTTACTTAAGTTCTTCAGCCTTTGTTTCTTTTAATTAGCTGGCTCTCTTCTTCAGCTAACTAAGAACTAACTTATGAGAATGACTTCTGGAAATTTTCGCCATCTCAGAACTTGATATAGAATCCGTCATTTGGTTGTTTGAAAAACACGAAAATGGTATATTACCAATTAGAATTCTAGTTCTCAAATTTTTCTATTGGAACTGCCAAAAAATATCTCATAATTTTATTCTTCCTAATAATTATTTTCCCCAAGGAAACGTTACACCAAAGTGGTTATGACAAGACAAAATGTTGCTCAAGGAATTGATTAACACAAGAAAGTAGTAAGCGATTGATCAAGTGGACAACCATCAGCAAGTTGATAAATCCCATCTGCAACGAAAGCGAAGTGAAGGAAAGTGAGAGAGAAGCGATCGATGTCGGTCGAGACATGAGAGCTGCTCTTCAGAAGCATGTCATGTGCATGTCTAGGGCTAGAGATGGATTGTGGTACTTACTTATCAATGATATCTTAATTGTGACCTCTCGATCTCGACCACCGATTGTATTGTTAGTACAATGTATAAGTCTTTTAATGACGAATGTTCGTCACTAGAAAGTTCTAGTATCCAAAGTCTAAAACGGACAAATCAAGTACCTAAAGTCTAAGTATGTTCTAAATATAGTACCCTTATACAAAATAAAAAATTACCACGTGTCATTTTCATCAAACCTGAACTTATTTTAGGAGTGATTTGGTGAACATTCACACTAATTTTTTTTTACCACTAATTTGACATATGACGACCTTTGAGTATAAGGATGAACATTGGTGGATGGACAAACATAGAATCGATATTAAAGATATGTCAGGTACATCATCTTCTTCCATGGCAGGTGAAGCCAGTAAGTAGGTGCAAGTGTGCAAACATCAGCCTCCTACCATTTGCTTAGAGCATCTCCAATACAAAAGTCTTAATTTTTCAATCTATCAAAAAATTCATAACAGACATCCTATAACAAAAATAATCTCCAAGGCAAAAGTCTTGTTTAAAATTTTTTTTCATTCAATATTTTTTAATATTTTAAATTAAAATATTTTGATGCAATATACTATGTGACCGTGAAGTAAACTTTTACATTGGGGAGGACTTTTTTGATACTCATATGTAATAAATATCATAAAATCAAAGTTGTATTTATAAAAATAAATAAGAGAGAAGATTTACCAACATCAATAAAAAATGGTTTAACAAAAGAAATTATTCAACGCTAGAGGAAGGGCTTGAACCTTCGACCTTGTGGTTAACAGCCACACGCTCTAACCAACTGAGCTACTCCAGCTTGTCTTTATTGAAAATGTTATATATAGAATCATATACATATGTTTCAAACTAAGATGCAAGAAAGAAACATAATTTACAATAAAAGATGAGATAAGACGATGAAACGCTAAGACCCATACAAAATTAAACATAAAGGTTTAGTTAGGTTACTTTAGGAAAGTGCAAATCATATACAAATAAGAAATATGTTGATGATCCACATAGTACACTGAAAAAAAAAAAAAACATGACTTGTAATATAAGATTAACATCCAAAAACAAATATAAAAGATAATAATATAATAGACTCCACGGTTGGAGTTTGCAGTCTTTTATTTTTTGCTGTTTTAATGGAAGGACAATGCTATGATTACAATTCCCATACAACAATTTTTTTACAATTACCTAGGCGGCAGTTATTAATTGAATTTCCTCTCCCCATGTGGGACAGATGGCGGTTGTTAATTGGATTCCCTCTCCCCATGTAGGATAGGGGGGGGGGGGGGGGGGGGGGGGAGAGGAAGGTATCCAATTAACAACCGTCTCGGTTGTAAAGGAATGGTTGTATGAGGATTGTAAACTTACACTATGTTTGGGAAGGAGGAAAAATAAAGGGAGAGAAAAATTTGAGAGAGAAGTGGAGAAAATATTAGAAAGTATGATATTTAGAAAGGGGGAAAAGAAAAAGGAGAAGAGGATGCTGGATGAAAAATTTGGGTAGGTCCCACCAATTTTTTTTTTTTCCAAAATCAGGAGGAAAATGAATGTACGTGAGAGGATTGGGTAAATTTTACCCAATTATCCTCCAATTAATTCTTTCTCTTTTCCTATGTTGTTTGTTCATATTCAAATTTTTTTTCGTTCCAGTTGTCTACATATTTCTCTCTTCCTAAACCAACTACGTATCACGAAACAATTTTCGGTTACATATTAGGTAAATCAAACAATCTTCTCTCTTTTATTTTTTAAATCTCCCGTATGAGTTAAATAATTTTTTAAATCCTAAACAAATATTAATTTAATCTACAACTCATGTATGAGACATCTCAAAAAAAAAAAAAAAAATCATCGTATGAATTTACTTTCTATCCAATGTGGGACTAAATCAGTCCACATAACTCAACACTCCCCCTCAAGATGGACGATAGATATCAATCATCCCCATCTTGTTACAAAAGATATCAAACTCTCTAGAACCTAAACCTTTAATTAAACAATCAGCTAACTTCTCCGCTGATTTCACATAGCTCAAAGTCAAAAAAATTATATTCAGCTGCTTCTTGATGAAGAACCGATAAATCTTCACATGTTTGGTGCGATCATGCTGAACTATATTGTTTAAAATATCAATTGCTGATTTGTTGTCACACCAAAGTTGTAAGGAGTCTCCTCTAAACAAACGCATCTCAGCCGACAAGTTCTTCACCCACATCATCTCGCACATGCTAACTGTCATAGTCCTGTACTCGGCCTCAGTTGTAGACCTAACTACTAAATGTCACGTCCCAGTCCCAAAACGTATGGGACCAGATATGTGGCAATGACCAGCTGGTACGACTCCATAGGGCTTTTCAATTTAATGGACCCGACGAAGTGCACTTACGTTGTCCAAGGTGTAAACCTCCTGATTTTTCAAGATTTTCAAAACCGAATTTTCCGGAATTTTCTGGGATTTTCAGGAATTTTTGCTAATTAAAATCAAGGTATTTTTGGCATTAAATAAAATTAAATATTTTTAAAATATATTAAAATATTAAAAAAATAATATTTTGTGGTGTAAAATAAAATACTGGACTTAGGATAATTTTTCGGAAATTTATTGGGCCCCGGACCTATTTTTAATCAACTCAAAACTATTTTTTATTTATTTAAAAACCAAGCCCAACCCAAACCAAGCCCAACCCAAACCAACCCAGCACAAACCCGTTTAGCTAACGGGTCGGGTCGGGTCTGCCAGACCCGAACCCGCCGCCCGACCCGTTCTAACTTTCTCCCCTGACCCGTTCTCCCCCCCCGCGTTCTGCGCCGCCGCCTCCTGCCGCGCACCGCCTCGCCCGGCCCCGCGCCCCGCGCCCCGCGGCCACGTCGCCCACTCCGCCCGCCTCCCTCGGCCTCCCCAACCTCGCCGGCTTCCTATATAATCCCACCAAACCCCTTCCTCCCCCGATCGACTCCGGCCGCCCTAGCCTCCGCTCCGCCGCCAGCTCCCTCCGACCTCCACCTCCCTCCTCCCGCAGCTGCCCCGCCACCGACGACCACCAACTTCTCCTCCCCCTTCCTCCTCCTCGCCGCCAGAACCTCGGCCCAGCACCCGACCCCGATCCTCCCTCACCCGACGCCGCCTCCGGTCCGCCGTGCCGCTCAGCGCCGCCGTCCCTCGCGTGCCGCCGCCGACGACACCCGCCTCCGGCCGCAGCGCCGCCCCCTCCGCCTCAGCTCCGACAGCATCCCCAAAGCCCTAAACCCTAGGATTCGGATTCGGACACAGCCCTCGGACACGTGTCGGACACGGAAAATTCTGGTTTCCAGGAGCCCTGTTCAGGTACCTGTATCTTTCTCCTCGTAGCTCTGTTTTCGTTTCCGTCAGTTACGTCGCGTAGCCTGCATGACCCTCTCGGTGCCCGTGCAACCCGCTCGGGGCATCGCGTCCTGTGGCGATCGCGAACCGCGATCCAAAAACAGGAAAAATAACGCCTTGATTCACCCCGGAACTGGGTACGCCCCGCCAAACGGGACGACTTGGTCGCGTGCGGTCTTCACCGATACGTGCGCGTCGTTGATACGGACGTGCGAAATTTCGCAGAAGTCGATCCGGATGTGCGTGCACACCGAAATCAACGCGTATCCGCGGATACCGTCCCGTATCCGTCAGTTCTGGAATGCATCATAACTTTGTGTACACACGTCGGATCGAAACAAAATCTGCACCATCGGACTCGTAGCAATACGCTGGTCCTGTGACCCAAGTTTGGTTCGATTCCGAGAACGTTGACGAAATCGCGTGTCGTGGGCCCCATAGACTCCACTTGACGGGCGATTTTGTGACCGGCTCATCGGAATCTAATTCTGGAAGTTCCGTTGGGTTCGTATCATCATTCCTGACTTGTTGACACTAAGTTGGACGAATTTGGAGACCTTTGTCCCTGACACATTTTTCGGTGCGAAGTTGGCCACATGTGGACCCCGCTTTGACCGAAAATATTATTTTTGCCCTTGTCTCCAAATTGGACTCAAGGACAGACGTTTTTAGCTGATTGATATTTTTTGGATCTGATGGTAATGTTTATTTCAGCAACCGGAGTACCGCTTGCAAACCCTGCTGAAGTTAGAGCCACAATTGGAGTCGGAACCACAAGCAAGTGTACCTTGCCGAACTTTGCAGTCTTGTTACATATTTTTCTTGCTTTACTTATATTGCTGTGCATGCTTAACCTAGGACCGTGTGACATACTTAGTGTCCGATTATCAGTCGGGTGCTTACTCTGTACTCAGAGTTGTGTATTGTCATCTAGAGGTGGATATTCGTGACACCCTTTACATTCTCGTACTTGTCTTATCAAGTACATTAGGACCCAGGACACTTGACACTATTCATGCAGACAGAATCTTCCTGAGATATTCATGGTGATTCTGTGTAGGATACAGGATTGACATAGACATTGTATTCTTAGATATTATATGACTTGTTGCATTAGCTATGATCCCGCTTGACATGGACATGAGACGTTATGGACATGAGATGCGTGATTACATTGGGTGGGGAGAGTATTATCATAACAACGGCTGATTATATTATATATATTATTGTCTGGAGGTGCTGCGACATATCTACTGGAGTCGTGATACTACTTGTTTTGGCATATATACTGGAGTCGTGATACTAATACTGCTATGGGTTTCTCCGACACTGATCCTGTAGTAGTCTCAGCCCGAGTATGACTAAAACTCTCAACTTGCATATCACATAGCTGGTTATATAGTTTACCCTATTTATTTCATTTACTATTACACTACATTTTGGCTTGTTTCTTCTGTACCTTGTTACGTCCCTCTGAGGACCTGGTCCCTTGCCAGTTTTGCAGCATAGACCGCTGTGGAGCCGGTTTGGAGTTGCTGATGTGTGTTGCTTTGTCATGCAGGGATTTGGTGCCAGGTACTTACATCTTTTCTTCTGAAATATTGGTTATTATTCATATTATTTATTCATCTGCTGATATAGCCTAGTTTTATAGACTCACATTCATTTTCGAGTCTATTCGAGCTTATGGGTTACTGGCGGCCGACTTTAGCACATGTAGCTCATTCTTGTATATTCTGTTCATTATGGATTGAGGCATAGATATTTATATTCACTTGATTATATAGATAGTGACTCTTTTAATACAGCTTATACGTATTCGAAACGGACCAGAGTCTGGTCGAATGCGTAGCTGGCATGTTACGTATTCCTGGTCCTACGTATTTTGGGACTGGGGCGTGACACAAGGTTAAGTGATCCAGTTAATAATCTAATTATAACATGCAATAACTAAACTAAATCTTAATCCATGGTAAGTAAATCTTAAGAAGGAATATACGCATCATCAGTCTACAGCCCAATAATACATCCGTTCGAATAGGCCAAAAGAACAATATAGGCCTATAAACACTATACTATAAAAGCAGAATAAAAAATGAGAAGTAGTACGTGACTGTAATAGCTCAAAATGTAAAGATACTTGCAACGATGTCCACACTCCACTAGATCAAGCATCATGCAAACTGCACAAATAACCTAGAAGAGAACCAGGTTCTCAGAGGGACGTAACAAGATACAAAAATATATGCCAAATATAAATACTGAATAAATAAAGGGGGTGTGCTAACCATCTAAGTGAATGCAATGTGAGGACAACCTTGGTACGTATGGGTAGGTGTAGGCATAACGTCCAACACTCCGAAGAGCGTGGTATCTGTACATGTAACGTCCATCGTTCCGAAGAACGAGGTATTTGCAAATATATACGTCCGTATCGCTCTGAAGAACGCGGTATCTGAAGAAAGAAAGTCATTGGATCCGTGGCTCCTCTGGACACTACGGATTCCAATGTGTGTATCCCATACGCCTATCAGTTGTCCTCTCTGCCCAATGCCAATATACATATCGCGAATACGACGTGGAAATCTCGTACTATAATGCAAGTCACTAAGAAATATACAACTAAGCTAATACCGTCACACGTGCTGCTCACACCGATGGCCAGTCAAGCATGAAGCATGCGTCCCTACATGAACTCACTCCGTGACGTGCAATGATATGTGTCAATGCCTGGGGAGTCATATTGATAACTCCGCAACTTTAGGTGCGTCCATTAGACACTATGTCAGACACAAGTTCTAACGTCAACGCCTTCGTTGACTGCACCCGAGTCTTTCTCGGACGCGCACAGTTATATAATATTTAAACAATAAAACATGCAACTAATAATAATTGAATTTAAACAGTACAACAAGACAAGTTATACTTGCCTTGAAGCCAGACGAAGATTCGAACACGAAGTCGCCATGGAAGTAGCAGTGTAATAATGGAAACTAGAGCTGATATCCCCGGATGCTGTCACAAATATCACCAACAGTCCCGGAATGAGTGAGATACTCAGAAAGCATATACATACGTCCAATTTGGACACAAGAGCAAAAAATACAGTTTTTTGTCAACACGGGGTCCACAAGTGGGCTCCGAAAAATGTGCCAGAGACAAGGTTCTCCAAATTTGTCAAACTTAGTATCTACGAGTTCAGAACGATGATACAAACCCAACAGAACTTCCAGAACTAGATTTTCATGAGCCGATCAGGAAATCATCCGTCATGTGGAACCGTGGGACCCACGAAACGATGTTTCGTCAACGTTCTCAGAATCGAACCAAACTTGGGTCATAGGACCAGCGTAACGCTGTGAATTCGATGGCGCAAGTTTCATTATGAAACGACAGGCACACACACAAAATTTGAACAAGTGTCAGAATATGTCGATACGGTGCCTTTTGACGGATACGCGTTAATTTCGGTGTGCACGTACATCCAAATCAAGTTCCGCAAAAGTCCACACGTCCACGTTGACGATACGCGTCTTTCGGTGCAATCGGTACGCGACGAGATTGTCCGGATTGACGGGACCAACTCCATATCGGAGAATTTTAATGACTTTTTATCACGTCCCAGTCCAAAATACGTAGGACTAGGAATACGTAAGCATGTCAGCCGTATGTATGTAGCAACTCCAATATGAATACCATAATATACACGTACGCTATAATATGAATATTAACTCACATATGGTATATATATATTATCACAAGTCACAGGGCATAACTAGATCTCATCCACAGAATCAAATAACCAATCAACTATATAACTGAATCAAGTATAAAATGCTTGATAAGAATAAGTAGTTGGGTGGAGACAAATCCACAACCAACTAGAATATAAGAGAAACCACATAAGTACATCTAATGAACAATGAGACTCGAAGAAAAGACCTCCTCGAAAGAGATAATTAGCAAATCCTGATCCGTGCTCCTACGAACAGTCAAGATCGTTTACACCTGAAAAGGGACCAGGTCCTCAGAGGGACGTAATAAGATACATAGAAGCATGCCAATTTGAATACAGTAAGCATGCATAATAGGTAAAAAATATATAAGTATGCTGTACAAGACAATCTATATGAATGCATAATAAGGACAACTTTTTGACATATGGGCATGGGTAGGCTACTCTATATAATCTTACAACTCACACACACGTTAGGGACATTATCAGCCGTCATACCGGGAGGGTAGCGACCATCGTGACACCATCAGCCGACATACCGCGAGGGTAGTGACCATCGGACATGACTACCATAGTGCGTGCTAGTTACTACGGTTTACCAGAGTGGTTATAGCCCATACGCCTACTGATTGTCCTCCCCTCCTATGATACTATGTGTCAAGTGTGTGTCAACATATATATAGTATATAATTATGACTGAAAAAATACACATGCAATGAATATATAAAATATAATAAGAATACAAAAGTACTGTAAACAATTTGGCAAGATATCTTGCCTGGTCTAAAAAAGGATGAAGTCCCAACTCAAGGCATCGTCCGATCTACCCGTGACATAAATTAAACAAGTTAGGTTACAAAAGTGGGTGAATAGTTTCCGCCATTTTAATCGATTTTAACTCTGAATAAAATAACCTAAAATAGTATTTTAATCTTATTATAATATGATTTTATTGTTAAATCCTAATTTTGGTTCAAAGAAAGTCAATTTTATGGATCTGTGATCTGTGGCACACAAATCGAGGCAATCCGTTGACCAAAAAGTCAACCAACTCAAATTCTGGATTTGTGTGTAAAATACTATTAATTTTAGCACTACATGAATTCTGAAATTGACGGTTTCATAAAATTATAAGTCGGTAAAGAGTTATGGCCACAAGGGCGCACAGATGACAGTTTTTGGTAATTTTCTATTTACATCTACGTTGCACAAATTTTACAGTAGATTAAACTTACATGTTAAATTCTGAAAAAATTATTTTATTTAAGTTCATCATGTCAACTTTTTGAAACTTCAAACGGTTCATAATTCCAAATTCGGGATCTCCCAAAATCTCGAAAATACAGAAACGCGTCTGATTTCGGACAACTGGCACTTTTAGAATTTTTTGGAAAAATAGGTTCATAAATTATTAAAATAATTTATATATTCTAAAAACTAACCTTGATATGGTTCTAAAAAAAACTGGAGTGCGTTTGGAGTCCGGAGATAGGAGATATCGTCTTTTTAAGTCGTCATAACTATTAGAAAATGAGGCTAAATTTATGACGAATTTTAACTATTTTTGGACGAAAAAGAGAGGAGTTTTGGGAAGAAAAATATGAAAGAAGAGTTTATTCCATAAGCCTAATAGATATTTATAATGGTGAAGACTACTTAATTGAATACGACTATGATTGGTTAATTTGGATATGATTAGGATCAGTTTAAATAAGGATAAGATATGCATTAAGTTGCTTTTCTAGTAGGCTTAGAATTTGAATTAATTTAAAATAGAGTTTGAGTTTATCTCAATAATTTATAATCTTAAATAGAATTAAAGATAATACAAATAATTTATATATAATCTTATTAATATCTATTAACACTAAATTAGCATATATCTAATATTATGACTATATATATCCAAATAAATCCTAAATAATTTCAAAAATATAAATAAATTTCTTAAAATTCTAATAAATTACAGAAAAATATAATTAAATATTTTAACCTAAAATAAATATTTGGTAGGAATAATATGCAAGTATAGTCTCATAGTAAATTATGAAAGTCCTAAAAATTTATGTTTTTTATGTTTTAATTACCCTAAAATTCTAGAAAAATCTCCAAAAATCTAAAATAGCCTAAAATGATTCTAAATAAATATTTATATAATTAAATAAATCAAGAAATTTATTTTCAAATTAACTAAGAGAATACTCTAAAAAAATTCAATATTTAAAATAATCTATAATAAATATAATAATATAAAATACACACAAAATACATATTTTGGGTGAGGGGATTTATCCAACTTACAAAGATTTCGTCCTCGAAATTAAAAATAAGGAATAATTTGTTAAATCTTTCACATTCGTATCTAAGGCAAGTCAACCGCAATCTTCTCAAAAATTTAAATGACAAAATTTATTCAAATCCGTCACAATCTCTTCAAAATTAAAATAACTACTTTTTAAATCAAAATTTAACCTATCATAATCTCTTCTATATTTTTAAATAATTAATATCTAAATTTAATTCAAATCTATATGATATCCTGAAGATTTAAATAACCCACATCAAATTTTATATCACGATTTTCATCTATCACAATCTCATATAGATTTGAAATAATTCTAATCAAATCTTATTCTTATATTTCAACTTAAGAATTTTGGACTCTTCAAATTTTAAATTCGATTTCTATTATCAACATTCCAAATAGGTGATCCAATAGTCAAAATTTAACTTTTAATTTAAATCATCAAATTATAAATTTTGGATTTCATCCATCAATGTTCATTTAGAGTTCTATTTTTTTCTCAAGATTTAAATTGTTAATTTGAATCTCCAATATTCAAAATTTAAATCATGTGCTCAAATTATAAATATTTGGACCACAATATCAAAATTTTAAAATTTATTCTATAAGGCATTCTTATCTTTAAAGTTAAATTATCATAATCTAAATCATTCTTCTAAAAATTCTCAAAATTAAAATGACTTAAATCTCTCAATCTAATCTCACTTGATCACAATCTAAATTTTTTTACCTCAAGTTGACAATGCAACTTCTACCCAACTTAGAATTTACCGATCTATCATATAGGCTATACATTTAAGAAAAACGTCCTCAAATTATTTAATCGTGTTATTCAATCCACAAAATATCTCACATGTTTTATGTCCTTAATTACAAAAGATAGTCACCTAGTAATATGATTTGCCTATGGGGTATATCTAGTACTCTCTGTGTATCAAACTTATACCAAGCACGAGCGTTCATCTTTCCAAAATAGGGGAAGATGGAAATCAACAATAAAAAATTCAAGGAGGAGGTGATAGAATACAAGTACGGGGTTCAAAGCGATTAAAGAATTCAAAAGGGAGTGGCCAAGGCAGTTGTGGATTAAAATCTTATTTTGGTAAATTTCTATTCGCATGTTCACATCAGAACGGTTATGTACCTGAAGTGCTCTGACCAGTCTAGAGGGCAATTATATTCGTCTAACAAGTTGAGTCAACTATATCTCAATCCACGTAAAGTAGTCATGCGAAGAGCAAACCAAGCGTACTAAGGTTGATCAGACCATAATACACTGATTCTGATTTAGACAATATATTAGTGTGGGCCTCCAATAATACATATGTCATCAACAAGCTCGATAAAAAAATAAGCTTGCAAAACTAGGCTATAATAACAGCATAAGTCGAGATAGTACAGAAAATATAGGTACGCTGGATTATGATGAGTGAAAGTACAAATTACGTGATTTGAAACTAAAGGACAATCATAAAATCATAATCTAAATGAACAACTCAACTATCAAGTTCTAACTACTAAGCACATAATTTAAGATTAACAAACTACAACCAAACTATGTATCCTAACATAAAAAAAAATTACTTGGCCTACAATCAGAAGGGTTAGGTGGCACGAATTGAACGATAAAAGAAAATTTTAGTCGTCGCACCAATAGCGAGCGTTAAGGTTTTGGAGGAACAAGATATTAAATTAAATAGAGAGACTCTTGATAATATCATAATTTTCTAGGAAAATGTGGTATGGTAATCTCTGTGTTCGAGGTATGATCAAGGGAAGTGTTATATTCTGCTAATATCAAAACAATGATCTAAATTTATAGTTCTAATATTATCTCACTATAAAAGTTAGATTTAGTCCTAATGTTCAATCTTCAATTTCTATTGGTTCCTCAATACTAGGGTCAAACAATATGGTCAAATTTTTTACTAACTCTAGTCGTGTCTATACTACTCTCAAGTCCTTCATAAATATATCAAGGGATAGTGGTCAATTAACCTACAGGTAAGGGATGCTAGGGTTCATTAGGTATTCTAAACTTAGTGATGTGTCAATATTCTAGTTGTATTCTTAGTAGGAATATTATCCTAATTATCATCCTAATAACAAGGATTCATATATTCTAGCAGAAGGCTATACTCAAGAAACTATTAGGGAAGCACATGAATCAAGTAGGATGCAATTATCCAAATAGAACAGACTAGAAGGAAGGTGAGTCATAGTCAAATGTGGATAAGATCCTATACTCTAATCCTATTTGCATGCTTGCTTGGTACAGTAACATAACCAAGACAATATACTCTCGACCTGCATGGGCCACCACAAAAACATGTCATGTTCCAGTCCCAAAATACGTAGGATTAGAAATACGTAAGCATGCCGGCCGTATGTATATGACAACTCCAATATATGGATACCATAATACACACGTACGCTGTAATATAAATATTAACTCACATGTGGTATATATATATTGTCACAAGTCACAGGACATAACTAGATCTCATCCACAGAATCAAATAACCAATCAACTATATAAATGAATCAAGTATAAAATGCTTGATAAGAACAAGTAGTTGGGTGGAGACAAATCCACTACCAACTAGAATATAAGAGAAACCACATAAGTACATCCATGCGAATAGTCAAGATCGTTTACACCTGGAAAGGGACCAGGTCCTCAGAGGGACGTAACAAGATACATAGAAGCATGCCAATTTGAATGACGAATGTTCGTCACTAGAAAGTTCTAGTATCCAAAGTCCAAAACGGACAAATCCAGTACCTAAAGTCTAAGTATGTTCTAAACATAGTACCCTTATACAAAATAAAAAATTACCACGTGTCATTTTCATCAAACCTGAACTTATTTTAGGAGTGATTTGGTGAACATTCACACTAATTTTTTTACCACTAATTTGATATATGACAACTTTTGAGTATAAGGATGAACATTGGTGGATGGACAAACATAGAATCGATATTAAAGATATGTCAGGTACATCATCTTCTTCCATGGCAGGTGAAGCCAGTAAGTAGGTGCAAGTGTGCAAACATCAGCCTCCTCCCATTTGCTTAGAGCATCTCCAATACAAAAGTCTTAATTTTTCAATCTATCAAAAATTTCATAACAGACATCCTATAACAAAAATAATCTCCAAGGCAAAAGTCTTGTTTAATATTTTTTTTCCCACATGTTTAATCACATTCAATATTTTTTAATATTTTAAATTAAAATATTTTGATGCAATATACTATGTGACCGTGAAGTAAACTTTTACATTGGGGAGGAATTTTTTGATACTCATATGTAATAAATATCATAAAATCAAAGTTGTATTTATAAAAATAAATAAGATAGAAGATTTACCAACATCAATAAAAATAATTTAACAGAAGAAATTATTCGACCTTGTGGTTAACAGCCACACGCTCTAACCAACTGAGCTACTCCAGCTTATTTTTGTTGAAAATGTTATATGTAGAATCATATAAATACTGTTCAAACTAAGATGCAAGAAAGAAACATAATTTACAATAAAAGATGAGATAACACGATGAACGCTAAGACCCATACAAAATTAAACATAAAGATTCAGTTTGGTTACTTTAGGAAAGTGCAAATCATATACAAATAAGAAATATGTTGATGATCCACATAGTACACTGTGCAAAAAAAAAAAAAATGACTTGTAATATAAGATTAACATCCAAAAACAAATATAATAGATAATAATACAATAAACTCCACGGTTGGAGTTTGCAGTCTTTTACTTTTTGCTGTTTTAACGGATGGACAATGCTATGATTACAATTCTCATACAACATTTTTTTTACAATTACCTAGACGGCAGTTATTAATTGAATTTTCTCTCCCCATGTGAGGTAGATGACGGTTGTTAATTGGATCCCCTCTCTCCATGTAGGATAGGGGAGAGAAGGAATCCAATTAACAACCGCCTCGGTTGTAAATGAATGGTTGTATGAGGATTGTAAACTTACACTATGTTTGCGAAGGAAGAAAAATAGAGAGAGATAGGAAAATTTGAGAGAAAAGTGGAGAAAATATTAGAAAGTATGATGTTTGGAAAGGGGGAAAAGAAAAAGGAGGAGAGGATGCTGGGTAAAAATTTTGGGTAGGTTCCACCAATTTTTTTCTTCTTCCAAAATCAGGAGGAAAATGAACGTACGTGAGAGGATTGGGTAAATTTTACCCAATTATCCCCCAATTAATTCTTTCTCTTTTCCTATGTTGTTTGTTCATATTCAAAATTTTTTTCATTCCAGTTGTCTATATATTTCTCTCCTCCTAAACCAACTACGTATCACGAAATAATTTTCGGTTACATATTAGGTAAATCAAACAATCTTCTCTCTTTTATTTTTTAAATCTCCCGTATGAGTTAAATAATTTTTTAAATCCTAAACAAATATTAATTTAATCTACAACTCATGTATGAGACATCTCAAAAAAAAAAAATCATCGTATGAATTTACTTTCTATCCAATGTGGGACTAAATCAGTCCACATAACTCAACGCTCCCCCTCAAGATGGATGATAGATATCAATCATCCCCATCTTGTTACAAAAGATATCAAACTCTCTAGAACCTAAACCTTTAATTAAACAATCAGCTAACTCATCCGCTGATTTCACATACCTCAAAGTCAAAAAAATTCTATTCAGCTGCTCCTTGATAAAGAACCGATCAATCTTCACATGTTTGGTGCGATCATGCTGAACTAGATTGTTTGCAATATCAATTGCTGATTTGTTGTCACACAAAAGTTGTAAGGAGTCTCCTCTAAACAAACGCATCTCAACCGATAAGTTCTTCACCTACATCATCTCGCACAGGCTAACTGCCATAGTCCTGTACTCGGCTTCAGTTGTAGACCTAGCCACTAAATGTCACGCCCCAGTCCCAAAACGTATGGGACCAGACACGTGGCAATGACCAGCTGGTATGACTCCATAGGGCTTTCCAATTTAATGGACCCAACGAAGTACATTTACGCTGTCCAAGGTTAAGTGATCCAGTTAATAATTTAATTCTAACATGCAATAACTAAACTAAATCTCAATCCATGGTAAGTAAATCTCAAGAAGGAACGATACGTATCATCAGTCTACAGTCCAATAATACATCCGTTCGAATAGGCCAAAAGAACAATATAGGCCTATAAACACTAGACTATAAAAGCAGAATAAAATATGGGAAGTAGTACGTGACTGTAATAGCTGAAAATATAAAGATACCTGAAACGATGTCCACACTCCACTAGATCAAGCATCATGCAAACTGCACAAATAACCTGGAAAAGAATCAGGTCCTCAGAGGGACGTAACAAGATACAAAAATATATGCCAAATATAAATACTAAATAAATAAAGGGGGTGTGCTAACCATCTAAGTGAATTCAATGTGAGGACAACCTTGATATGTATGGGTAGGTGTAGACATAACGTCCAATACTCCGAAGAGCGTGGTATCTGTACATGTAACGTCCATCGTTCTGAAGAACGAGATATCTGCAAATATATACGTCTGTATCGCTCTGAAGAACGAGGTATCTGAATAAAGGAAGTCATTGGATCCGTGGCTCCTCTGGACACTACGAATTTTAATGTGTGTATCCTATACACCTACCAGTTGTTCTCTCCGCCCAATGCCAATGTACATATCGCGAATACGACGTAGACATCTCGTACTATAATGCAAGTCACTAAAGAAATATACAACTAAGCTAATACCGTCACACGTGCTGCTCACACCGATGGCCAGTCAAGCATGAAGCACGCGTCTCTATATGAACTCACTCTGTGACGTGCAATGATACGTGTCAAGGCCTGGGGAGTCATATTGATAACTCCGCAACTTTAGGTGCGTCCACTAGACACTAGGTCAGAGACAAGTCCTAACGTCAACGCCTTCGTTGACTGTACCCGAGTCTTTCTCAAACGCGCAAAGTTATATAATATTTAAACAAAAAAATATGCAACTAATAATAACTAAATTTAAACAGTACAACAAGGCAAGTTATACTTACCTTGAAGTCAGACGAAGATTCGAACACGAACTCGCCATGGAAGTAGTAGTGTAACAATGAAAATTGGAGCTGATATCCCCGGATGCTGTCACAAATATCACCAACAGTCCCAGAATGAGTGAGATACTCAGAAAGCATATACATACGTCCAATTTGGACACATGAGCAAAAAATATAGTTTCTGGTCAACACTGGGTCCACAAGTGGGTCTCAAAAAATGTGCCAGAGACAAGGTTCTCCAAATTTGTCAAACTTAGTGTCTACGAGTCCAGAATGATGATAACAAAACTTCCAGAACTGAATTTTCATGAGCCGATCACGAAATCACCCGTCATGTGGAACCGTGGGGCTAATAAAATAATATTTTGTCAACGTTCTCAGAATCGAACCAAACTTGGGTCATAGGATCAGCATAACGCTGCGAATTCGATGGTGCAAGTTTTGTTACGAAACGACAGGCACACACAAAATTTGGACAAGTGTCAGAACATGTCGATACGGTGCCTTTCGACGAATACGCGTGATTCCGGTGTGCATGCACATCCAAATTAAGTTTCGCGAAAGCCCATACATCCATGTTGATGATACGCGCCTTTCGGTGCAATCGGTACACGACGAGTTGCCCGGATTGACGGGACCAACTCCGTATCGGAGAATTTTAATGACTTTTAAAAGTCATTTTCAACGATTTGGAACTTAAATTACAAACAATAGAAAATAAGCTAAATTATTCTACTTAAAGGCATTACAAGAGAGTTAGGTTAAAATTATACCAGAGGTGATGGTTCTGGATTCGGTAAAGCGAGGAGAAAGATATCACAATGCGGCGGGGTGTTGGTGCTCGGTTCTGGACTGTGGGATGCTCGGGTCTGTGTTCAGGTCGGGGCTCCGATGAAAATTAGTCGGTTGGAGAGGCAGCTCCGACCAAGG
Source organism: Iris macrosiphon (assembly GCA_036927795.1). Lineage (NCBI taxonomy): Eukaryota > Viridiplantae > Streptophyta > Magnoliopsida > Asparagales > Iridaceae > Iris > Iris macrosiphon. Next base: position 132,809,929 of record JAYESA010000017.1, read on the forward strand.
GAGGCTCGGCCAGGGGTGAGGGTGGCTCGCTGGCGGTCGAGGGCTCTCCGGGGGCCACCGGCGGCTTGCAGCAGCAGGCTCAACAACAATCATAGGCGCAGCGACAACAGCAGTAGACACAACAACAACAACATTTGCTGCAGCGGTGGCACGCGGCGGCGCATGGCCAGTGTCACGCCCAGTCCCAAAATATGTGGGACCAGACACGTAGCAATGGCCAGCTGGTACGACTCTGTAGGGCTTTCCAATTTAATGGACCCGATGAAGTGCACTTACACTGTCCATAGTCAAGTGATCCAAATAATAATCTATTTCTAACATACAACAACTAAAACTAAATCTCAATCCATGGTAAATAATCTCAAGAAAGAATGATACGCATCATCAGTCTGCAGCCCAATAATACATCCGTTGGAATAGACCAAAAGAATAACACAGGTCTATAAACACTAGGCTATGAAAGCAGAATAAAAATGGAAAGTAGTACATGACTGTAATAGTTGGAAATGTAAAGATACCTGCAACGATGTCCATACTCCAATATATCAAACATCCTGCAAACCGCACAAATCACCTGGAAGGGAACCAGGTCCTCAGAAGGACGTAACAAGATACAAAAATACATGCCATCAAGTAAATACTGTGAAAACTCAAGGGTGAACTAACCAGCTAAGTGAAATACAATTTGAGGATAACTTAGTGCATAGGGAAAGTCTAGGCTAGACATATGCTGACATAATTCACCAATCATCGTGACTGGCTAGTATATGCCACATATGCCCCCAGAACATGGGCACTATACAATATAATAACGTCCAGCTCCGAGGAGCATGGTATCTGTATAAGTAATAACGTCCAACGTTCTATAGAGTGTGGTATCTGCAAAATCACCAAGTAACGGTCAACACTCTAAAGAACGTGGTATCTGTATAAATATATACATCCGTATCACTCCGGTTAGCGCGGTATCTGTATAAAGGAGGTGGGTGTCCCATACGCCTACTAGTCGTCCTTCCCGCCCAATGCAAATGTACAAGTCGTGAACACGACGTGGACATCTCGTACTATAATGCAAGTCTCTAAAGAAATAAACAACTAAGCTAAATACCGTCACCCGTGTTGCTCACACCGATGGCCAGTCGAGTATGAGACATGCGTCCCTACATGAAATCACTCTGTGACGTGAAATGATACGTGTCAAGGCCTGGGGAGTCATACTGATAACTCCACAACTTAGGTGGGTTTACTAGATACTAGGTCAGACACAAGTCCTAACGTCAACGCCTTCGTTGACTGCATCCGAGTCTTTCTCGGACGCGCATAATTATATAATCTAAAACAATAAACATGCAAATAAAATAATAATTGAATTTAAACAGTACAATAAGGCAAGGTATACTTGCCTGGAAGCCAGGCAAAGATGCGAACACGAACTAGACATGGAAGTAGCAGTACAACAATGGAAACTGGAGCTGATATCCCCGGATACTGTCACAAATATCACCAACAGTCCCGAAATGAGTGAGATACTCAGAAAAATATATACATACATCCAATTTGGACACAGGGGCAAAAATACAGTTTCTAGTCAACACGGGGTCTTGCACCAAAAAAATGTGCCAGAGACAAGGTTCTCCAAATTCGTCAAACTTAGTGTCCACAAGTCCAAAACGATGATACGAACCCAACGGAATGTCCAGAACTAGATTCCGATGAGCCGATCACAAAATCGCCCGTCAAGTGGAGCCGATACGAAATTTTGTCAACGTTCTCAGAATCGAACCAAACTTGGGTCACAGGACCAGCGTATCGCTACGAGTCCGATGGTGCAAGTTTTGTTTTGAAACGACGAGCACACACGAAAATACAACGAGTTCCAGAACATGGCCGATATGGGGTGTTGTCGATGGATACGAGTTGATTTCGGTGTGCACGCACATCCAAATCAACATCCGCAAAATCACACACATCCGTACTGATAGCGCGCACCTTTCGGTAAAATCGGTACACGACGTGGATGTCCGGATTGACAGGACCAACTCCGTACCGGAGAATTTTAATGTTTTAAAAACTATTTTTCTTCGATTTTGAATCTTAATTTACAAACAATATAAATCAAATTAAATTATTCTAATTGAAGACATTGAAAGAGGGTTACATAGTGAACACACCTCTGAAGATAGCTCACAGAATGGTCGAGGGATGGAGGCGTGATCGCGCCGTGAAGTGGGTTGGTCGAGGCTCGGTTCTGCGAATTGAAGAAGAAAAAGAACAGTAGCAGCAACGCGTTCGTAGTCGCCGCATCGGTGGCGGCCTGCTGGTGGTGATGGCTCGGACCTGGGGGTGAGGGTGGCTCGTCGACGTCGGGGCAGTGCTCGGGGGTCCGCTCTGAGCAAACGTGGCAGCAGTAGGCGTAGTACAGAAGCAGTCTTTCTCAGCGGCGACACGCGACGAGGATGGTGGTGGGGATGACGACGGGGGCAATGGTAGTGGTTGCGTAGGCGAGGGTGGCGGTGGCTCGGGTCTCCGGCAGGTTGGTGGTTCGTGAGGAGGAGGTGAGGGGATTTTGTTGTGGTCGACTGGTGGTAGTGACGATGGCGGATGCGGGGATGGCCGGGATCCGACGAGAGCTGTTGTGGAGGTCAGGCTCGGGCGGAGGAGGTCTTGGGGAAGTCGGGATGAGGTGGCGGTGGCTAGAGTCGGAGGTGGCGGCTAGGGTGGCTGCGGTGGTTGCAGTCGACGGAGGAAGTCGGCGGTGGGGGTGAGGATGATGGGTGGCTGCAGTGGTTGCAGTCGGCGGAGGAGTCGACGGTGGGTCGGTTGTGATCACCGGAGGGATGAGAGGTAGAGCAGAGGTGTTGATGGTGGTTGGCGGTGGAGATGTTGGGAACGAGGCGGTCGGAGCTCGTGGAGGCAGTGAGGGAGTGGCCGCGGGTGGAGGCCGGTCGTGGAAGGACGTGGCAGCGTTGTGGTCAGAGGAGACGGTCGTGGACGACTCGGCTGGCCGGAGTGAGCAGTCGGAGAAGGAAGTGACGCGACAGGCGGTCGGAGTAATGGAAGCTCGGCTTGGTGGTCGGGGTATTTGAAGTAGGAGAAGTGGAGAGGAAGAAGAAGAAGGAGAAAGGAAGAAGAAAAGAAGTCAGCTGCTATAGTAATTAGGAAGGGGGTTTGTGTTATCTAGGCCAATAAATGGGGTTGTATTAAATGAAAAGGTGATAGTGATGGGTGCATTAATGTAAAGGAATGTGAACACATTAAATGCAAGTTGGGGGTGATGAAGAGGAGAAACGGGTGGGGGCTACCATGGGGTTGGTTTAATTTGGCCATGAATGAGAGGGTGGGGGAAATAAATGAGTGTATGAATTGTAAACTAGTGTGAATGCATTTATGGATAGTGTGAACACATTAAATGAATGGAGGCTTGTAGTGTGAACGCATTAAATAATTGACGACTCGTAGGATATGTAGGAAGGGTTTCTTCATGACTTGCCTCCAATGGAAGGGGGACACCTCATTGTCTTTTTGCACAAAAGACCCTAACAATTAAGAATTTACAAAATGATGGAAATTGGACTAAATTAATTAACAATTAATGCAAATAATGTTCTTGAATTAATTGGAAGTACCTGGGGCTAAAATTAGGCGGGACACAAGTATCATGGACATAGAGGACTCAGAATAGAATATTATCATAAATTGGGTTGTACAAAATGGGTCAAGATTGTGTCTCCAATTTCGATTGGAACGCACAAGGAATACAAAGTTGGATTTAATTAGATTTAAACATGGACATTCGTAACGATTATTGTGCGACTAAAATGAAGCACAAGATAGAGTATTTGTGAGTTACTCAAGGGTCAGAATAGTAGGCTGGCATGTCTAGGAAAAGTGTATGAAATTTGTTTGCATGTAATAACTAGTGTAGTTCTCTAAATATCGAAGTAACTGTAAGGTGCACAAGATGTTACGAATATTGCATAATAATCTAAAATAATATGATTTAAAATTTTAATTGGCTTCAAACTAACTCTAGTCTCTCGATCCAAGTTAAGTAGACCTAAAATTTGGTCGAGGGGGTTTACAGCCAGGACGCGGAGGCTCACTACGGTGCAGCAGCAACAGCAGCTGCGGCTTTAAGCAGCAACAGCGACGGGTTTAACAGCAGCAGCAGCGGCACTAATGGCCATGGCAGCGGTGGCCGCCGGCCTGGGGAGTCAAGAGAGGGACTCGTTGGAGGTGGAGGCGGTCGTGGGGGTGGTCGGGGATGATGGTGGTGGTCGGCTGGTGGTGATGGTCGTGGAGATGGTGGTTGGCGGTAGAGATGGTCGTGATAATGATATTGACAGTCGTGGTTGATGGTGGAGGCGAGGGTGGCTGTTGGTGACGATGGCGGGTGGTGGAGATGCTGGAGGTGGTGTTCGTGGTGGTCAAGGAGGAGTTCGGCAGGTGGTGGCTGTGGTGTTTGGTTGGATGGGAGGAGGAAGAAGGAGGAGGAAGAAGAAGGAGGGAGCTAGGATTCGGGTGGGGTTGGCTGTGGTTTGAAGAGGGGGAGGAGGTTCTTCACGTAGGAGAGTGAGAGAGGAGGTAGGCATTGGGATTAGGGCCGACCACTTTGGGATGTGTGTGTGTGTGTGTGTGTGTGTTAAAATAAAGGGAGTGTGTGGTTGTGATGAAGTAGGAAATTAATTCAAGGGTCATGATCAATCATGAGGGAGTTGTACATAGCATGGGAGAGAGTGACCAAACATGTGAGGTTGGGGGTCTTCTTCATTTGTTTACACCAATAGGATGGTGACACCTAGTTGTCTATTTGCACAAAAGCTCCTAACAATTAAAAAATTGTACAAATAATGGAGTTTAGGATTGGATGAGGAAAAATACCATGTTTGGTGTGATGTAGTGGGTTAAAATAGTGTATGGTATTTAGTATGAGCCTTGAGGGTGTGAGTGGGATTTGGGTTTGTGTTGGGTCTAGTTTTGGATTAGGTTGGGTCCTTACATCAATTTAATTAAAATTAGTGTAAATGGTGTTCTTTAATTAATTGAAAGTGCATAGGATTAAAATTGGATGGGACACAAGTGTCATGTACGTAATAGACTCAGAATAGAATATTGTCATAAATTGGGTTGTACAAAACGGATCGAGATTGGGTCTCCAATTTCGATTGGAACGGAAAAAGATGCAATATTGGATTTAGTTAGATTTACGAATAGACGTTTGTAACAAATATTGTGCAACTAAAAAGAAGTACAAGGGAGGGTATTTATGAGTTACACAAGGGTCAGAATGGAAGGCTAGCACATCTAGGAAAAGTGTATGAAATTCGTTTGGAAGCAAAAGCTAGTGTAGTGTTTTAGATATTTAAACAACGATAAGGTACAATAATTGAATAAAAAAATCACAGTAGTAAATTATAACCCCAATAATTAATCCCGAATAATACCAATTTAATCTATAATCCTATATTTTGGTCAGGAGGTTTACAATCTATCCACCTTAGAAAATTTTGTCCTCGAAATTCAAATCCATCTTCCCAATAACGAACTCAACATATATATATATATATAGAGACACACACACACACACACACACAATTTGGTACTTAGTCCTGCTATACTCTCTTTACCTTAAACTGCCACATACGTACATTCTAATCATCCAATGCATTTGGTCCTCTAAATATCTTCTCACCATTATGAATTGTCTCTTTATTGTTATCATGCTAATCATTATCCAGAAAATTACCACATATAAGCCTAGGTTACTCAAGGATATTGTGACACAATCTAAGTTTGAAACTTCTAATATCTATCAAGAAAATAACGTCATTTATTTTCTCAAAGGAGTGCATGTGTTAGGCACTAAAATTATATAAGCACAAAATCCTCAAGGCCACTTATGTAGTATCTAAATCTCTTATTCTGCAACTAAGACGGTTAATATTTTAACATTCTTTCATAGGTATAAAATCATTATCCTATAATATCCATATTGAAATCTTGTATCCTAACTTCTTACAATCGCTCTTAGCAGCAACAAGTATAATCTAGCTAGTCAGTTACATCTAGTCTAAAAGCTCAACTAAAACTATTTCTAGGGGAAGTATACGTAATAAAATACCACATAGGTCTCTACTCAATACATAGTAATAAGAATATATAGAAATTATGTAATAAATATCTATTCAATCCTTCTAAATACCCTAGAATAAAATATAACAAATATAATAACAAGGATGCGATTCCTAAAATTTATTGGCTAGGGTAAATTGGAAATATGTTCCTATAACACCACCTACTACTAAGGATTAGGTTCCACAAGCTGATGTCATATTAGTCAAAAATCTAAATCTATATCCCTAAGTGGTTTATGTGTAAACTTTAACATTCAGCTATCATTCCTATACGACTTCTATCTTCCATTTATACCCCCTACTCATGTGTCAATATATAATCTAAGAGTATAGTGGTAGTCCTCTACCGATTGACCAATGAGTCAGCGTGTGATCTAAACCTGTATTTTGTTCCTTGAAATTCGTAGCACTTCGAGGCTGGTCAACATTTTTTACCTGCGCTAAATGCTCGAAATTTTAAAAGCATTACAATTAATAAATACTATAATTATTATCCTTCAACTCCATATCAAAATTTCTCGTCCTTGAGTTACATGACTCTAATATGTTTCCCTTATCATTTGTTTCCTACACAACTTCATATCTTTCTAGTACGTTGATTATGTGTTCAACTCTAACTTCGTCAAGCATGGACCAGTACCTTCTGCTTCATAGTATCGATCTTCGAGGCAACCATCGAGTGATAAAATTTTCAGTCTTTCCTAGATCGTTCTCTTAATTTAAAAAAGCTCAAGGTTAGGTACTTGTCGCGAATCCCATCTTGTTGCCACTCTACCTTTTTACCTCGAACCTGAGGTTTCTCCTAGTTTACTCCATGCGTACCATTCACCCAAACTATATGGGTACCATCTTGTTTATAATTGGCCATCCATTATAGGTAGTTCACGATATTCAACTCAAGGCTATAACATCTGTCGATACTCTCATCCTTAAATCTAATTGCTCTATTTCAGATACTAGATCAACTAATCGAGTTATCAATAGTGAAACCACGAGCCTAATAGACACTGACAACCCAAATAAATCAAGTACATCTAATCTAATTTGAAAGTTATACTGTAGTACTCAAGTTATCTCATTATCCAAATATTGGGTCTAGCAATCTACGTCTAGCAATCTACCTATCTGTTTTAGCTTAGTCATATAATCATCATTATCTAAAAGGTGGAAAAATTTCTAGGTCTGGTATTGTAAGTCACAAGACAACTAGGGATTAACCACTATGGTTTGCTACCTAAAGTGCTATTTCATACCCTATTTTTATTAGTATCCGATAATCTTTTTCTAGTTGTGAGTCTAAAATTTTGTCTTGTCAAGTTCATAATGTCATTCCTTGTATCACTACCATAAGACTACAACTAATTCCTTGTATCATTATCATGGGGCTACAACTAACCCTAGTATCTAGTTATGTCTTCCTAAAATTATTCTAGAGCCTTAGAATCAAACAACCTTTCTAGCTTCTAATACTTACAAATCACGGCTACCTTAAGTAAGGGTAGGGTCTAGTTTTAAGTCTCTACTTCTATGTCTAATTCTTATGCCAACAGTCTATACTAACTCTAGTAACAAGAAAAAACTTATCAAACTATCCTACTAAGGGTAACCATCTTCTCATAAAATATCACATCAATCATATCTTCTTCCGTCTTGACTAGGATCTGCTCCTGGAGGAAATTACCGTGCTCGAGCATCCATCTCTCCAAAATAAGGAAGATGAGAAACAATAATAACGATATCGACGATTAATGAACGAATACAATAATGAAGTCCAAGGGCAACAATCGAATACAAGAGGAGTTTTAAAAATTAGTTATGGATTGAGATCTTATTCAACATTAATCCTAAGTTGCACGCTCCATTGGTACAGTAACGTAACCGAAATGATATGCTCTGACCTACATGGGCAACCAATAAAATAATGTCACACTCCAGTCCCAAAATGTATGGGACCAGACACGTGGCAATGGCCAGCTGGTATGACTCCATAGGGCTTTCCAATTTAATGGACCCGACGAAGTGCACTTACGCTGTTCAAGGTTAAGTGATCCAGTTAGTAATCTAATTCTAACATGCAATAACTAAACTAAATCTCAATCTATGGTAAGTAAATCTCAAGAAGGAACAATACGCATCATCAGTTTGCAGCCCAATAATACATCCGTTCGAATAGGCCAAAAGAACAATATAGGCCTATAAACACTAGGCTATAAAAGCAGAATAAAAAATGGGAAGTAGTACGTGACTGTAATAGCTGAAAATATAAAGATACCTACAACGATGTCCATACTCCACTAGATCAAGCATCATGCAAACTGCACAAATAACCTGGAAGGGAACCAGGTCCTCAGAGGGACGTAACAAGATACAAAAATACATGCCAAATATAAATACTGAATAAATAAAGGGAGTGTGCTAACCATCTAAGTGAATGCAATGTGAAGACAACCTTGGTACGTATGGGTAGGTGTAGGCATAACGTCCAACACTCCGAAGAGCATGGTATCTGTACATGTAACGTCCATCGTTGCGAAGAATGAGGTATCTGCAAATATATACGTCCGTATCGCTCCGAAGAACGCGATATCTGAATAAAGGAAGTCATTGGATCCGTGGCTCCTCTGGACACTGCGGATTCCAATGTGTGTATCCCATACGCCTACCAGTTGTCCTCCCCGTCCAATGCCAATGTACATATCACGAATACGACGTGGACATCTTGTACTATAATGCAAGTCACTAAATAAATATACAAGTAAGCTAATACTGTCACACGTGCTGCTCACACCGATGGCCAGTCAAGCATGAAGCACGCGTCCCTACATGAACTCACTCTGTGATGTGCAATGATACGTATCAAGGCCTGAGGAGTCATATTGATAACTCCGTAACTTTAGGTGCGTCCACTAGACACTAGGTCAGACATAAGTTCTAACGTTAACGCCTTTGTTGACTGCACCCGAGTCTTTCTCGGACGTTCACAATTATATAATATTTAAACAATAAAATATGTAACTAATAATAACTGAATTTAAATAGTACAATAAGACAAGATATACTTGCCTGAAAGCCAGACGAAGATTCAAACACGAACTCGCCATGGAAGTAGTAGTGTAACAATGGAAACTGGAGCTGATATTCCTGGATACTGTCAAAAATATCACAAATAGTCCCGGAATGAGTGAGATACTCAAAAAAGCATATACATACGTCCAATTTGGACTCAGGAGCAAAAAATGTAGTTTCTGGTCAACACGGGGTCCACTAGTAGGCCCATTTTGCACCGAAAAATGTGCCAGAGATAAGGTTCTCCAAATTTGTCAAACTTAGTGTCTATGATTCCAGAATGATCATACGAACCCAATAGAACTTCCAAAACTGAATTTTGATGAGCCGATCACAAAATCACCCGTCACGTGGAACTATGGCCCACGAAATGATATTTCGTCAACGTTCTCAGAATCGAACCAAACTTGGGTCATAGGACCAACATAACGCTGCGAATTCGATGGCACAAGTTTTGTTACAAAACGACAGGCACACACAAAATTTGGACAAGTGTCAAAACAGGTCGATACGGTGCCTTTCGACGGATACGCGTTGATTCTGCTGTGCACGCACATCCAAATCAAGTTCCGCGAAAGCCCACATGTCCACGTTGACGATATGCGTCTTTCGGTGCAATCGGTACGCGACGAGGTTGTCCGGATTGGCGGGACCAACTATCACGCCCTTATTCTGTGGAATCGTTGGGGCATCCCCCGAAGCGTGACCGCCGTGCGGGCCTGGGGTTGCGCCCGTACAAGGCTAGAGTATTTTGCATAACGAGTATATATTCAGAGTACACAGATAAATTGAAACACATATTTGAAACATGGAAAAGTTCTCTTTTATTGATAATGAACATCTATTACAAACTCTTGAACGAGTCAGCTAATTTGCCGCACGAACTTACAAAATTGTTGACACAAAATGAGATGGTAGTCCTGTACATTATATCCCTTTACTAAACTTCAAAATGATAAAGACCTCCAGACGGAATGATAGCTTTTCCACGGAGCTGCATTCTTGCTTGGGTTCTAGCTCCTTCTCTTCAAAATACTTCAAGGGTGGCGCGATCAGGATGCGCCTACAGCTGGACTGGATCGGGAAGATGACTTCGGCTCCTCGCTTGGTTCGCCTTAGTGCGGGGAACCTGTTTCAACAAGGGTTAGTACATCGAAATGTACTGGTGAAGGCGAGCTAAACCCAACTATACCAATCAATACGTTATTTTAATGAAGCATGCATATTTATTATGGTTTTTCTATCTTGCCTTAGTTCATTTACAAGTAAGCAACATATAGAATTTACTGAAATGAACTTGCCACCGTTCGGTAGCTTTTACCTGTCCGTCTGAACCACTTGCACAATACTTACCATGCCTTCCCTGCCACAAAGACACAAGTTAGCTTGCAACAGGTTTTAAATATACAGGAATCACTGGCATGATGCCATGAAGGATACTAGTCATAGACGAGAATAGTTTGTAGCGAAAGTACAGTGGGCGCTATAAGCTATCTCGTCCAGTACAGTAGACTATACAGTAGAGTTCCGTCCGGACCGGATCGATGCTAGTGCCCTAGTGACCGTCCGCAGGAACCAATGATCTTGTGCACAAGTTGTCCGTGATCGAACGGTATGTTTACTAAGTTAACAGTTCATGCAGTTGAGGCAACATGAGTATAGGACAAGCAGTATTACATGATTCATTTTGCATAGCCTCCCTGAACAATTATGCGCATACAAGGTGTGTTCCATACTTAGCACAATTTATAGAACATTTGCATCGAACTAGCATACGATAATATACCAGTTCACAAGTTTAGTTTGACAAGCAATATAGTCCAATGTCTATTTCCATTTTATCTTGGCATCTTTTAGTTATTACTTGGTATCGTCTGATCGGGGCAAACAAGGATGCAAGATTTATAGGTGTGAAGACTTGGAAGCAGGGCTAGCTAATCGGGATAGTATCCACTCACTTAGTTGGTTGGAAGGGAGAAGGAAAGAGGCGCTTCAAGACTCTGCTCGTAAGCCGCCTACTGCTCGTTCACCTGCATCGACGAACAACTTGATCAATACCTCTTCCACTCTTTCCAATCTTGGAATTGAAGTGCAATTCAATGAACGAAAACAATAAAATCTATCAAAAATCTTTAAGAAAACCAAAGCAAATCCGAAAACCAACTCAAAGCACGAAAGCAACAAGCGACATCGAAATCTGAGGCAACAAAGAATGCAGCGGAGAGGTTCCTCCTGACTCTGCCGCTAAGTCGATCCCGGGGGCACGGTCCACTGAATATGGAAATCGATTTCGAAGAAGCAAATCCATAACGAGGACGAGTTCTTATTTCAATATATCCCGATCGAACGATACTATCTTGTATTTCTTAGACGCGCTTTCCGAATAGGGGAGACGGGGCGCCACATTCTACCCAAGTAATTGGAAGTTTCGCCCTCGAAACTTAGGAATAGAACCTACCGTTAGGGATTATTTTGCTGCGGGCGATGATTATTGTGGCGGCTTAATGGGCAGTCATGAACTGCATGGTTTGATTCGCCGCAAACTAAGCATAAGCCAAGTCTCAGGCGACACTTATCAATTGCGTGCCCCGGCCGCCTGCAGAAGTGACATAGTCTATCTAACTTTTCTCCATGCTTACCACCGTTGTTTGGATGCTTTGTAGCGGTGTTTTCTCTATCGTTGCTTTGGCTTTTGTGATTGTAGGTATGCACAACGCCGGTAGGAACGTGAGGATATTGCGGTTCAAGTGATAAGGCATGATTCATGACTTCCCGCATTGTCTGATACTGATGAACGACTACGTGCACATGGATGGCAGGGTGCAGACCACCTTCAAATCTTCTAGCTCGACTCACTGTATTAGGTAAATAGGCGCTAGCAAATTTGGAGAGTCGGTTGAATTCGGCGGAATACTTTTTGACTGTCATGCTGCCTTGCCTCAGTTGCACGAACTCGTTCTCCATCTGACGTCGTACTGGAGGGGGTATAAACTTCTCTTCAAACGCGGCATAAAAAGTCGCCCACAAGACCGCCTCCTCTCCATGGTCAAATTGAAAAGATCGTCGATGCACGTCCCACCAATCGTGCGCGTTGAGACGGAGCTGCAGTTGCGCGCATACAACGCGCTTCTCTTCGGGGACCTCTAGCAGAGCGAAGTGGTCTTCAAGTTCGGCCAACCAATCTAGAGCCACGATTGGGTCCTCAGTCCCGTTGAATGGAGTGTTGTTGAATTTCTTGAAGTGACCAAAGTCAAAGGCAGTCACGTCCCTCGTCCTTGGAATTTGCGGCGTCTCGACTTCAAGCACGGGCTGTTCCACCGGAGTCGCTGCTATTGGCGCGGACTGGTTGGAAGCCAAAGTCTACACGATCTGTTGCAGGATATCTACCTGCTGCTGTTGGACTGAGAATCGAGCTTCTATATTGTCTTGAAACTTGAGCTGACTCTCCTCCGCCCGCCTCTCGGCCTGTTCGTAGCGAGCCTCGTCCCTTTGTTGGTTTGCCTCCAACACCCGCATAAGTTGCTGGATGGGATCGATGCTTGGCACGGCTCGCTGGCTCTCTGAACTTCCCGAAGTGCCCAAACTACTGTCTTGGGCTTGCGTCTCGCCCGGTGCTAGTGATAAGGATTGCGTTGGTGCCATTCCTTCAAAAGAAGGTAAATTGCATTAGGATCATAATGTATTATGGACTTATTGCATGAACGTATCTCATTTTGGCCTAACGAGTTCAAGAGTTCGCACAGAAATTTGATCCTTTAAGGAAATTTTATAGTACGAGAGTCAAGGAACTTGAATCTGTGCTCTGATACCACCATGTCACGACCCGATTCCATGGAATCGTTGGGGCATCCGCCGAAGCGTAACCGCCGTACGGGCGGGGGGTTACGCCCGCACAAGGCTAGAGTATTTTGTATAACGAGCACATATTCAGAGTACGCAGATAAATTGGAACACAGATTTGAAACATGAAAAAGTTCTCTTTTATTGATAATGAACATCTATTACAGACTCTTGAACGAGCCAGCTAATTTGTCGCACGGGCTTACAAAAGTGTTGACACAAAATGAGATGGCAGTCCTGTACATTATATCCCTTTACTAAACTTCAAAATGATAAAGACCTCCAGACGGAATGATAGCTTTTTCACGGATCTGCATTCTTGCTTGGGTTCTAGCTCCTTCTCTTCAAAATACTTCAAGGGTGGCGCGATCAGGATGCGCCTACAGCTGGACTGGATCGGGAAGACGACTTCGGCTCCTCGCTCGGTTCGCCTTAGTACGGGGAACCTGTTTCAACGAGGGTCAGTACATCGAAATATACTGGTAAAGACGAGCTAAACCCAACTATACCAATCAATACGTTGTTTTAATGAAGCATGGATATTTATTATGGTCTTTCTACCTTGCCTTAGTTCATTTACAAGTAAGCAGCATATAGAATTTACTGAAATGAACTTGCCACCATTCAGTGGCTTTTATATGTCCGTCTGAACCACCTGCACAATACTTACCATGCCTTCCCTGCCACGAAGACACAAGTTAGTTTGCAACATATTTTAAATATATAGGGATCACTGGCATGATGCCATGAAGGACACTAGTTATAGACGAGAATGGTTTACAGCGAAAGTACATTGGGCGCTACAAGCCATCTCGTCCAGTACAGTAGACTATACAGTCGAGTTCCGTCCGGACCGGATCGGTGCCAGTGCCCCAGCGACCGTCCGCAGGAACCAATGACCTTGTGCACAAGTTGTCCGTGATCGAACGGTATGTTTACTAAGTTAACAGTTCATGCAGTTGAGGCAACACGAGTACAGGACAAGCAGTATCACATGATTCATTTTGCATGGCCTCCCTGAACAATTATGCGCATACAAGGTGTGTTCCATACTTAGCACGATTTATAGAACATTTGCAACGAACTAGCATACGATAAGATACCAGTGCACAAGTTTAGTTTGACAAGCAATATAGTCCAATGTCTATTCCCATTTTATCTTGGCATCTTTTAGTTATTACTTGGTATCGTCTTATCGGGGGAAACAAGGATGCAAGATTTATAGGTGTGAAGACTTGGAAGCAGGGCTAGCTAATCGGGATGGTAGCTACTCACTTATTTGGTTGGAAGGGAGAAGGAAAGAGGCACTTCAAGACTCCGCTCGTAAGCCGTCTACTGCTCGTTCACCTGCATCGACGAACAGCTTGATCAATACCTCTTCCACTCTTTCCAATCTCAGAATTGAAGTGCAATTCAATGAACGAAAATAATAAAATCCATCGAAACCATTCAAGAAAATCCAAGCAAATCTGAAAATTAACTCAAAACACGAAAGCAACAAGAGACATCAAAATCTGAGACAACAAAGAATGCAGCGGAGAGGTCCCTCCTGACTCTGTCGCTAAGTCGATCCCGGGGGCACGGTCCCCTGAATATGGGAATCGATTCCGAAGAAGCAAATCCATAACGAGGACGAGTTCTTATTTCAATATATCCTGATCGAACGATACAATCTTGTATTTCTTAGTCGCGCTTCCCGAATAGGGGAAACGGGGCGCCACACCAACTTCGTATCGGAGAATTTTAATGTTTTTAAAAGCCATTTTTCAACGATTTAAAACTTAAATTACAAATAATAGAAAACAAAATAAATTATTCTACTTGAAAGCATTACAAGAGAGTTAGGTTGAAATTATACCAGAGGTGATGGTTTAGGATTCGGTCAAGTGAGGAGAAAGATATCACAACGCAAAGGTGGGGTATTGGTGCTCGGTTCTGGACTGTGGGATTCTCGGGTCTGTGTTCAGGTCGGGGCTCCGGCAGAAATCAGTCGGTTGGAGGGGCAGCTCCGACCAAGGGAGGCTCGGCCAGGGGTAAGGGTGGCTCACCGGCGGTCGGGGGCTCTCCGGGGGTCACCGACGGCCTGTAGCAGCGGCCTCAACAGCAATCGTAGGCACAGCGACAACAGCAGTAGACGCAACAACAACAACATTTGTTGCGGTGGTGGCACGCGACGGCGTATAACCAGGACGTGGCAACTCGTGGCGGCGCAGTAATAGCAGCAGCTGCGACTTTAAGCAGCAGCACCAGCGACGAGTTTAACAGCAGCAACAACGGCACTAATGGCCATGGCAGCGATGGCCGTCGGCCTGGGGAGTCAGGAGGGGGACTCATTGGAGGTGGAGGTGGTCGTGGGGTGGTCAGGGATGATGGTGGTGGTCGGGTGGTGGCGATGGTCGTGGAGATGGTGGTTGGCGGTGGAGATGGTCGTGACGATGACATTGGCAATCGTGGTTGATTGTGGGGGCGAAGGTGGCTGTTAGTGACGATGGCGGGTGGTGGAGATGCTGGAGGTAGTGTTCGTGGTGGTCAGGGAGGAGTTCAGCAGGTGGTGGCTGTGGTGTTTCGTTGGATAGGAGGAGGTAGAAGGAGGAGGAAGAAGAAGGAGGGAGTTAGGGTTCGGGTGGGGTTGGCTGTTGTTTGGAGAGGGGGAGGAGGTTGTTCACGTAGGAGAGAAAGATGAGGTAGGCATTGGGATTAGGGCCGACCACTTTGGGATGTGTGTGTGCGTGTGTTAAAATAGAGGGAGTGTGTGGTTGTGATGGAGTAGGGAATTAATTCAAGGGTCATGATCAATCATTAGGGAGTTATACATAGCATGGGGAGACTGACCAAATATGTGAGGTTGGGGGTCTTCTTCATTTGTTTACACCAATAGGATGGTGACACCTAGTTGGCTATTTGCACAAAATTCTCTAACAATTGAAAAATTGCACAAACAATAGAGTTTGGGATTGGATGAGGAAAAATATCATGTTTGGTGTGATGTAGTGGGTTAAAATGGTGTGTGGTATTTAATATGAGTCTTGAGGGTGTGAGTGGGGGTTTGGGTTGGTGTTGGGTCTAGTTTTGGGTTAGGTTGGGTCCTTACACCAATTTAATTAAAATTAATGTAAATAGTGTTCTTTAATTAATTGAAAGTACATAGGATTAAAATTGGGTGGGATACAAGTGTCATGGGCGTAATAGACTCAGAATAGAATATTGTCATAAATTGGGTTGCATAAAACGGGTCGATGTTGGGTCTCCAATTTCGATTGGAACGGACAAAGATGCAAAGTTAGATTTATTTGGATTTAAGAATAGACTTTTGTAATGAATATTGTACGACTAAAATGAAGCACAAGGGAGAGTATTTATGAGTTACACAAGAGTCAGAATGGAAGGCTGGCACGTCTAGGAAAAGTGTGTGAAATTCGTTTGAAAGCAAAAGCTAGTGTAGTTATCTAGATATTTAAACAACGGTAAAGTACAACAATTGAATAAAAAAATCACAGTAGTGAATTATAACCCTAATAATTAATCCCAAATAATACTAATTTAATCCATAATCCTATATTTTGGTCAGGAGATTTACACTAAATCTTGTTTCTTGTTGTATTAGAAGTATCAGGGGAGGAATTGAAGTACAATAATTGAAGCAAAAGCCAGCATTGACTTTAGAAGTTCTACGAAGCATGATAGAAGTATTAGAAGTATTAGGGGAGGAATTGTTACCAGGTGACTCAGGTGGAAGGGCTGAAGAAGGTCCTAGAGAAGAAGGACTTGGGACATCAACAACTGTGGGTACTGGCCTAGGCACAGAAGGAGGAGGCTCATGCTGATCATGATGCTGCTGCTGCTGCTGCTGCTCATGCTCCATATATACTCTCAGCTCCCCCTGACTGTCGTCTCCCCTGAGACACCATCACTCCTCGGTGACTCAAAAGGACATGAAATCATACCAACCACGATGCCACTCTTATTCTTTCCCTCTCTACTAGCATTAGTAGAGCCATCCTCGAACAAAGAACTTAACTCCGTATTCTCCCTACAAAATGCTTCAAACTCCTGGAAGGTCATGTCCATACTGACAAACAATCTTCTTTCAGTGGGATACAGATACTTGTATCCTTTCTAACTTGATGAATGGCCCACAAAGATATATTTAACTGCTTGTGGATCCAGCTTGCTCACCACCATTATGTGATCTCGCACAAAACATGTGCAGCCAAACACTCTGGGGTGGAACAATAAAAATATTAGAGCCCAGGTTTATCTCACATGGTGTCTTCATCCCTAATACTCTTGATGGCATCCTGTTAATTAGATAAGTTACTGTCATAACAGCCTCACTCCCCAAGAACTTTGGCACATTCATTGTCAACATCAAAGAATGTGTCACTTCTAGTAGATGCCTATTCTTGCGTTCAACCACCCCATTATGAGCATGAGTATTTTGGCAAGTGGTTTGATGAAGAATTCCCTGACTAGAGATGAAATTAGCAAACTCCTTGTTGGTATACTCGATCTCATTATCTTTTCGAAGAGTCTTCACATTTATTCCAAACTGGGTCTTCACATACGCCGAGAAGTCTTAAAAATATTTGTACACCTCAGATTTTTACTTCATCATGTAGATCCAGGTCATACGTGAGTAGCAATCAATGAAGGTAACAAACCATCTAAATCTACTGATAGAAGTAGTAGGAAACGACCCCCAAACATCAGAATGAATAAGTGTAAAGTGCAAATGGCTCAACTCTTCAGAATAAGTGCCAAAGTGATGGACAATAAATGCAAGTCAGAAAGGTGACATAAAATGATGGATGTGACATGCAAATAAAGTATGTCAGAAGAATAAGACAAAATTATGAAAAGATGAGCCAAGGCGGTGCTGAGTCATGCGTTTTAAGAAATAGGAAACACATAGCTCGAGGCCGCATGTACTACGAGGCCGCATGCTCCTTTTGGCCGCATACATACTTGGTCGCATGAAATCTTTTTTTACTTAGTAAAATTTGATTCGTTCAAGTTTCATGCATTTGGCCAAGGGACGCATGTGTAGATTTTAGTCATGTGTCCAACAAGATGACCGCATACTGAATTTGGAGCGAGAATCCCAGGCCGCATGCTAAGCGTGCCGCATGCTAAGTGTGCCGCATGGAGCTCCTTCGTCCCAGAACAACAGGTTTCGTCCATGGAAGTTCTGAAAATCCAAGTTTTATTCCTTCCATAAAAATCTCAAACGAAGTCCAAATCCAACAAAGTAAAGTTCTAACTACTCAAAATCAAATGTTCATCAACATATAATAACAAGTTTTCGAAAACAACAAGCTTTTAGAGATCAAAATCCAAAAAACTCAAGAACACATAAAAAGCTCTAAACTGAAAAATGTAGATCTACAATAATCTATCCACCAAATCTAAAAATACTAAGTTCTAAACATATGAATAATCACATAGCAAACATAATAGACTCATAAAATAGGAGGTTTCTCCATTTTAATGCAAGATGTACTTGCCTATGGAGGGAGAGAAAACCTAAGAGAGACATAATGGAAAGAAAATAATAAGAAGATAGAGAGTGTGTTTTGGTTTATATAGGGAGGGTTTGGATTCACTTAACCAATGGTTCAAGTCATGACCAAGCCCTGATCTCAAAATAAACCAAGAACCAACTCTACCAGAAAATAGACTGACCTCTAACCAACCTGACAACCATGTCAGCAAGCAAGAATACGTTCCAAATACATATATCGGAAACGAAAAGTGATAATCCACGATCTAACGAACAACTCACATACACGAGCGTACGACAAGAATAAGATTGACAGCAGCGTACCCTGCTTCTCGTAGCGTACCCAGCTTCACGACGGGTTTGACGACACCCGAAGGGGATGTCGACGCCGGAGAAAAAGGGCGGTGGCGGAGAAGGAACAAAAGAATTATTTTTTTATGTGGGAAAATAGATTCTGAATTTTGGCTCTGACACCATGTAGAAAGAATGTAATTAATTTATTTATCAAAGAGGGGGGTACATATATACAGGAGGAGGCTAGTCTCCTCCTTACTTTCTATCCAATGTTGGATTAAATAAGTCCTCGTAACTCAACATTAATTGCTATTACTTCCATTACTTAAAAGATAACGTTTCATTATTTAAATATTAATTCTAATATTAGATTTTGTATTTTTATTTATTTATTAGTTAAATTTATATACATTCCTACATTATCTCTAACAATATAAACAAAAAGTTAAATTTTAAATCCTAAGCAAATATTAATTTAATCTATAACTCAAGTATGAGACATCTCAAAAAAAAAAAAAATCACGTATGAGTTTAAATTATTAATTTAATTATTTTAAAGATAATGTTTTATTATTTAAATCTTAATTCTAATATAAGTTTTTTTTTATTTTGTTTTTTTTATTATGGTTTTTTATTAGTTAAATTCCTATACATTATTGCATTATCTTTAATAGTAAAAATATAAATATAAAAAAAAAAGTTAATTTCTAAATCCTAAGCAAATATTAATTTAATCTACAACTCACATATAAGACATCTCAAAAAAAAAAAAATTTAACGTATGAGTTTAACTGCTATTAATTTAATTATTTTAAAGATATTGTTCCATTATTTAAATCTTAATTCTAATATAAGATTTTGTATTTTGATTTATTTATTAGTTAAATTCCTATATACACTGCATTATCAATAAAAATAAAAATAAAAACATAAATATAAATAAAAAGTTAATTTTTAAATCCTAAGCAAATATTAATTTAATCTACAACTCACATATGAGACATCTAAAAAAACCCGCGTATGAGTTTAACTGCTATTAATTTAATTATTTTAAAGATAATATTTTATTATTTAAATCTTAATTATAATATAAGATTTTATATTTTGATTTATTTATTAGTTAAATTCTTATATACATGCATTATCAAAAAGAATAAAAACATAAATATAAACAAAATGTTAATTTTTAAATCCTAAACAAATATTAATTTAATCTACAACTCATGTATGAGACATCTCAAAAATAAAAAAAACAAACGTATGAGTTTAACTGATATTAATTTGATTATTTTAAAGATAATATTTCATTATTTAAATTTTAATTCTAATATATGATTTGGTATTTTAGTTTATTTTTTAGTTAAATTCATATACATTATTGTATTATCTCTAAGAATAAAAACATAAATAAAAAATAAAAAATTAATTTTAAATCCTCCGTAATCTACAAACGTATGGAACATCTCATAAAAAAACCAATATTATAAAAGTCAAGAGTAAATTAGTAATTTTATCTATATTCCACAAACAAATAAAAATATTAGAATTTTTCATTCTAAAAACAGTTTTTAAGATGTTATAAAATTATTTTTTGAACATAAAGATTCTGAGTTTGTGTTTGGTTACTTTTATATAAAATTGGTTTTAAGAATTAAAAAAAAAGTTATTTGGTAATTTGTTTTAGATTTTTTTTTATATAGCCTCTAAATGCCTCCATTCGGACACATTTCGTGTCCAGAGGTCCATTCCGTATCTAGCAATTCTTTTCCGGTCGACCGTCGACTCCACTGAAGTCGGACCACTGGAGGAAAACTCTATTTTTAAGGCAATTTATAAGGGCACTACAAACTTTACTAAGGGCTAGCCCAGGATTGGGGCTAGCCCATTAATGAACAAAATTTACTCACACTAGCCCATTAGTTTACTCATCCTAGCCCAAACCCCCCTAATCTCCACCGGAGTTCTCCTCCCTTTCTTGTCGGAGTCCTCCTCCTCCGCCTCCTCCCCCGTCCTCCACCGCCGCCTCCCGTCGCCACCTTCCGTCGCCGTCGCCGCCTCTGCCTCCTCCCCCGCCTCCCGCCGCCTCCTTCCTTTCCTGTTCCTCCGTCTCGTACCCCCTTTCGGTGCTCGACTACCTCGGCACCCTTGACGTCCGCCGCTCCTCCCTCCCCTCCTTCCTCCGTCGCTACCACCAGGTTCTCCACTCCGCCGCCGGAAGACATGAATAATAACACAATGACAAAGAAAAATAACAGCACACATGAAACCAAAAAGAAAAAAAAGAAAAAATAGAAAAACTGTCAGAATTTGACATATATGTTGATTTTTAGGACTGCCAAAATTTTGACAGTCCTACAAATTGGAAGTACTGTCAAAATTTTGACAGTCCTAAAAATTCAACATATATTTTTAGGACTGTCAAACTTTTGACAGTCCTACCACTTGGAAGGATTGTCAAAATTTTGACAGTCCTAAAAATATATGTTGAATTTTTAGGACTGTCAAAATTTTAACAGTCCTAAATTTTTTGACATTGATAGTATAAAAATCATGATATACAAATTTGACAGTCCAAAATTTTTTGACATTGGCAGTCTAAAAATCATGATCTAAAATTTTTGACTGACAAAATTTGACATATATGTTGATTTTTAGGACTATCAAAATTTTGACAGTCCTAACAATTGGAAGTATTATCAAAATTTTGACAGTCCTAAAAATTCAACATATATTTTTAGGACTGTCAAACTTTTGACAGTCCTACCAATTGGAAGGATTGTCAAAATTTTGACAGTCTTAAAAATATATGTTGAATTTTTAGGAATCCTTCCAATTAGTAGGACCGTCAAAATTTTGACAGTCCTAAAATTTATTTTCTGTTAATTTATTTTGTTAATTGGTGGGGGGCCAATTTATTTTGTTAATTTTCTGTTTTATTTAAGAAAATATATTTTAACGAAATAAAACTAAAATAAATTCACAAAAACTTTACTGTATCGAAATTTCAAAATTAACAAAAAATTAAAATAAATTAACTCAGTTGTCGATATGTATCAAAATTTCAAAATATCCCAAATTTCTATCCTTAAAATTTGTTAAAGTATTCTGTTATTTAAAATAGTAAATTTATTATTGGTACATTAAATATTTTATAATTTTTTTTACCAAAAGTAAAATTTGGAGGTCGAAACATCGTTTTTTTCCGATTCTAAAAATTTGGAAAGTCCGCCAAACGGTGAAACTGGGCCTTGTTTTGATCTCCCAGTCAAAAATTATGATACTTTAAAGTTTTATATTTTATATTTTTGCCTGTAATATGTACGTCTTACTTCGGATGAAAATTCTCTCTACACGAATTATGTTACTCTCGTCGAAAACATACAAATCGACCTATTGTGTGACAAAAAACGATTTGAAAACAAATAGTTATGGCCGTTCGAAGTCTGATCGACGACAGACGTAATATTCGTACGGTAGATTTTTTTTTTTTGGTTTAGTGACATATTTTATTTTGGATGTTAAACTAAATAAAAAAATCAAAAAAATCAAAATCCAAAACTAACTAAATAGAAAAAAACTAAAAAAAAATCCTGACAATTAAAATGAGGACTGTCAAAATTTTGACAGTACTCATTGTTTGTGGGACTGTCAAAATCCTGACAGTCCTAGTTTTATATAAATTTTTAAGTGGGTTAAAATTAGGACTGTCAAAATTTTGACAGTACTCATTGTTTGTGGGACTGTCAAAATCCTGACAGTCCTAGTTTTATATAAATTTTTAAGTGGGTTAAAATTAGGACTGTCAAAATTTTGACAGTCCACATAGCTTGTGGGACTGTCAAAATTATGACAGTCCTAAAAATTTGTAGGACTGTCACAATTTTGACAGTCCTTCCAAGTGGTAGGACTGTCAAAATTTTGACAGTCCTGATTATAACAGTCCCGAGTGAATTTTGGGAGTGACAAACTTGTAATTATCAATGATAAAAATTTGGGCTAAGTAAGCAAACTTGTAATTTTTGGTAAATTTTCAATGCACTAGCCCCAAGTAAAATATGTAGTGCCCTTATAAATTATCATTTTTAAGGAGAAAAATCCTACAGGAGTTGAGAGCCGTTGTTGAACCACCGTTGAGTGCCGCGCTGCAGGCCCGCCGGCCCAGCGGTGGTCGACAACCACGCGAAGAGCGTGCTTGAGGGCTTTTCCTCGCGGAGGCTGCTGAGGTCCTCGACCACGACCGCTGCTGGTCCGGCGGTCGAGGGCTTTTCCTCGCCGTCCTGAGATGGCCAAAGGCAGATGCCAGCCGTCCTCGAGCTCAGAGCACGTAGCTTGGACCCGCCTCTGCCGTCTCGAGCTCGGACCTAGTTTTGACGCTGTGGACGACGACGTCAGCCCGTAACCTTGCCGGCGAGACGACCATGGAGGTGAACGTGTTGTCGACGACTGGCATCAACTACCAGTCCTCACCAACCCGGAGTTCCTCGCCGAGGACACCGCCATCGAGGACCTCTTCAATCCCGACTGCGTCCTCATCGGCGGCGGGGAGACCCAAGACTGTCTCGGCGGTTCTTCAACTCCCCCCCTATGTGGCTCCATCTCTTCCTCCAATGAACTGCCACGTGACGTTTCTGTCACGTGACGGCCATCCGAACAGCCATCGAGTTTCATCTCTACTTTCTTCTCTAATAGATGGTCGTCACGTGGACGTCACGTGGCTGTCACGTGACGGTTTAAGAGAATTGTAGGCATTTGGTTGTAGTCATAGCATAACCCAAATTATATGGAAGAGAAAAAAATGGAGAGAGAGAGAGAGAGAGAGAGAGAGAGCATGACGAGAGTTGGGAGAAACGAGGGAGGGGGTCCGCCATACGATCTGGAAATAACTCTCAAAAAACTGGTTTTATTTACACTCTAAAAACGACGTTAGACTAAAAATTTTTCAGTCAGACATACTGTATCGTGTTTAACATCCAAAATCTCGTGCAACCTGTGTAAAAATTACAAAAGATTCTACTTCATGGAAAATTAACCTATATATAATAAGTAATTTCTGAGGGCCGAAGTTACACTAAATTTTACAAGGAGAACAAAATTTGCCTAAATTCTATATAAAGAACCAGACCATCCATAATAAAGAAGTTCTACATGATTCTCTAATTTTCATCCCTAACACAAAGAAATAAATCACAAAAAGAGAGAGAGAAACGTCCTTTAACAAGGATGTATGGTGGTGGTGCTTGTAATTTAGCCCTCCTTACCAAGGACTTTTAAAAAGAATACGTTCTTGTAGCAATGGTTTTGTCCTTGTGAAAAAAATTAAAAAGAAAAAAGAAAAAAGAAAAAAATTTCCTTGGTAAAGATGTTTTGGGGTTGCTTTTTGGGATAAACGTGTTATTTTTTTTTCCAGCTATTAAATTTTATTTCAAACTAAACTCAACTTTTGTAGTAAGAACGTTTACTAAGCAATGTCACGTTTTGGTGGCATATACATCCTTATTAAGGGAGCATTTGGCACAATATTTTTATTCTTTGTGTCGGATTTGAGAATAAGAAATGAAGGACGATCACGCTCTTAGTAAGAGTATCATTAGTAAGATCCATTTCACATTCTAAATTTTAGATTTAAAATATATAAGCTCATTTTACAGAATAATAAGTTCAATTTATAGTTTCAATTTCTAGATTTTTGGTCATGTTTTCACCAATGGGAATTATAGGTTGAGTCTCCCAATTTGTAGATTATAGATACTAAGAATTCATTTTGTAGAATAATAAGTCTCAACTTGGAGCCAAATTTTCTAAATTCTAAATTTTACATTATTTTTTTTTTTCAAATTAATTTTTGACCACATAATTTTTGGAACCGGAGTTCACTTTATCATTTTCTACTATTCACATACAAATTCAACCCATTCTACATTTATCTTTTCTAATTTTTTATTTTGGATTCTAAATTATATTGGAAAATTTCAACTACTAATAATGTTCTAAAGACTATTGGTGCCGAGAGCGTTTGAATTTTTTATTAATATTTTTTAGATGCGTGCGAGTGGAGATCAGGAAGGAATCAAGTAGACCTTAGTAAGGACGTTCTGGTTCCTACTATAAAATTACAGTAAACTTTGTTCTTCTCATGTAATTTTTTATAACTTCAATGTTGTGGAGGAAAATTTCCGGGATATAATTTAAATAGTGAGTATATAGGAAAGAAAAAGCAAATCTGCAGGTCATGTAAAGTAAAACGGAGAATAAATGAGTCACCTTTTTCCTCTCTTAATTTGAATGAGCTATCAAAAGGGCGCAAACTGCACGCCACTCTGAAGGCCTATGTACAAATCAAATCCCATGAAACAATGTCATGAGCAATGTCAAAGTCACTACGAACTCGACCCAAAAATAAAAATAAATTAAAGAAGCCATTGCAAATATAGCCGGCCCAGTGTAAATCCTCTTTGTTTAGAACAATTTTTTTAGGTCCAGCATAACCTGTAAGAGGTCGGGATCATGAATGATCTCTCACGTCTTATAAAAAGTCGGATCAATTATGCAACCGAAATTAGTTTCCGCTAGGTCAATCCAATCCTCCGGACCGACCTGGACTGCATGGTAACTTTTAAGTAGTGAGCATGGAGGTGAGGGACCGGAAGACGACTTCCTCGCAAGGGATAGTGATCCCCCCCATGTCGTGGTGGAACCCGAACTCCTCCTCGGCCCTCCTCAGGAGGTCCTGGAACTCGGGGCGGCTGAGGAACGATATCGGCACGATGAACCGGCTCCGCTTCTCCCCTACGTACACCGCAAAGTGCCCCTTCGGCACGTCCCCCGGCAAATCAGTACCGCTAGTACTGCTGTTTCTTCCCAAACTCGAACACCTCTTCAGTATCTGCTTCAGAGCTGCAGCCTGCAGCACCGGGAGCTTGTTGGAGTACTTCTTGCCACCGCCCATTTCTTACTAACTCAAATCTTTGTATGTGGTCAAGCCCTTACTTTGAGAGGAGAGGAAGAATTGTTAATTTGTTAGCACTTAGCATAGGGATATGCTTGGTGAGAGGGGGTATTTATGGAGGGAGGGAAATGAAGTTAGGCAGAAGCATGTGGGCTATGGTGTGCATGGGAGTGGGATGGAACGGAAGGACGGAGACACCACGGACGGACGCAGTGCTGGTGTTGGGTTCGTGCAAAAGGACACCTACTACTAATACGGCTGCACCACCACCATTAAATCCCTCCTGCAGCCCTAGCCAAGGGCACACATGCCCCATCCTCATCTACTCTTTAATTAGGTGGCTTGGCTGTTTGGTTGCGGAGATTGTTCAGGGCGCAAAAACTAAAATGGACATTAAGGGGGGGTCTTCTTCTTCTTCTTCTTCTTCTTCTTCTTCTCACTTGTACTGTATGGGATCTTGTTGGTGTTTTTTATTTTGTTTTCGAAGTTTTACTTCCACATTGAAAAACCACCAATGTGTATATTTCAATATATAGTTTTGCTTAGTATTGATATATGCACATGGGGTGGTGGTCCATGTGGGTTGACTTTTCTAGAGGGATTAAGTGTGAAGTCCGTTATGACAATCTTTATTTTGTTACCACATTTTGTAAGTTTATCTTAGAAACCAAATTCGACTCGGACTCGGACTCGGACTCAAGGGTGCAAAGTAACGTTTTGTTGGCGTACTTTGCACTTAGCATTGCGGCCTGGAGCTATGCGGCCAGCAAGTTAGCTTGAGCGAGTCAAGTGTGGAGGGGACATGGACTACTGTTGGCTGCTCTGGATAGCTAAGTGTAGGGCCCACCCCTATCTCTGAGTGATCCAATACGTGATTAGGATCTGCCCCGTACCGTCTCAACTACGACATGTGAAACACGTTTTGCACTCCCTCCATTGCAGGTGGCAAGTCTTGTCTATAAGCAACTGCATCGACCCTATCTAGAATAGTGAAAGGTCCGATGAATCGCGGACTAAGCTTCCCGCTTCCACTGAAGCGAATCGTGCCTCGTGTTGGAGAAATCCTCTGAAACACCAAACCACCCACCTAGAACAAAACACCACTTAAGAACTTAATCTATAACAAACAACTAATAACAAGCACAAAACAAAAATCTAAAACTATACCTCAAATTCCAAAGGTCTCCGGTGGCTATCGGCCCAATGCCGCTGTCTGTTCTGCGCAACTCGAAGTCTGTCTCTGATCAACTGAACCTTCTCCGCTGCATCTACAACCATCTCTGGCCCAAATAAAACTCTATCTCCAACATCGTCCCATGACAAGTGAGTACGACATCTCCGACCGTACAGAGTCTCAAATGGTGACATCTCTATACTAGCCTGGTAGCTGTTGTTGTAAGCAAACTCTACCAAATGGAGATGGTCCTCCCAAGAACTCTCAAAATATAGTACACAAGTGCGCAACATATCCTCGAGAGTCTGAATAGTAATCTCTGACTGCCCATCTGTCTGGGGATGATATGCAGTACTGAATTTGAGTTGAGTGCCCAAACTCGCCTACAAACTCCTCTAGAAATGAGAAGTGAAACGACTATCCCGATCCGAGACTATGC
Source organism: Iris macrosiphon (assembly GCA_036927795.1). Classification (NCBI taxonomy): domain Eukaryota; kingdom Viridiplantae; phylum Streptophyta; class Magnoliopsida; order Asparagales; family Iridaceae; genus Iris; species Iris macrosiphon. The sequence goes on from JAYESA010000017.1 coordinate 132,837,322, forward strand.
TAACAGGTACTCCATGTATCCTGATGATCTGTCTCACATACATCTCTGTCAGCTTCTCCGTAGACAAACCCACCTTGAAAGGCAAAAAGTGGGCCGACTTGGTAAACCTGTCAACGATGACCCAAATTGCGTCTTTCCCTCCTGAAGATCGTGGAAGTCCGGACACAAAATCTATAATAATGTGCTCCCACTTCCACTCTGGAATGGGTAATGGCTGAAGTAAACCTCCTGGCCTCCGCCTTTCGGCTTTCACCTGCTGGCACACTAAGCATCTGGATACAAACTGTGCAACTTTCCTCTTCATGCCATACCACCACACACTCTCTCGCATATCCCGATACATCTTGTTGGCACCTTGATGTATGGAATACTGAGAGCGATACACTTTCTGCAACACCTCCTCACGCAGCTCCCCACTAGGCACATATAATCTAACTCCATGCCGCAAAGATCCATCCTCAGCAATGGTGAAATCATCCTCCAATCCTGCTCTCACCTGAGCTCTGATGCTCCTCAGAGATACATCCTCATACTGGGCTGCTTTGATCCTATCCATCAACTCTGAATGTATCTGCAATCCCCACATCTGCATAGCCAAACCAGAAATTATCACCTCAATGCCCAAGCTCTCTAAGTCCTCCAATAAATATCGATCATGTGTCAAGAACATAGCTACTAGATACCTGCTCAAGGCATCGACAACTACATTAGCTTTTCCAGGATGATACTACAAAGAGATGTCAAAATCCTTCATCAGTTCCAACCACCGACGCTGTCTCATGTTCAACTCCTTCTGTGTGAAAACGTACTTCAAGATCTTGTGGTCTGTGAAGATCTCTACACGCTCTCCGTACAAATAGTGTTTTCACAACTTCAGGGCAAAGATGACTGCTGCCAACTCCAAATCATGGGTAGGATAGTTCTTCTCATGAGAACGCAATTGCCTGGATGCATAGGTAATCACTTTTCCATTCTGCTGAAGAACACAACCCAAACCTTTTCCTGATGCATCACTATAAATAGTGAAACCTCCAGACCCTGATCGTAATGTTAAAATAGGAGCAGACGTCAATCTCTTCTTCAATTCCTTAAAAGCAACCTGGCAATCCTCCGTCCAAACAAACTCTACATCCTTCCTGGTGAGTCTGGTCATCGGCTCGGCAATCCTCGAAATAACTTGCATAAACTTTCTATAGTAGCCTGTCAATCCCAAAAAACTCCTGATCTCTGCTACCAAACTCGGGGTCTTCCAAGACTCCACTGCTGCGATCTTCTTCGGATCTACTGAAATACCATCACCAGTCACAACATGCCCCAAGAACTCCACCTTGTCCAGGAAGAACTCACACTTGGACAACTTCCTATACAGCTTCTCCTTCCTCAGCACATCCAACACAATCCACAAATATTCCTCGTTCTCCTCCGGTGTCTTCGAGTAAATGAGTATGTCGTCGATGAACACCACCACAAACTTGTAAAGGTACTGATAGAACACCTTGTTCATAAAGTTCATAAATATCGCTGGGGTATTAGTCAACCCAAACGGCATCACCATAAACTCATACTGACCATACCGAGTTCTAAAAGCAGTCTTCGGTATGTCCTCCGGCTTCACTTTCACTTGTGGTAGCCTGATCTTAAGTCTATATTAGAAAACCTCTTGGCACCACTCAACTGAATGAACAAGTCATCAATCCGTGGAAAATGGTATTTATTCTTGATAGTGAGATTATTCAATGCCCTATAATCAATGCACATGCGCACTAATCCATCCTTCTTCGGTACAAACAATATCGGGACTCCCCACGGTGAAGAACTTGATCTGATAAACCCCTTATCCTGCAATTCGTCTACCTGCTTCTTTAGCTCGACCAGCTCGCTGTTGTTTACTCTATAGACATGTTAAAAAATTGGTTCTGCACCAGGAACCAAGTCTATAGAGAGTTCAACATCTCGATCTGGCGACAATCCTGGCAATTCTACAGGAAATACATCCAAGAACTCTGCTATCAATGGATGCGGCAACTCCTTGTCATCCACCATAGCTCCACAGAAAATGCCTTCTCTCTGCTTTGCAGCTCCTCTATCAAACTCAAACTCTGGCTCTCCTGGCAGACCAAACAAAACTCTACGTCCTCTACAATCTATACTAGCACTGTGCCTACTCAACCAATCCATCCCGAGTACAATATCGTAGCTCGGAAGTGACATTACAAGTAGACATGCACTCAACTCCCGGCCTCCCAGAGTAACTCTCTAATCCTTGCAAATATCATTAACCAGGATAATGCCTCCCCTGGTCATGATCTTGCAAGTCCTAAGCAAAGACTCAGCTACCAAACCATGCTTCAGAGCAAAAGAAACAGATACAAAACTATGGAAAGCACAACTATCAAACAAAACTAAAGTTGGAATGGAATCAAGAAGAACATAACCTGTGATGACATCTCCGGTGGGCTCGTCCTCCTCGACAGTCATAGCAAACGCTCGTCCCTGACGTGCACCTTGTCACGCCCCGGTCCCGCCCGGGCCGCCGCTCCGCCCTGCCCCGCCCCGTGCGGCCGGGAATTAATGAACCGGACACGTATCACCGTGCCTCGGCACGCCGGACGCGAATCACCGCGCCCGTCCCGCGGGTGCGAGGGAGGAAGGGAGCCAAGCGAATGGCCCGTTCGAGCTTTCGGGGGACGTGATGCCGCACGGGCCTGGGGTTGCGCCCGTGCAAGGCCAATCGTTTAAGTTGATAGTTGGCTATCATCGCATCAATCGAGTAAGCAGCGGAAAGGGACTTGTTGCAATGCAATGCATTTAGCCAACTGAGTGTTCGGGACAATCGAGGCAACTTGGGTTTCCTTTAGCAAAGGCACACATTCGTTCCATACATTATGCCCCCTTATACGATAGCATTCTCGGGGCAACAATCGAAACCAGGATTTCGGGTCTTCGGGACTGTGGCACGCCTATCGCTCCCTCGGACGATCCAGTACCTGCGAACAAGTAAACTGTTGGTGGGTCAGCACTTTTACAAGTACTGGTGAGATAAATCAACTGAACAGAAACAAGCATTCACTCAAACAGGCACTAAGTAATCATGTTATAAAATATTACATTACTAGTGATCTTTCTAGTTTTACCTAGGTTCGTTTCATGCAGTTCGCTAGCAGAGTCGATTTACTTATTTAGAAACATGTTTGGAAACAGAGTTTCATAATTGAATATGCAAGCAAGCAAACCGTTCATGTTTCAGGGTGTGCGTAGCGTGTCTCGTGCGACTCGAGGGTCTGATGCATAGCTAGACACACGATGCACATTCTTAGGGGCAGTCACTATCCAAGCCAACACAATGACTTAGCTATATGCAGGGCGGTCCCCGAGTATTCAGGATCGGCAGCTGGTGGAACAGCATACCAATGACTCATTCTCTGAAGCTAATGGCAGCTGTGACCCATGGTGGTTATAACGCATGCAGTTCATCTCTCCACCAAAAGCCATTGTCCGACCGCGTGCGAATGCATGGAACACTATCAAATAAACTCTAGTATGCAGACGAGACGAACCATCAGAATACACTCGTTGTTGCGGGGCAATCCGACTTATCACTTGAACACGTTCAGGCATAGTATGGTTCTCTCGAAGCATAGACGATAGTGAACATGTTCATGCACTCTAAGCAGGCGATTCAGGATTCTCGTTAAGCAGGCATTGATTCAAAGACAAGCTAGGTGAGTTCGTTCATTAACATGCAAGGCAGGTTCTATCATTCTCTTAAGAAAACATTGCAAGCAAAAACACAGGTTATTATTAAGGCGTGCAAGAATCAGAGAACGAAGTTCTGCCCACTCACCTTGATATATAACGCCGGCGCGGAGCGGGGCGTTACACACCTTCCTGATGCTAATGCTAGACATAACGCTGCTGCTGGGTCGAAAGCGGTCCCCTCAGTTGTACTGCAGGTGGTCTCGTCTGTGCCCTCAGAGCTGGAGCTGCTCCCTGAACTGCACGACGAGGATACTCTCTCATCTGATACCCTTCGGTACCATAATACAAATAAACTCCCAACCTCCTCCAGTAAACCTCCCAGATATGGCCGGGCTTCTTGCAGTAGTGGCAAGAAGCTTGCTGTAATTGTCTCTGCTGCTGCGGTGCCTGGTGAAATGGTGCCCTAGCTGGAGTCTGGTGCTGTTATGGCTGCTGAAAAGGCCTGGACTGGAAATGAGGACGTTTGGCAGATACTGCACTGCTGTTGGCCCCCAGAAAAGAATCACGATCTCTCTTGGTCTTCAAACCCAACTCCCGCTCAACCTTGCGTGCCTCCGCAAGTATCTCCGAGTATGCCTCATAAAAAGACGGAATGAGGATCTTCACTTCCCAGTTTAGACCCTCACAGAAACGAATATTCTGAACCTCCGGCTCTCTTACCAAATACTCTACAAATTGACTCAACCTGCCGAACTTTGCAGCGTATTCCTCCACAGACATGCTCTTCGGAATAAGGCTCTCAAACTGCCTCCCCAAGTCTAACCTGTCTGCCCGAGCGAAGAACTTCTTCTTGAATAGGTCCTTGAATACCTCCCAAGACTCTCCTGCGTCAATAAGAATCGGCTCATTCATGAACCAAGTACGGGCGACGTCGAACAGTTAAAGTCCTACCGCCTCAACCTTCAGATCCTCAAAAATACGGGACACCCTCATAAGACGCTCAATGTCCTCTAGCCAATCATCAGCATAGACGATGCCCTCCGTCCCTTTGAAGACCCTAGGCTCCAGCTTCTTGAAGTCCTGAATGTTGCCTGGCCGAAGCTAAGCAACCTGCTGCTGGACCAGAACTCCTCTCTCTATTATGGCACGAGCAAGCTGATGAGCACTCTCGATGCCCTACCGTAAGACGTCGGTCTAACTCTGATGTGCCTCAGACTGAGCCCTCTGCGCCTCCAACATCTCGTAAAATAGGGTAAACATCTGCGTCGCATCTTCTGGTATGGGAGGTGGAGGTAGAAGTCACTCAGATATGGCTGGCATGGTCCTATGAGTAGGTGGTGGACCTCCGAAAGTAGCTGACATTCCAATCACCGAAGAAGTGACTGGTGTAGGCCCTCGGGACGTCGCAGACATCTCAGAAGCTGTTATCTCCTACTGCGATCTAGTCTTAGGCGGCATCCTGAGACAAAGCTAAAGAAAGAATCAATATGGCACATGGTGTAAGACACTCAAGGAAGGACAGATTAAAAGATCAAGTATCAATATCAAGGAAGAATATTTGAATGAATCAAAAGATTTTTTTTTCCTAGATGTGGTCGAGTATTCTCATCCTATAGCCTATATATCATATATCCTGAAACAGGCTCGTAATAGCACTCAATTTAGAGCACCACTACGAATCGTACTAATTACGACCTCGAAGACCTGCATGGGCCACCACTAAAAACGTGTCATAACCCGCACCCGGTGTAAGGGTATATATATATATATATATATATATATATATATATATATATATATATATATATATATATATATATATGGTATCAAATAATTACATATACTTATACATATACATATCAATTCCTATAGTATAATGGCTAGGAACAATGGGAAAGGAATCTAGAAATTAAATGCAACAAACTTGTGGAGTGCATCGCACCCGTATTACACTAGATCTATGATACGCTTGCGACACAAGTCCACCACATAATTAAACGTACCCCGAAGGACACGAGAAACTCTAATATATTATTTATGAACAATATGAAGAGTCAAACACAAATTTACGTGTCCGTGTTAAAATATGACATGCACAAAGCCCCGTGTCGGAGGAAAAATACTCAAATCAACACGTATCACCAAATTATTGGGATTCGACCTACATGTACCCAATTTTGGATACGACACTAGCCACAAACACATGCCAAGTTGATCTATAGGACCAATTGACAAACACAACAAGTGTCAATCTCGAAATTCCACCAAAATTGACACAAAAAATACCATAACTTTTTCAATATGCCTTATATGAACTCAATTTCAATTCCTATGGGTAGACTATGCATATGTGTTGATTTCTCATGGTTAAATATCAGATTTAGAACCTAAATAAAGGGAAAAAACTGAATTGTACCTATTGGGAGATGGATTCCCAATGCAACCTCCAAATGTAATAAAATTGGCCTCCAACTTGTAGATCCTTGCTCCTCTTTATAGATCCTTGCTTCCTCCCTCTAGATCCTTGCTCTACTAGCCTCCAATGGTGATTTGGGAAAGAATTGGGATTAAATTTGGTAGGAAAATGATGTAGGAATGAAAGAATTTGGTTGAGAAAAATTCTAGATCTAGATTTGAAATAAAAAGAGGAGAGAAAAACGTTTTCCCTCTCTTTATGTAGGCCGGCCCCTTGTCCCTTCCTCAAGCTACTATGTAATATCCATTATACCCCTTGGGGCCTCTCATGAAGAAATAATTAAGAAGAAAATGTTCTAGTCTAATAGTTTAATTAAACTAATCATCCTCCTAATCAATGGGCTTTCTAGTTGGGCTCAATTCTAATAATTAATACATGTTGGTCCATGAGTCTAAACTAAACTAGTTAGGTCCACTAACACAAGTCCAAAACAATAAACTAACATCTAACAATAATAAATAATTATTCATATGCAAAATATTTAATTAATTATAAAATAACTAAAATACCCTTTCCTAGAATATGGTAGTGACAGATCCATAGGAGGATATGTTTTCTCAATGGGAGGAGCTGTCATATCGTGGAAGTCGAAGAAGCAGACTATGCTCTCACGCTCATCGATGGAGTATGAGTTCTATGCACTTGCAGCCGCAGCAGATGAAGTAGAGTAGCTTCGGGAGCTCTTGTGCGATCTTCTAATGGTTGGAGTACAGATTCTGGCTGTACCAATATACTGCGACAACCAGGCAGCAGTAGCATATAATAATCTCTTCAATGGAAAGAAGAGAACTGTGCGGCTTCGGCACAGATCACTGAATAACCTCATTAAAACTGGTGTCATTGCAGTGGTGGATGTTTGGAGTCAGGAGAACCTGGCGGATCTGTTCACTAAAGGTCTCAGGCGCCAGCTAGTCGAAGTCACAACAAGTAAAATAGGCTTGAATGACCTATGATATTGTGTCTTTGTAATCCTACCATTAAGTTTTATGCTATTAGTTCAAAGAAAAATCTATTGGACATCTAACTTTTGGTTCAAGGGAGGACCACTGACTGAAAAAATATCAGGTACAATATATAGTCCTTATGGACAATATGTGATACGTACCCGAAACCACTGTAGTCTACTATTTTGTTCCATAGAAAAATTTCTGTGTAAGGTTGGCTTCGATGCCTTAATGAGTTCTTGGACAGAGTGAATGTCCGGCGTGCGCTGTAGGAAGCACGTGTAGTTCATCACTACTAGGGACTTGTATCCCATGATAGAGTGGTATGACACCATGATGAGGTAAAAGATATAAAGCCTCGACTGTGAGCCATGTTACAGCGACAGTAGTACTGCAAATAGGCAGGTAGCCTAATGCTGAAAAGATAAAGAGTTGTAGCACAACACTACTAAGAGGCCGGTGACCTCATGCTACAGTGGGTGACACCACATGAGGTAGTTAACCTCGGTTGTGAGCCATGTCATAGCGGCATAGTACAGCTCAGAAGCACAATACTTTATGCTGGGATGTAATACAACACTACTAAGAGTTTAGTGACCTAATGCTACTGTGGGTGACACCACATGAGGTAGTTAACCTCGACTACAAGCCATGTCACAGCGGTATAACACCTCACGGAAGCGCAATGCTTCATGCTGGAAAATATTAAACTCTCTTAAAAAAGGAACTCACCTAATTGTATGGACAGCGATACATGACATCTCTTGAGGGTAAACTTATAGACACCCAAAATACATACACCAAAACCAGGTCAACACATGACCTTTAATGTGCGACCAGAGGAACAACTGATGTCATTGTGCGAGTGGGAAGAACTATAGCTATGGTTCAGAATTCAAGGCATAGTCCATTCTTGTATCGTACTATTGTTTAACCCATACGAGAAGCTTCAAGTCGTGGACGACATCTATCCTAATGCATGATGGGTTGTTGTCACTACCATATTTTCTAGAAGAGAATATTTTGGTCATTTCATAATTAAATTTATATTGTGCGTGTTGAATAATTATTTATTATATTATTTAATTATTTTTAGATGATAGTTTATTATTTTGGACTAGTGTTAGTGGACCTAACTATTTTAGATTAGATTCATGTATCAACATTTATATTTAGTTAGAATTGAGCCCAATTAGAAGCTCATTCATTAAGAGGATAATTAATTAAATTAAACCCATTAGTCTAGAACCTTCCCTCCTTAATTATTTCTTCATGAGAGGTCCCAAGGGGTATATTGGTCATTGTATAGTATCTTAGGGAGGGGGTTATGTGGTCGGCCTATTAAAAGATAGGGGAAAAAATTTCTTTCTCTTCTTTTCATTTTAAATCTAGATCTAGAATTTTTCTCAACCAAATTCCTTCATTCCCACATCAATTTTCTTCCAAATTCTTTCACAAATCAACATTAAAGTCTAGTAGAGCAAGGATCTAGAAGGAGAAAGTAAGGATCTACAAAGAGGAGCAATGATCTACAAGTTGGAGGCCAATTTCATCTAATTTGGAAGTTGCATTAGAAATCTATCTTCCAATAGGTATAATTCAGTTTTTCCCCTTTAATTAGGTCTAAATATGTATTTTAATCATTATAAACCACCCCATATGATGAGACTACCCATAGGAATTGGAATTAGGTTCATAGGAGGCCTATGAAGAAAGTTATGGTGTATTTTGTGTCAATTTTGGGAGAATTCTGAGATTGACACATGTTGTGGTTGTTAATTGGTCAATTAGACTAAATTGACATTTGTTTGATTGTTTGTGGCTAGTGTTGTGTCCAAAATTGAATACGTGTAGGCCGTATTCCAACAATTTGGTAATACGTGTTGATTTGAGGGTTTTTCCTCCGACACGGGGCTTTGTGCATGTCATATTTTGATACGGACACGTAGTGGTATAATTGACTCTTTGTATTATTCATAAATAGTAATTTAGACTTGCTTGTGTCCTTCGGGGTACGTTTGGTTGTGTGGTAGACTCGTATCGTAAGCGTATCATAGATCTAATGTGATACGGGTGTGATGCACTCCATGTGTTTGTTGCATTGTATTTCTAGATTTATATTACATTCTTCATAACTATTGGTAATATATATATATATATATATATATATATATATATATATATATATATATATATATATATATATATATATACCTAGAGTATAGATATCTATATATCTAATTGTAGTGTACATATGTATAGGTATGTATATATATAAATATTGATGTGTATGTTATATATATGTACATATAAATGTGTATGCATAATTTTATATATATATATATATATATATATATATATATATATATATATATATATATGTAGTGTGATTCATATTGATTTATACATAAGTGATTATCTATATGTATATGTGTATGTTTATATATGTATGTATGTACGAGAGAGTATATATATATATATATATATATATATATATATATATATATATATATATATAGTAGTAATAGTTACTGTTATATGCTTGTGTGTGTGTGTGCGTAGTGTTGTGTGTGATAAGAGGGGGGGGGTGGCTCGGACAGTGAGCAATGCACTGCACAGTGCATTAGAGCAGCAATAGCGAGCAGTACAAATGGCTCAGTGCAGCAGCAAGCACACAATCAGCTAGGCAGCAAGGTGCGAGGAGTGCAGCAGCCATTTCAGCATGTACCAGTACCAGCAGCAGCACCAACTGCAGCATTGTGCAGTTACATTGCACAGCGAGGAAGCAATAGTTAAACGAGCAACTGCGCAACTGTAGCAAGGAGCTTCAGGCAGCGTGCATTCAGCCCGAGCAACAACAGCAGCAGATACAAGCAGAGCAACAATAGCGTGTATCAGGGCTTAGGCAGCAAGGTATGGGTAGTAGTTAGTTGGTTTAGTTAGATAATTGTTAGTATAGCTAGCTAGTTTATTGGTAAGTTAGATCTATACCTATGTATCTCTTGTACCTCTAGTAGGTATGTATTTGTATGTGGGCATGTATATATATATATATATATATGTATCAGTGGGTATTTTAGTTAGTACAGTATAGTAGTTGTATTAGATAATACATAATAGTTGATATATATATATATATATATATATATATATATATATATATATATATATATATATATATATATATATATATATATATATATATATATATATGTTTTAGTTGTATTAGTAGTTAGTGATTAGTTAGAAATTTGGGATTCATATATATATATATATATATATATATATATATATATATATATGTTAGTCATTAGATTGGGTAGCTAATATATACTAGAGTGACATTACCTTGAGATACCAAGGTAATTGTCGAGGTATTGTAGGAAACTCAAGGTATTTGAGTTGGGTATCGAGATGGGTGTTTAATGGTGCGATACCGAGTTGGTTCAAAGCCAAGGTATCCACTTAGCATTTGTAATTAGGATTAGTTGTCACGCCCCAGTCCCAAAATACGTAGGACTATGACACGTAAGCATGCCAGCCGCATGGATATGGCAACTCCAATATATGGAAACCAAAACCCATATGTACGCTGTAATATGAATATCAAATCCACAAGTGGTATAAACATATGTCACAAGTCACAGGGTACAATCTCAATCTCATCCACAGAAAATCAAATATAAATAAATAACCAGTATCTATGAAACTAGATCTCAATATAAGTATCTAAGGATGATAGTTGGATGGAAACAAATCCACTACCAACTCGAATGGGAAAGTATAACACAATAAACACAATATAAGAATACCAGCTAACGACCACGGGGCTCAAAGAGAAGACATCCTTGAAACATATGTAACCATCCAAATCTGCGCTCATGCGAATACTCAACAACAAATACACCTGGAAGGGCCAGGTCCTCAGAGGGACGTAACAAGATACATAAAAGTATGCCAATAAAGTACTGAAATAAATATCCAATGGTCGCCTAACCGTCTAAGTGAATGCAGTTTAAGAACAACTTTCTAACAAGTGGGCTATCTGGCCATAAATGTGATTGGCATGACTCTCTCGGAGAATCAGGGGCCTCAAAGCATACCGTCTTTTGAACGGAAGTGGCCGCCAAGTAGTATAGGGGTCATCACCGCCCGTATCTCCAGCGGAGCTTTCGGATTACAATAAGGAAAGTGCAAATGAGCCCAAATGCGGTACTTGTTGTTCTCTCCACCCCATGCTCTAAGCATGTCACATCCATGACACAATTTGGTTCATAGCCTATCTTTAATACCCTAGCGCAATCCTGCAACCAAACAAGGACACGGATTGGACCACCATACTACAATAGGCTATGTCTATGGACCTCTAATAACTGCTAAGTCTTCTAGCATACAAAGTTTCTATCAGTAGTTATTCCTAAGGCACGGCCCACACGTACCAATGATCAGTCAATATGTACGTCCATGATCTATATGAGACTCACAACTCGTGTAAAAATGTGTCATAGTCAAATGAACCTAATGATGCTACATGATAATGGGGTAGTCTCATAAACAAGGTCAATGCAAATACATAAATAAAAACATATCGCGACGACACTGTGCGCGCATTTTTTTTAACAGTTAAAGTATATGAACTAAAGACAGAAAATAAAGATGCATGCAACATATGGAATATAAATAACAGTACAATGACAAGGTATACTTGCCTGACAAGAAAGCTGCAAAATATAACGTCCAAATGTCCAACATACAGGACCAGAAGCTATGGCCTCAGAACAAATATCTCCGGATGCTTAAATAGATATCCTAACGTTCTCAGAATAAGAAAAATAGCTAGAAAGTACTTCCCTTTCGTCCAATTTGGACACAGGGGCAAAACGGTAATTTTGGATAAAAGTGGGGTCTACGGGTGGTCCACTTTGTACCGAAAAGTGTGTCAAGGGTAAAGATCTCTAAATGGGACAAATTATAGGTCAAACAAACTCTAAATGTCATTACGAACCCAACGGTATGTCCAAATATAAATTCCGATGGGCCGAACACAATTTTGCCCAAAAAGTCAACCGTGGGCCTGCCAATTGGCGACTTGGTCAACTGTCTCAGAATTGCGTGAAAATTGTGTCACAGGACCAGCGCGATACCACGAGTCCAGTGGCACAAGTTTTGTCACAATCTGACGAGTGTGAACAAAATGCGCGCGGCTTTCGCAAAAGTTGTGACACAGGATTTGTCCGCGGATACGGGCTGATTTCGACGCACACACACGTTCGAATCAGTTTCTGTGAACTCTCACGTGTCCGGGTACACTATGCACACTGAATGGTATACTTGGTACAAGGCGGGGCGGTCCCGTTTGGCGGAGCGCGCTTCATTTCACAACTTTTAGAAATCTAGAAAAAGCGTGTTTTCAGAATTTTCCAACAAATTTTATTATACATACAGCAGTTAATAATCTAATATTATTTAACAGAAATTAAACTAGGTCAAGTGATCTCCGTATAACAAAAAGAAAAATCGGATTCGGATATCTGTGGTGGGAGATACGAATCCGAGAACATAGGTGATCACCACAGTTTTCTGCGATACCCAGAATTGGTCTTTTTTTGCCAACTTTGACGCTATTTTTGCCTAGGATTACGCGTTGTTCGAGGTCTACTATCACACAGATATTGAAGAGGGTTAAGGGATGAGCGTACCGATGAAGACGGGGTGGCGTTTGGTTGAGCGAGGTGACAGAAAACTACGCAGGAACGTAGGTACCTTGCTGTTTGAAACTGAAGTACGCGGGGTCGCGGTCGTCGGAATCGATTTGGGCGGTCTGGACGGCGGTTCTGGCTGCGGTGGCGGCACTCTCTAGGTCTATATGGGAAGAGGAGAAGAGAGGATGATCTAGGGTTAGGATTTTGGTTGAAAAGGATGAATATATAAGCAATGGGAGAGGGGGTTCTCGCGGGTCGTGTGTAAGGGCCGCGCATGTTGGCTTCTATTACACGGGTGGGGGCTTTGCTGTGGCTGCATATAGAATTAAGGGGGTGGCTGCTGCTTCATAAAAGGGAGTGCGGTGAGCAGGTTTGGATGCTAGTCCAGCGGGTCTGCTATTGGCTGCACTTAGGACTAGGAACGGGTTAGGGTGTTTGCTGTGGTTATTTGCACGGGTGTGGGTGACTCAATTGCTGCTGTTGCTAATAGAATTAAGGGGGTGGCTTTCAAAGGTGCGGGTGCTGTGAGCAACTCATGGGTGAACGGTTTTAGGGTGAGTGGTAGCGGGTAGGTAGTTGGCCTAAGGATCCACTAGTATATATATAATATCTATTTTTCTTTTTTCTTTTTCATTTCTTTCTCTTTCTCTTTCTTTTCTTAATTCTAATTTAAACTATATATGTGTATATATATATATATATATACATATATACACATAGAAAAATTTAGAATTTGTATTAATGCATACCATTAAGCTAGCAACTGTCCAAAGGGTCTCCTACATGAAATAAATTCGAAAAAATTCCTAATGGCCCCATAAATCTCCTAAATTCACAAACACCTAAATAAAAATTAATTAAAAATCTATTTCTCCTAATTAGCTCATAATTACTACAATTAAATTAATAATTAATAAAAAAAGTAAATGCGATTTTTAGGATTAGGGGTTTTACATTAGTATATTTAATATTGATTGAATATGCATATTGTGATATTCTCATATCTACTTGTTTGCGTATCTTGCAATACAGTATCTTTCTAGTATCCTAGTTTAGCTTGTATGGCCTAGATTCATAGTGTATTGACCCAATATCTTAGGGATAGATTCATGCAACCTAGAAATAGGTAGTTTGATCAAGTTTGACTAAGAGTTGACTTAGTTTAACTATTTTGACTTAGAAATAGCTCTTTGACTTAGATGTTGACTAGTTTAAATTATTTTTATTTCGAAATCTTGTATTGATGTTATATTCCATATCTAGGTCTTCGAGGCACCATACCGGAAATTTGTGATACTGTTCAGCAGACTTCAGGCGAGTATATTCTCTGATAGTTTCTCATTTATGATATCCTCTATGTTCCGTGTATCTAGTATAGATATCCTTGATTTCTTGACACGATGGTTACACAGATTGGTATATCCGGATCTCGGCATGAGATGTTATTCCTTGGTATATATGGTGTATCTTGTGTAAGCATTGTTCCTTGTTCTTCTTGTACTTGTACAGACACTGATTCTCGGGGAGACTTGCTACCTTTCTAGAGAATCCCGTGCCATAACGTAACATGGTTGGATCCACTATACCAGTTGGGGGCGGAGAGTATGTAGTGTAGATATGTAATCATACCCTCCTTGTATCAAGTCTTGTTCATTGAATATTGTTAATCATACACCATAGGTATGATTAGCCAGGTCATTAATCTTGTATCAAGTTCCCAAGTTGATCATATGTTAAAGCTGGTACTCACTCACTTAGTTATTAGTATTCTTGTTCATTGCCATATTGTTCATTCTTGTATTTATTTTCAGTATTTCCTTTATTGTATATCTCTTGTATCTATTGTTGCATCTTGTATATTCACATCTATTTATTGTTACATAGTTTATATTATTAATAAGAACTGTTGTTAGAGATGTACTCTGATCCTTTCCAGACTGGATTTTTTTTTCAGATGACACTAAGGAGTGGTACCCCACCCATTACGGACCTCATGACGTTGGGGGCTTAGAGTCAGAGACACTGGCTCAGGAGGGCCTCATCCCGATTGAGACAGACGATCCAGGACTTGTAGCATCTTAGTTATTCTTTGACTCATGAGTTGTATTATGACTATTCTATTCTTTTATCATATTCGTGCGTATTTTTATCTTAGATCTGTGATTGAGTATATTGATATTGTTGGTGGCTTATTATATTATTAGATAGATTATCCAAACAGTGTTCTACCGTCGATGCTGCGACGTAGGCTGGACGTTGTTCCCGACTTGCATCCCCACTGGGTGCAGGTCGTGACAGTAGTCACTGTGAGGAACGTTCGACTATATATTATGATATATGTGGAAGATTGTTGGTATTTTTTACTTTGCTTTAGGAGTTTTAGTCCCAGATTGGAAAATTACCAATATATATATCTCAATATATAACTTTGCTTAGTATTGGTATATGCACATGGGGTGGTGGCCCATGTAGGTTGACTTTCCTAGAGGGATTAAGTGTGAACCCCATTATGATAATCTTTATTTTGTCACCACATTTGGGAAGTTTTTCTTAGGAGTTAAGCCCCAAAGGGTCTTAGCGACTCGGACTCGGACTCAGACTCGGACTTAGGCTTAAGGGCACAAAGTGGCACTTTGCACTTAGCAAGTCAGCATCGTCGCATGGCGCTCGTGCGCTCCTTTTATGTGCGAGTTACATGCACAGTTGCTTGCTTGGGCTTATGCTTCATGGAGCCATGCGACCAGGAGCGCATGGGACCAAGGGCCATGCAGTCAGGTGACCATGCGGACAGGTGCGCATGCGGCCAGGGGCCATGCGGACAGGTGCCCATGCTGCCAGGGGCCAAGCAGTCAGGTGCCCCTGAGGCCAGGAGCGCATGCGGCCAGGTGCCCATGCGGCCAAGAGTGCATGCGGCCAGGGGCAATGCGGTTAGGGGCTCATCTGGCCAGGTGCCCATGTGTCTCATTGCGTATGCCGCCAGGAGCCCATGCGGCCAGGGGCGCATGCTGTCTGGAGCTATGCGGCCAGCAAATTGACTTGTGCGAGTCAAGTATGGAGGAGATAGGGGCTGCTATTGGTGGCTCAGTGCGATGCTGTTTTCTCTGTGCAGTACAGAGCGCATGCGGCTCATGGCTCTCTGTGCCGCATGGCTGCAGCTTTCGGCACCTAATGGCGCTGTCTGCTTTGTGCAGTACAACGGCGCAGTCGACTCATGCGGCCTAGTTTTTTTCTCAGGCCGCATGGAAGCTGAAATCCTCTTTAAATAGAGGCTCTCCTCTTTCGTTTAGAGTTTTGGAAAAATTGAGAGAGGGAGAGAGAAAAATCGAGAGCACCAGCAAGACCTGTGACAGTTTTTAGCATCCTTCCAAAGGAATCTTCCGAGTGATCCGAAGGTGACCAAGAGCGTTCTAGAATTTCTCTTTTGAACTTGTTGGATCCTGGTGGCAGATCGTTGTATAGCGCGAATCTTGCCTTGAGCTTTGGTGGTTTTGATCACCCCAGTAAGAGTTTCCTTCTTTGTATTTCTGTTCTTGTTCCCGTTCTTCTCGGTGTAGCGTCTGCGAACGTAAAAAAAGAACGGTTTTCTGATTCTTGTTGTATTTGTATTTTTTTGGGTTGTCAGTTTGTAACATGTTCCTTGTTTACTGCTTCTGTGGGGTTGTGTGTCACTGTAGATGAGCTCTTGTGTGAATCTCAGTGCACCAACTTCTCTTCTGGAGTTTGTAGAGACGAACTCTTGTGTGAGTCTTTACTTTGTGGCTACCTCTTCTTCTTTGATCTGACTTCGGGACTAACAGATCTCACTTGTAAGTTAATTTGGTTTCAATAAGTACGCGCATTCATTTTTTAAACATATTGATTTTTACTAATAAGTGATTCCAAATTTATAATTGATTTTTTTTTACTTATTTGGTTGCTTAAGTACTTATTGCATCCGAAAAGTCTATTATTGTTGGATTGTATCTCGTTTTCGGTTGAGCGTTCAAAGGGTGGTGGCATTGGAGTTGATAGTTTAGTTCCACATCGGATAGAAAGTGGGATCATGGAGTGTAGATAATTGGGAATGGTTCAGGCCTTACATGAATTTTTTTTAAGGCATATTGACCCAATCCAATATTACACCTCATGGGCCAACTCTGATTTGGGTCACACCGCGTTCCCAACAATGAGAAAATTCTATAACATAGTAAAATTGGAGAATTTTTGGATTCTATTTGAAAGCGCGAACGAGAGTACTGCTCAAAACCAAAATTATATGATTAGATTACGAAACCAAATTGCTGATGCAGTGAATAAAATATTTCCAAATTGATATTATTTTAATGCTTTAAAACTATAATTTTGTGTAAGACGAACGTCGAATTATGGAACACACTATATGTGTATTTGTGTTGAACTAAATATTTTGGTATTTTTACTACAATATTTTGGTCTGCATATTTTTGGAAGGGAAAAAAGGTTACTTACAAGTGGAAAAAAAAGAATAGGTTTTATAAATGCGTTTATAAGTGAATGAGTATGTGGAAAAAAAAGAATAGGTTTTAATTTGCTCTTAGATGGAATGAAATTGTTTGCTAGTATAACATTTTTCGATTCAGAAAATATAAAATCAAAGTAAATTAGTGTTGAAAATAAAATATTTTTAATCATGTTTTTTCTTGAAAGAGAACAATATTTAATCAACATAAGACCCTAGAATGACAAGGTTCATGACTAAAATTGTAGAATTCGAGTATGAATTTTAACATACTAAATCTCCTATATCAAATGGTCAAAATTGATCAAAAAGACCTTGTATAACCTGACTAAAATGACATTAAAGTTTAAGATTATGATTATATTGAATTAGAAATGTGTAATTTAATGTCAATGGTATTTTAAACTGAATGAAAATAAATGAACAGCTACAATAGAAAATTTAGGTTAGACGACCAAGCCTAGGTATGGAAAATAAATTTTGTGACTAATTTTTGCAATTTTTTTTTGTATTTTTAGATTAAAAATTTACTAGTTAATTTTGACCATGTTGTACCGAAATCCTGCCTACGCCACACAGCTCTACCATCCATATTTGGAACAATATATAAAGTTACCTTTTCCACATATATTAGATTCAATTATGTGTCCAAGTTTTGAATGCATGAGTCTTTTGGTGTGTTTGTCCAATCATGCCAACAACTCAGTAGAAAGAGCTATTTATACCCATTAATAAAGTCTAGTAGTTAATTAATCTCTCACAATTGTAACCAAACCACACATTCAAATGAATGCACATAGCAATCTTAACAACTCTCTCTCTATTAATGGTGGATGGAGAAGCCATCGATCGATCTATGTCAAAATTAAAGGAGGAGGAAGACGGTGTAGCGGACTGTACTATCAATTTTGCTGTGGGTTTGCTTGTTTGTTTGTTTTCCGAATTGTCGCGACTTGCAACTGCAAGAGGAGAAATGGTGCAGTCCTGTCTTGGCCACCGCATCTCTTAATTTCAGCAGGCCTACCATAGAGATCTATTATAATTTTTCTATTAGCAACTAGATCGCGAGCGAGCGAGCGAGCAAGCAAGCAAGAGCCATGCATGTGGTCTCTCGATCTCCTCATCTTGCTCGAGTACAAGTACTGTGGACGGACCGCTCTGCTGCAGCAGCCGTGCAAGCACGTTGTCCATTAAAAACCTGGGCTGGCTGCTTCAAGTACTGGGCGCAGCTCCTGCTTGCCTCACAGGCATGCACGACTTTTGTGTTGAGCTAGAGACTTGACTTCGTTCACTCCTTCCTCTAATCGAATTCAACAACCAGTACTTCTCTGTGTACTATATCACAAAGGTTACTCTAATACTTCTTCGCTTAATGCTTAACTCTAGTGACACAATTGTGCTAATTAAGATTGATGTGGGGGTGAATGCAAGGACGGGAGCAGAAATTTAAGCTGGAGTTGACTAGAGTCGGATAGAGTGGACTAGATGTGGACTAATAAAAAAATAAGAATTTTTTTTGTTTTTTGGTGGGCTGGTTCGCCATGGATGCATATAGCGTTCTTCAAATAAGTGTTGGAGCAAAATATGATTGTTGGATGGTACTGGATCCAGTCACCGACGGATTAAGGGACCTGATCTGTTGGAGAGGATGAAGCCATTTGGATATCTGCATGCTTGTATTTTTGACTTGTTATTGTTGAGAGTATTAAAGGGTTTTAGTCCCACATGGAGTAGAGTGGTAGAGAGAGGGGTTAGCCTCTCCTATATATATGTACCTCCACATCAATAATAAACAAGTCAAGTATTCTACTAAATATATATTTGGTATCAGAGCCAACCCTCCCCTTTCCCCAAATCCTAACCCTAACCCCCTCCACAGCCCCCCTCCCCTTTCCCTCTTCCGCCACCAGCAGTTGCCGGCCAGCAATCCCCCTCCCCGCCGGCCAGCAGCCCCCCTGTGAGCACCCTAATTTTTTACATAGGGTTAATTCAGTAATTAATAATAATAATTTTTTATTTTAATATTTATTCGATAATTTAGTTGAACTTTGGAAACCAACCACCATGGTTTTAAGATCTTGAGTGCAACACTAGCCTTTTCCTTCCAACCAACCTAGCATGCTCGACTTAAACGAGTCAAATTCGGCTCCTGCCATGACTGCCCCTCACATATTTTCAATCACATGCCTTGTTTTGGTCGCACAAAATATAATTGTCGTGGCGTACGAATTTAACACGCCACACCAACCCATTGCTTCAAACTAAATTCATATTATGAGCCTAATTGGTCCTATTACGCACATGACACTCGAGTTGCGTTATCCGAACCCCCTGCATGCTCCCAATATAATATTAAGTGAAAAATAGAATTTATAGATTTATCTAATTAATTTAATATTCATTCATATTTGGTAAATACCTTTTGAATTGATAATTTTGGTTGTAAATTAATTGTTGGAGGAAATATAAATTTCTAGAATTTGTTCCAAGAACCTAACTATTTTTGGAAATTTTATACATATAAATATTGAATAAATAAAACAAATAAAATAAAATAAAATAAAACCTAAATTCTAAACCCAAACCCAAACGAAAAATTTGACTCAGAGCATAAATGTTTAATATATTTATAAAAAAAGCAACAAAGTTTCAAAATTTAAAGGAAAAGCATTAAAATGCCCTTCCAAAGGGCGTTTTACGCTTTTCCGTAAATAAATTGTAACTCCGTTAACGGAGCAGAAAGAAAAAAAAAAGATTGTAACAACGTTAGATCAAAATCATGATATTGTAACTCCGTTGTTACAATTTCAGTAATATGATATTTATTTTATTCGAAATTTCAGCAACTTCAATTACAACATTGTAACAACGTTAGATCAAAATCATAATTACTCAAAAAAGATACAATAATGATATTCACTGCCTCGGTTGGTTTCTACAACTCCTTTTGTTGTGTCCCAGCCCGCCACAATTGCTGCAACGAAGATCTCTTGTCGACGGTTCTCTTGTCATTATACGATTCTTCTTCGGTCTGCCAGCTCTACGCCCAAGAAGTGGTACTCCAATTTGACCTCTTATAGGTTCACTTTGAGGATTATAGGGGACTGGAATCGGTTCCATACATGGCATGTACACAGCTCTAAGTGTTGCAACAGAAAATTCAACTGGATAAAAACTTTCAATTGGTACGTTAGAAGAATGACATGTAAAAAAAGCATGTTCACATGGTAATAGAGTATGTTGCCACCGACCACATGTACAATATTTACGGTCTAGTTCAACCACATAACATCTACTAGTTTTATGATCCCATATTTCAAATTTATTATTATTAAAACGCAATAATTGAAAATGGTGTGACTCCCGTCTAATACGTGCTATAGTATTCATCATCCTTGGACAAAACTGTGTTTCCATCTTTTCAGCATTTGTTCGATGCTTGTCGTGAAGTGTTATTATTTTTGCTCTAATACCATCAAGCAATGTTGATATAGGTTTATCACGCAAACTTTTAATCCAATTGTTAAAACATTCAGCAATGTTTGAGGTGTTAATATCTAATCGTGGGCACGGTGCATAAGCTGTTATCCAGTGAGAAAAATTACGATTTTCATCGCTTGACCCTACAATCCAATCGAAAACATTTTCATCTGCAGATTTTATTTTTACCAACCAACCATTGGCATCAACCTCATTATAAGATCGTGCAACTTTGTCTAACCATTGTAGATATGTCGGTGTACGAGAAAACATATTTTTTAAATTTTGTTTAAAATGTTGAATATAAAAAAAGTGGAAAGAGTTTGGAAAAACTGTTCGCATTCCACGAATTAATCCTTTTTGTTTATCAGATATAAATAAAATACTATCCCAACGTTCAAAATAAGTTTCGAAAGACATTTTCAAACAGTTTAAAAACCATGTCCACGACTCCGTATTTTCATTCTCAGCAACACAATAAGCGATAGGATAGAGTTGATAGTTTGGATCGTGGGCACAAGCAACAAATAAATTACCTTGGAATCTAGATGTAAGAAAAGTAGCATCAATACTAATAATAGGTAAACAACCACTTAAGAAACCATCCATACAAGCCTTGAAACAAATATATATTCTTTGAAAGATATTATTTTCTACAGTTTTTAAAAAACATTTGCTACCGGAATTTGTTTCCATAATTGTAAAACAATATTTCTCAAGACTACCATACGCATCAACGTAACTGCCGTTAATATCAGATAATGCAAGTTCCCTAGCTCTCCAAGCTTTGGAATATGTAATATGTATCCGATGTTCTCTAAGTATATCGTGTAAAATGTGTGCCGGACTATACGAGTTGTTATCTCTAATTTTACCAATTACTTTATTTCTTACCCATGCGGTGGTGGCTAGTGGATGATGCCCTCCTGTACATCCACCTAAACATGAATGTCTACCTTCAAATGTACGAATTTCAAATGAACTACCATCACCAATAGCTTTAGCGTATACTCTCCAACAACAGTTTGGAGAATCACAAGTATACACAATTCTTTGGTGATTGTTATGTTTAGATGAACAACTAAATTTATATGTAATTGCTAGGTCGCTAATAAAATTACGAAATTTCTTAGAAGAATCAAAATGTCTGCCAACAAATAATTCGGAAATACAACCATGTACATTAGCATCATTATCATCTAAATAGTAATCTAAATTTTCAACCAAATCATCACTGTTTTCATCGTCAATATCATTGTTTTCTGTATCAGAGTTACTTTCAGTGTCATTTATACAACTAGGACCAACATTAAAATCTTGGTTATCATTAAAATGTTCACTAGTTGATATGATAGTTGTGTCCATATTTACTTGTGATGGGATGATGTAAATTTTAATACAAGCTGAAACTAAATTACTTTGAACAATAAAATTCCATGTTTCTTCACAATCTACTATTATCAATGTATCTTCATAAAACCATCTTATTGTAAATTGATAACTTGTGCAAAAACGATCACAAATTGTACTACGCAAACTAGCTAAAGTAATATTTCTATAAGTGGGTATAAGATGAGTATTACCTCCATGGTAAGATAATCCATCTAGTATACCTCCATGATAGCAAATTATTACTAAATTTTGATCCATAGTAAAAACTTTCGTCTTCTTCTGACTTCAATGTAAAATAAGACTTACAGAAGTTTATCGAAAAAAAGTTGAGACGAAAATGGTAGCAGAATAGAATAGGGATAAAAGTTCTTCTTCTGACTTTAATGTAAAATAAGTAGAATAAAGAGAGAGGGTGAGATATTAAAGAAAGAGGATGAGAACAACAATAACTTATACGTTAGCTATATATAGAAACTAAACTAATCGTTGGAATGTAACGTTACCTACTATCCTACTACTGCTATCTACTTCAACTAAATCTAACCGTTACAATATATACGTTAGCTACTATCCTACTACTACTATCTACTTCAACTATATCCAACGGTTACAATATAAACGTTACCTCTTATCGTACTACTCGTTACCTATTATCGTACTACTCCTATCTACTTTCCTAGAGAGAAAGATGAGAGTGACAAGAGAGAGAGCGCAAATGTACGAAGAAGAGAGAGAGAGTGAGAGTAGAAAATCACATAATCTACTTTCCTAGAGAGAAAAATGAGAGTGACAAGAGAGAGAGCGCAAATGTACGAAGAAGAGAGAGAGAGAGAGAGAGAGTGAGAGTAGAAAATCACAGAATATATATATTTTAATTTGCAGTGAGAGAGAGAGGAGAGGAGAGAGAGGAGAGAGGAGAGAGGAGATAGGAGAGAGGAGTGTGAGAGAGAGAGAGGAGAGGAGGGAAGGAGAGAGAGGAGAGGAGGGGAGGGGGAAAGAGAGGAGGAGAGAGAGGGGAGCGGGAAAGTGAGGAGGAGAGAGGAGATAGGAGAGAAATTAAAAGAAAAGAGAGGTTGGAGAGAGGAGAGAGGAGAGAAGAGAGAAGAGAGAGGAGAGAGAGGGGAGAGAGAAAAAATTAATAAATAATATAAAACGCCCTTTCGAAGGGCGTTTTATATTATTATATTTATAAAAAAAATTTCTTTCTGCTCCGTTAACGGAGTTGCAATTTATTTACGGAAAAGCGTAAAACGCCCTTTGGAAGGGCGTTTTAATGCTTTTCCTGTAAATTTTGAAACTTTGTTGCTTTTTTTATAAATATATTAAATATTTATGCTCTGAGTGAAATTTTCCGCAAAACCCAAACCATAAAACCCCAAACCCAAAACCTAAAACTACTCAACCTGTGCACAGGAGACCCCTTCCCATATATATATATATATATATATATATATATATATATATATATATATATATATATATATATATATATATATATATATATACATGCTAAACCCTAACCCTAAACCACACCACCTCCACCATCACCCTGCCGGAGCCGTCAATCACCCGCAGCGCCGCCCGCAACACCGCCGCGCGCGAGCAGCAGCAGCAGCACCCTTACGGCCGACCGCACGCGCACAACAACAATAGATGTGCGACCCCCCTTCGTGCGGAGGTTCCACCCTCCTCGCTCATCCTTTTCGCGTCCCATCTTTGCTGGTATGTTCACAACCTAACCCCTATGATTTTATTCAATTGGAACGAATTTAGGCCCCCGGGTTTGATCGAAAAATCGATCGAAAGACTGTTCAAAAATAGTTCAGAAATTCAGTCCATGTACCCCTGTTAATGTCCAATTTTCTACCAACTCGTTAATTATTTTTAAAATATAATTGAAAAGACTTCTTCACAATATAACCAAAAATTTTACTGTTCTTTTAATTTTTATTAGTTTACTTTAATGGTTAAATTATTCTGATTCCAAAATGACCAAAAAACTTGGTTTTGAAATACTAAAAATCTCCGATACGGGGTGCGTCCCGCCAAACGAAGCTATGTCGACATGTGCAGATTTTACCGGATGGTGTATAACATAAACGCGGATGTGTGAACTTTCGCGGAACTTGATTTGGACGTATGTGCACGCAGGAATCAACGCGTATCCGCCAAAAAAAATTCATATCGACCTATTCCGACACCTCGTCATAACTTCGTATGTACTCGTCAATTCGTAATAAAACTCGGGCCATTGGATTCTTAGCATTACGCTGGTCCTGTGACCCAAGTTTGGTTCGAATATGAGAACGTCGACGAAACACCATTTTGTGGGCCCCATGGTTCCACATGATGGGTGATTTCGTGATCGGCTCATCAGAATATAGTCCTGGATATTCCGTTGAGTTCGTATCATCGTTCTAGACTCGTAGACATAAAGTTTGACGAATTTGGAAAACTTTGTCTTCGGCACATTTTTTGGTGCAAAGTGTGCCACATGTGGACCCCGTTTGACCCAAAATTGTCAAATTTGTCCGTGTCCAAATTGGACTTATGGGTAGTCAATCCTAGCTATTTCAAGTATTTTAAAAATATTGGTGATGTTTGTTTCAGCATCCGGAGATGTACGTGTAGATTCCACTTTTCCAGGAATAGTTGACGGAGTTCAGAACCCAGGCAAATGTATCTTGCCAAACTTGCAGAGATCCTGTTATATTATTTGCTTGTGTTCTTCCTATATATATATACTCTTGTGATGTATCTGCTCAACCTAGGACCGTGAGTTGCTTAGCATCCGAACAAGATTCGGGTGTCGACGCCGTACGCGGAGTCGTGTAATGTCACTTAAAGAGTTGATTCCACGATCCTATATTTTTACGTGCTTGATTTACCAAGTACGCCATACCGTAGGATACTTGACACTATTTTATATGACATAATCTTTCTTGAGTTATTCATGGTGATTTTGTATAAGCTTACAGGATTCGTGATATGAGACTCGTATATTATATGGATATTATTATGACTCGTTGTACTTGCTAGAGGTCATGATCTTGAGTGTTATGGATATGAGATATCGTGGACATGAGACATGAGGTTACATTGGGTGGAAAGAGACACACAGGCTACAGGCTGATTATTTATATATATACTATACTACTGGAGGTGCCATAGACTATGTCTCAGATCTTTGGCACATATACTGGAGTCATAATACTACTTGCTGCTATTGGCTCCCCGACACAGAGCTTGTAGTGATCTCAGCCTGAGTACTAGTGATGCTCATATTTGTATTTCACTTAGCTGGCTACATAGCTTGCCTTGAGGATCTGTTTATATTTACTTGCTGTACTTTATTTGGCTTGAGTGTTTATTGTACCTTGCTATGTCTTCTGAGGACTTGGATCCAGATTATGTCTCCAGGTGTAGACGAGGAGAGCTATCCCGAGATTTACGGGACATGTGCTACTATTGGAGACGTACAGGTTGCAGAGGACGAGGTTATTCCGGAGGACTTCTCTTGAGCACACAGTATTCTCACCATTCATTTATTATACTTAGTGTTCTTAGATATTTGATCTTGTAGTAACTTCTGGATATGGTACTTGGAGTTTTTTTCCCAATTTGATGATAGGTTGTTCCTCGTGACATTATTTATATTGATTTGATTTGACAGATCATTTTATATTATTGTGACTTGACTTGTCTCTTGGTGATTTCGTCAATTATTGTGGATGAGATTAGATATATAAACTATGACAGGTATTTGTAGACCACTTTATATGTATTACAGCATAAGTGCACTCTAACGGGTCCATTAAATTAGGTTTGCCCATTGGAGTTGTGCTGCTGGCCATTGCCACGTGGCTAGTCCCTTGGTATTTTGGGACTGTGGCGTTACATGGTTTTTGTGGTGGCCCATGCAGGTCTACGGATATATTGCTTTGGTTTCAACTAAGGGATCGAGCAAGCCTGCGATCAGGATAAGAATAAATTTTTAGGATCTCATCCACATGGTGACACGTTCTTGACCTCTATATCAGACTCGAATAAATTTCTTGACTTGCATCATGCTTGATTCAACTGTTCGACCCTACACTGACCCCGACAAAAGAAGAGAAGGTGAAAAAAAATCTTTGACGGACTGAGCTTTGAACTACAGAGACATATTGGCTCCGTTGCACCTACTTCGACGCATGGAGCGCATCCACAGGAGGGCGTCCAGCCAGAAGAGATCGCATGCATTAGTACCAGCTCGAGCACCACACGGGGATCCTGCAAAGCGACTCCAGATGAATCCACCACAGAGAGAGGCATCACGAGCCCTAGTCCTTCCTACTTGTCACTACTGTAGCAAGGTAGGCCATATTGAGAGGGAGTATAGACGTAAATTGGAATTATGTTTAGCTTGCGGATCTAGTCAGCATTCAGCCAGGGATTGCTCTGAGCGTCGAAAAGGAACACCGATGGTTCATCGACCCGCTTTACCCGCACCGGAGCTAGTCCAGCAGCCACATCGATCTGCTTATCCAGCACTAGGAGCATCACAGATGGAAGATAGAGGATTCAGACCACCAGCACCGAAAGGATATCAACCGAGGCCACCCTTGGCATCACATGCAGCACTCTTCCAGTAGGCCCAACAACAGCAGATGGCACCACCACAGGGACATAGACAGGATTTTACGATGACAGTGGAGGAGGCACGGACTCGAGGAGTAGCGAGTATGGGTAAGCTTTAGTCTTATCATAGCTAGCTATAGTAACAAATATTCCTAGTGATACTTTAACATGTGCTTGTTAGTTCCATCCCCTAGTCTATAACTAGTACTATGTTAGCATAAACTCGTTAGTCTAGAGTAGTAATATGTAAGAGGTACCCAAGGTTTCAAAAGCTGTAGTTGATCCTCGTTCTAATCAGACTCCTTTACTTTTGAGTTACTCATCTCTCATTGCCTCGAAAAAAGTTTTTTTATTGCTTCCCAACGTGTTCTGCTTGAACAAAACCCTCACCCTTCCTCTTTTTTTTTCTTGTTCATGGTCCCTTATCCTTTGTGTCGTGCTTCAACAAATGTCATACAACCGCGTCATCTCTTCTGGAGCAAACCTTTCCTGACCGGTTATGTTTTATTTTTTTTAATTACGAGGACGCAATTCTTTTAAGGTGGATAGATTGTGAGCACCCTGATTTTTTACATAGGGTTAGTTCGATAATTAATAATAATAATTTTTTATTTTAATAGTTATTCGATAATATAATTGAACTTTGGAAACCAACCACCATGGTTTTAAGATCTTGAGTGCAACACTAGGCTTTTTCTTTCAACCAACCTAGCATGCTTGACTTAAACAAGTCAAATTGGGCTCCTGCCATGACTGCCCCTCACAAATTCACAATCTCATGCCTTGTTTTGGTCGCACAACTTTCGCGACACAATTAATAGAAAACGATGATTAATTAACCCTTTTGTCGTGGTGTACGAATTTAACATGCCACACCAACCTATTGCTTCCAACTAAATCCATAATATGAGCCTAACTGGTCCTATTACGCACATGACACTCGAGTTGCGTTATCCAAACCCTTGCATGCTCCCAATATAATATTAAGTAAAAAATAGAATTTATGAATTTATCTAATTAATTTAATATTCATTCATATTTGGTAAATACCTTTTGAATTGATAAATTTGGTTATAAATTAATTGTTGGAGGAAATATAAATTTCTAGAATTTTTTTCAAGAACCTAACTATTTTGGAAATTTTATACATATAAATATTGAATAAATAAAACAAAAGAAAGAAATAAAATAAAACATAAATTCTAAACCCAAACCCAAACCATAAAACCCAAACTCAAAACCTAAAACTACCCAACCCGTGCACAGGAGACCCCTTCTCATTTATATAAATGCATACATACATACATACATGCTAAACCCTAACCCTAAACAACACCACCTCCATCATCACCCCGCCGGAGCCGCCGACCACCCGGAGCACCGCCCTCACCACCGCCCGCAGCGCCGTCGCGCGCGAGCAGCAGCAGCAGCAGCCGCGCGGCCGACCACGAGCGCACGCGCACAACAGCAGTAGTCGTGCGACCCCCCTTTCGTGTCGATGTTTCGTCCTCCTCGCTCGTCCGTTTCACATTCCATTTTCGCCGGTATGTTCATAACCTAACCCCCTAGGATTTTCTTCAAGTGAAACAAATTTAGGCCCCCGGGTTTGATCCAAAAATCGATCGAAAGTTGGCCGAAAAACTTATCAAAAATAGTTCAGAAATTCAGTCTAAGTACTCATGTTCATGTCCAATTTTCTACCAACTCGTTAATTATTTTTAAAATATAATTGAAAGGACTTCTTCACAATATAACCAAGATTTTTAATGTTCTTTAGTTCTTATTAGTTTGCTTTAATGGTTAAATTATTCTGATTCCAAAATGTAACACCCCGTTCTGCTCAAGCGGACTGCCGATTCAAACAGCAAAAGTGCAATGTCCCGACTCGCTTTGCTCAGGCGAGAATACTCGTTTGAGGCAAAGGATATCCAAACTTGTCCCTACAGGAATCCGACTTAGGCTTTCAGAGGCTCGCTTGACGTATCACTCGACCGAGGCGAATCATCGCTAAGGTGGGTGGCTACGGTGAACTTGTCTTTGCTTAGCCAGCACACATAAAATGTGGAACGATACATGCTAGTCGCTAGGTGAATCACCCCCTGCATGATAATAAGAATCCAACGCACCTCGCTAAGGGAATAATCCCAACTTGTATTGCTTATGTTAGAACATGGGAATGAGATATTGCTTATATATATGTTCAGACCCTCGCATGCTACCCTAGAACGTGTTGCTCAGGAAGTTCCTTACAATCTCACTCCTCGGCTTACCTTCGGGCCCGAGCTAACGTGAATACTTGTGTTTATACAAATGCATGCTTGTCTGCTTGTATGTTGCCTTATTTTTATCCAAACCCCGGGAGACTACTAAGTAGTCGTTTCGTGCATGATTGAACCTGCAAGTATCCGGGACCATTAGGTCACCAAAGGCAGCCCCGAACCAGGAGAATGCATCAAGGCAAGTTATTCACTGAACTAAGAATTAAGATTTAAATATCTCGTGTACTCGTGTTGCCTGAATGGCACGAAAATGATTGGTGAAATAATGATACCGTTCCCATGCAAAAATAAATCACGTACTTGTGTTGCCTGCTTGGCGAAATAATAAAATTGGAAAGACCCTAACTTGCATGTCGTAGACAACTCAAAAACTAGGTATAGTTCCACGGACGGTCACCGGGGCACTGGGGCTGATCCGATCTGGATGGAACTTTATGTGTAGTCCATCGTGTATGGGCGAGATGGTTTGTAGCGCATCGTGTATTTTCATTGCATTCCATTTTGGCCTTGGACTACTTCATGTACGATCATCGTGTACAGGAGATAGTTTGTAGCGCCTCTTGTACTTTCGTTGCATTCCATTCTCGTTTGCGATCAGTCCTTTATGACTATGCCAGCGACTCATGTTCATATAGATAAGTCATCCTCGCTTAGCGGCTATCCGCGTACGAGTCATTTCATCGTGTCAAAAGAAACAACTGAAC
Organism: Iris macrosiphon; assembly: GCA_036927795.1. NCBI lineage: Eukaryota > Viridiplantae > Streptophyta > Magnoliopsida > Asparagales > Iridaceae > Iris > Iris macrosiphon. The sequence continues at coordinate 132,867,095 of JAYESA010000017.1, forward strand.
ACCTGAACGATTGTGTTATAATGACTCTCGTGCTTGCATATGTTATTGCCTTGGTTTTCATTATAAATGCCCCTGAATGCTTGTACTTTTCCGTGCTTGAATTAACAATATTTGCCTTGGACAGGGAAGGTAAAATGGTAAGTTGGTAAGTCTCGCCGTGTTTTCTCTCATGTCGCACGGCGCACTGCCACACGAACTAGGCTATTCAAATCTTGCATGAAACTGATCCTAAGGCAACTAGAAAGACAACTTAATAATTGGTGCACGAAACCTATATTACGTGTTTGGATTTGTCGAGCGGGCGAGTAGCCTCCCCACCAGTGCATTCAATGTACTGATAACCCACCAGATCGTTTACAAGGTGCGGGAGAACCTCGTTCGGTGCGGATGCCTCCTTCATGCGTGCTAAGGCCAGGAGTTTCCTCTGAAGCCTTGGAGCGCTGCGTCCGGACTGAAGCACATATACAAGACATAATATTGGAACATCGCCTGAATATCTCCTGTACAATCATTCCACAATTGTAGCCACTTGGCATATTTTTACTGTTTCAGAGAGAGAGGCTTGAGCGAATTATAATCTCGGCCAAGCGCCGCCTGTAACACTTATTTATATCAATAAAAGAGCTTGCTTTACTTCAACTTGTGTTATTCAATGCTTCCTCTATTGTCGACTCAGTGAACTTGTTACCGATCGCCTATGCGTTCATAAACTCCGCTGCACTCGGACAATCTGTTCGACTCTGTGGCTTAGAATTCTTACCGCCAGCCAATGAACCACGGCCTTGCACGGGCGTGGCTCACGCTCGTGCGGCATCACGCCCGGATGGGTCAAAGCGATCGTTCCGTGGGAGCGCTGGCGCGGTGATTCTCGCCTAGCGGGAACGGCCGATTTATCCTCCGGGAGATCGGGGCGTGACAGAAAACGACCAAAAAACTTATTTTTGAAACACCAAAAATCTCGGATACGGGATGCGTCCCGCCAAACGAGGCCACGTCGTTATGTGCAGATTTTACCAAATGGTGTGTAACATAAACGCAGACGTGTGGGCTTTCACGAACCTTGATTTGGGCGTGTGTGCACGCCGGAATCAACGTGTATCCGTCGAAAAATAATGTATCGGACTATTCCGACACCTCGCCATAACTTCGTGTGTACTCGTTGATTCATAACGAAACTTATGCCATTAGATTCGTGTGTACTCGCTGATCATGTGACCCAAGTTTGGTTCGAATCTGAGAACGTCGACAGAATACCATTTCGTGGGCCCCACGGTTCCACATGACGGGTGATTTCGTGATCGGCTCATCAAAATCCAGTTCTGGGTGTTTCGTTGTGTTCGTATCATCGTTCTGGACTCATAAAAACTAAGTTTGACCAATTTAGAGAACTTTGTCTTCGGCACATTTTTCGGTGCGAAGTGGGCACATGTGGACCCCGCTTTGACAAAAAACTGTCAATTTTGTTTCTGTGTTCAAATTGGACTTATGGGTAGTCAATCCTAGCTATTTCAAGTATTTTGAGAATATTGGTGATGTTTGTTTCAGCATCCGGAGGTGTACGTGCATATTCTACTTTTCTATGAGCAGTTGACGGAGTTCAGAACCCATGCAAGTGTACCTTGCCAAATCTGCAGAGATCCTGTTATATTATTTGCTTGTTCCTATATATATATATATATATATATATATATATATACTCTTGTGATGTACCTACTCAACCTAGGACCGTGAGACGTTGCTTAGCGTCCGAACAAGATTCGGGTGTCGACGCCGTACGCGGAGTCGTGTAACGTCACTTAGAGAGTTGATTCCACGATCCTATATTTTTACGTGCTTGCTTTACCAAGTACGCTATACCGTAGTACACTTGACACTATTTTATGTGACAGAATCTTTCTTGAGTTATTCATGGTGATTTTGTATAGGCTTACAGGATTCGTGATATGAGACTTACATATTATATGGATATTATTATGACTCGTTGTACTAGCTAGAGGTCATGATCTTGCGTGTTATGGACATGAGACGTCATTGACATAAGACATGAGGTTACATTGGGTGGAAAGAGACACACAGACTATAGGCTGATTATATATATATATATATTATTCCACTGGAGGTGCCTTAGACTCTGTCTCAGATCTTTGGCACATATACTGGAGTCATAATACTACTTGCTGCTATGGGTTCCCCGATACAGAGCCTGTAGTGATCTCAGTCTGAGTACTAGTGATGCTCTCATTTGCATTTCACTTAGTTGGTTATATAGCTTGCCCTGAGGATCTGTTTATATTTACTTGTTGTACTTCATTTGGCTTGAGTATTTATTGTACCTTACTATGTCCCCTAAGGACCTGGATCCGGATTATGTCCCCAGGTGTTGATGAGGAGAGCTATCCTGAGATTTACGGGACAGGTACTACTATTAGAGACGTACATGTTCCGGAGGACTAGGTTGTTCCGGAGGACTTCTCTTGAGCACACAGTATTCTCACCATTCATTTATTATCCTTAGTGTTCTTAGATATTTGATCTTGTAGTGACTTCTGGATATGGTACTTGAAGTTATTTTCCTTTTCATTTTGATGACGAGTTATTTCCCGTGACATTATTTATATTAATTTGGTTGGCCAAATTATTTTATATTATTGTGACTGGACTTGCCTCTTAGTGATTTTGTTGCTTATTGTGGATGAGATTAGATATATAGACTGTGACAGGTATTTGTAGACCACTTTATATGTATTACAACTTAAGTGCACTCTAATGGGTCCATTAGATTGGGTTTGCCCATTGGAGTTGTGATGCTGGCCATTGCCACGTGGCCAGTCCCTTAGTATTTTGGGACTGGGGCATGACACCCCCTCCCCGTCGGCCAGCCCCCTTATTTCTCTTCTTATTATTATTCTTCTTCTTCTCCTCTGCGAGTTGTAACTCGGTTCCATCCGTATGCCAACTACGATTGCAAGGAATAACAAGAAGTTTAATTTTCTGATTATCATTTTTTGTAGCAGCAAGTTGTAATCGAAATATTAATTATATAGTTGTTAGTTGGATTGAGGTATATCAGTGAGAAAACTTTTGTGTGAACTCCTGATCTCGATTACAACTGTCTGTTCTTTTTTCTCCTTCTCGTCATGCGACCTCGGGTCAAAGTCGTGTATGGGACATGAGCAGCGGCTCTCAGGGACACCGTTGCCGTTGAAGGAGGAATAATAGATGTGGAGATGATGGCGATCAAAGGTGGAGACGATCTAGATCTGTCACTGTCTTGCTGATGAATGAGGACAAGAAGAAGACGATGGAGACGATCTACGGCAAGCTGACTACCCAAAAGATGAAGCCTTTGGTGGATGACCTTTTCTCCAGGAGGATGACCGAGACTAGCTCCCGTGTTGCACACACAGATTTGGATCATTCACCATACAAAATAAAAAAGTTGAAGAAACTGTAGATAAATTTGGAGGGTACTTCCAACTACTTGAAGTGGTCACGTTAGGCGATGCGGACTCTGAAGGCAAGAGACTTGGTAGCTTATGTGAATAGACAAACCAAGGCACCTGAAGATCACTCCTCACGTGAGTTTACTATGTGGGAAATCGTCAACAATGTTGTTGCTGGATGGTTGACAGCCTCATTGACAAACCAAGTGTCGGACAACGTGGAAGCAATGGAGGATGCTAGTGACATTTGGATGATGCTGAGAGATATGTACTCAGGGTCGGACAACCCTATGAGTGTCTTCTAACTACAAGATGAACTTAATAAGTTGGTCCAAGAAGATCACACCATCTCTGAGTATGCGACTCTGCTAAAAAAGTATTGGTCAGATCTCGACCACTATGATCCTATCGGCGTAGAGGATGAGCAAGTGAAACCAGCATTTACGAAATATTATAAGAAGTTCATCGAGTATGTTTCACGACAGAGGATGATGAAGTTCCTGAAGGGGCTGTCACCACCCCATTTCCAGAGCCGGGTATTTTTTTTATTTTTTAATTTAGTTAATTGTGTATTATTTTTAATTAATTGTATTTATAATTAATTATTGATTGTATTATATTTTTATTGTATGTTTTAGGATTTTGGCTAGCCTGGACCCATGTCAGACCCTAGTGGACCCATGTTCGACCCAGCCCACACCCTTGTGAGAATTATTTTGGGGGCTTAGAATATTTATTTTATTTTTAGGAAGTTAGTTGGAGAGATTTGGAACTAGTTTGAGTGCTTTTGGAACCCGGAACCCGAAATCAAGTCATGTAGGGGCATTTTGGGTATTTTGGAACTTGTGGAGCCCTTTTATATGTTATGGCCGGTTCCCACATCCCCCTACCCGACCAAAACAGCAGCCACAACACAGCCACCTCCCATTCCACTCTTCTTCTTCTTCTCCACTTCTTCTTTCTTCTTCCTTCCTTCTTCCAAAGTAAGTTTCCTTATTTTTCTTCCTTCTTTCTTCCATTTCTTTCATTTGTTTGAACCCTAACCCTACATTCTTCCCCAACCTAGGTGGGTAGAGCCTAGATTTGGTGTTGGAGCTTGGATTTGAGGCTTGGAAGCTTGGATTTGAGGCTTGGAAGCATTTTGAGACTTTGGCTTGGGATTCCAACTCCCAAGAGGTAAACCCTAATTTTTCCCCTAGTAATTATTTTTGTATAGTATAATTAATAGTTTAGAACCTTTCTAGACCCTTAGGCTACCCGTGGGAGGAAGTTGGAACTAGTTGGGTAGTGTTTGGAGACTTTAACACTAGGTTTTGTGTCAATTTCGGGTGAAATCCGAATTTGGCCCAATTTTGGGTGATGTCCTAGGTTAGACGGACCTAGGTAGACATTGTCGGATGTCGTGAGGGTGAGAGCGTGTCTCCGTTCGGACACGGGAAGCCGCGTCGCGGAGAAACGGGCGTTTCGAACGAAATTGGGGCTTTTCGTCGTCGCCAATTCTAAGTGCATGCGCGTTTCCGCCACGGGCCTAGAATCGACGCGGGAGCACATTTTCTAGGATCTAGACATCGTGTAGAGCGCGTGGGTAAATTTTGGGCCGATTCTGAGTTCGTTTGGTGTGCGTTTCAGGAGGTTTTCCGAGCCGCGCACCACGTGTTCGTCGAAATGACCGAACGACCATTTCGACTTGGGTTCCTCGTTTTGGGCTTGTGCGCGCGTTGGGTTAGTATCGGGAAGTGTGTGCTAGAGTTCTCGGGCTATATTTTATATATTTTTAGGTGTTTGGGCGTGTCGGGGTCGTTGGGCGTGCGTTGGTGGGCGTTGTGGGCGTGGTGTGCGTTGTGTTGTGTTTGTTTATATATATGTGTATATATATATTGTGTGTGTGTTTTTATATATATATTTATATATATATATATGTGTGGTTATGTGTTTGTGAGCGTGTTAGGGAGTGCTTGTGTGAGTGTGTGAGTGAGTGCCTATATATATATATATATATGAGTTTGAGTGAGTGTGTATATATGTATATATATTTATATATATGTAGGAGTGTTTGTGTGTGTGGTTGTGTGTTTGTGAGAGTGTGTGCTAGTGTGTGCGAGAGTGTGTGTGTGAGGGTGTGTGAGTGTGAGAGTGTGTGAGGATATATATATGTATGTGTGTGAGAGTGTATATGTATAGATGTATATAGATATATGTGTGTTTATATATATATATAGATATGTATTTTTGTGTGTGTGTGTATTTATATGTATCAGTGTGTGTGTGTTTATATGTGTTAATATGTGTGTATATATATATATGTTAGTAGATATAAGTTAGTGTGTATATATATCTATAGAGTTATATATATATATGTATATATATGTATGTATATATAGTGATAGATATATATAGGTGTGTGTGTGTGTGTGTTTTAGAGAGGGGGGGTACCCAGCAAAGAGGAACAGCAGCTGCAGCATGCTGGAACAGCAGCTGCAGCATGTACAGCAGCAGGCAGCAGCATTGGCAGCAGCTAGGAGCTGCAGCAGCAGCTTATGCAGCAGCAGTAGCAGCCTAGGCAGCATCAGCAGCAGCTTTTAGCGAGGGGGGAGAGAGATCTAGGTGATATATATATATATATGAATAGATAGTTAGATAAAATGATGGATAGATATATAGATTGTTAGATAGAAAAAAAAATAGGTAGATAAGATAAATAGATAGTTAGATAGCTAGGTATTTAGATAGATAGATACTTAGACAGATAGATATATAGATATCTAGATAGGTATTAGATATATATTTATATCTATATGTATAGATATAAATACATATAGTTAGATAGGTAGTTAGATAGATGCATTGATAGTTAGTTAGATAAGTTATTAGATAGATTAGATAGTTAGATAGTTACCTAGATAATAGGTAGATAGTTAGATGGCTAGATACTAGATAGGTAGATAGCTAGATACTTAGATATATCTATCTAGGAGATAGATATCTATTTACCTATACTTATATATATATATATCTATAGATATCTTGATAGGTAATATATATATATATATATATATATATATATATATATATATATATATATATATATATATATATATATATATGTTATGTTTGGTAAGGTAAATGGGTAATGGGTATATATGTGTGGATATATATGTATGTAGGTAGATACCTATTTAGATATATATAAATATGATAGGTATCTATATTACCTAGCCTAGATTAATAACTAGGTGCATAATTAATAGCTAGGTAGCTAGTTAGAGGGTTTTAGAGCGAAACCTCAATACCTTGAGATACCGAGGTATTTCAATACCTTAAGATATTCAAGGTATTGAGTTTCGAGCGGGGTAATTGAGCATTAGCCTAGGAAATATCTTTGAGTGATTTTTATATGCTTATGTGTATATATTTACGCGTGCTAGCATAGGTTTTAGAGGGTATAGGCGGGGTATATAGCCTAGGTTGAGGTATCGGATACCGAGGGTATCCCGGTATCTCAAGGAGGCGAGTTTGTGAGTTTTCTAGCTTAATGAGCTCGGTTTGACCTAGAATTTCAGGAGCACCCTAGTTTGACCCAGACTTGACCGTAGTTGACTCGGTTGACCGCCAAAGTCAACTTTTGACCTAGTTTTGACCCAGAGTTGACTTTTTGGACCCAGAGTTGACTTTTTGACCCAGATTTCACCGGTTTGACCCGTTTGACCTAGAACGACCCTAGAAGCCTATTTTTAGTTATTTTATATCTTTTTAACTCATTAGAACCCTGTTTAACCTTATTTTTCGCATTAGGTCCTTGCGACACCGGTTCGGATCGCCAGTTGCTCAGGACGTCAGGCGAGTACATTCTCTGATAGTTTTCATTATTTGATGATTATTATGATTCAGCTTCTAGTATAGTATCATCTGATTATTCTGGCACAACACGGGACACTGATTGATATTTATGGATTCATTTACTTGCGACACGTATATTTCATGTTTCTGACCTCTATTCTGGAATCACTACTGGCATCACCTACATGCATCATTCATGTTCAGGCTGGACTCATCTTGATTTGCGTGTCGGGTCTTGGATCCACTTATATTTATCGGGGCGGGGAAATACTCGAGTAGACATGTAAATATTCCTATCTGGCATCATCAAGAATCACTCCCTCTGGTCTAATCTGGAATGATAGCAGCCGCGCACCCAGTGCGCGGTGAGCCGTACTTACCCCTAGCCGTTTACATGTCGAAACAAGTATTTCAAAGACACCGAGTTCATTCTTTATAGTCTGGACTCTCATGCATTTCTTGACTTGTCTCACTTACATGTTTCTGGACTTGACTCACTACATATTTTTCATGCTGGACTCACTACACGTTCATGTGCACAGACTTACTCTTAGTGTAGATTTCTTGTATCTTGCAGTTATTACTATTTTGCTCTGATATCCATGCATCCTTACCTTTATGCACCAGTTATACATATTTCCTTGTTTCATACTTGCTCCATTCTCTTGCTACTTGCTATAACTGTTTTATAGTTTTTATCATTTAAATGGAACTGCTGTTAGAGATGTACTTGCTCCAGTCCTGACTGGACATATTTTTCAGAGTATCCGGAGGAGTGGTGTCCGACGTTTTATGGACCTGAGCCTGTCGATGGTGCAGACAGGGACCCTCTAGTTTAGGGGTGATCTCCGGGTTGGTAGCCGGGATCACTAGGACTTTGTTGTTATTTTTTTAGCTTTAGCACCGGATTTGTCTCCGGTTTTGGATTGAGACCTTGTTTGTATATTATTTTGGATGATTTGGATGATGTATTATTATTATGGATGTTGTGGTTGTTGTAGTAGTTGTTGTTGGTTAGACTTTATAGCTGTTAGTCTTCTTTGTTATCTTATCGTGCTTAGATTCGTGATTGAGTACTTGAGATTATCATTTGATATTTGCTCCTCCGTTTGGAGTTGAGATCTTGACAGGTTTATATTGTTTGTGTGGTTGCCCTCCTTTTGGAGAGGTCATGGCCGATTTTTGTGTGAGATTTATTTAGTTAGTTGACCTAGACAGCGTTCTACCGCCGATGCTGCGGCGTAGGCTGGACGTACCCATGACTCATGCCCGATTTTTCGGGTGCGGGTCGTGACTCATTTTTGGTGGCGGCCCCATGCAGGTCTCGATTCGCAATTAGTGCGTTGTCGTGGTGGTACAACAACTTAGTTGTACTGCTGCGAGCCTGCTATAGGATCTAGGATTTAGGATGAGAGTGTACTCAATCACGACTAGGAACAATTCCAATCTAATTATTCTGAAATTGCTTCTTTTGAAATATTACTGTCCTTCTTTGATGATATCGTATCTTGCGCCGTATTGACTTCTTTTGATCTGTGTTCAGGATGCCTCCGAAGACACGATCTCGTCGTACCGCCCCAGCAGTTGCCACTGAGAGGTCTGCTACCTCTCATCCGGCTCGTATTCAGGCAGCTGCTACCGCTCCACTCACCACTCCTGCGGTTGAGGGAGCATCTGCTTCTCTCGGGGATCCTCCTTCACCTGTCGATCCGAGGACTACCCCAGTCGTTCCGGTGGTTCCTCTACCGCTTCCTGCTCCAGTAGATGCCGCGCAGTTGTTTGCGTTCTTCAGGGAGATGATGGACGCGCAGCACTGTCAGGTGGATGTGATGAGGCTGGGCATTGAGAACGCCCACCAGGTGGCTATGACGGCAGTGGATAGGGTGGCACAGGTTCAGCCACAGGCAGATCAGATTCAGCATCCGAGGCCGGGCAGTATTATCGACTTTCAGAGGATGCGGCCCAAGGAGTTCCGTGGTACAGAAGGTATCCTGTACGCGGATGACTGGATAGAGCAGATCGAGGGCATCTTCAGGCTGGCGCAGATTCCAGACAGCATGCAGATAGAGGCAGCGGGCAGTCAGATGTTCGACCTCGCCTTGACGTGGTATCGCACTGATACGAGGATTGCAGCGCCAGGGCTTACTTGGGAGGCTTTCAAGAGGCTTTTTAAGGAGAAGTTTTCCCAGATGTGGTGCTCAGTGCTTTGGAGAGCCAGTTTGAGGCACTCGTCCAGGGGAGCATGACGGTGGATGAGTACGCAGCGGAGTTCTGCCGTCTGGGCAGATTCGTGGATGGCTTGAGTGAGGCAGCTAAGGCGAGAAAGTTTCGCAAGGGCTTGGTTATGGCGGTCAAGTCTTTGACCAGGAGCGACCGCGAGGCGACTTTCGAGCAGATAGTTGGAGACGCTCAGAGAGCAGAGGATGACTTGGAGCTCAAGTCCAAGAGAGGCAGGGATGATTCAGGCAGTGCCAGTGGTAGTGCGGGACCAGCTAAGCGTCCCTATGTGCAGAAGGTAGTGCAACAGGGTCAGGATCAGAGGGTGCCCACTTGTGCCTACTGCAGGAAGGTAGGACACACCTGGGATGTTTGTAGGAGGAGGCTGAAGGTGTGTTTGTTCTGTGGATCCCCTGCTCACCAGATGCGAGATTGCCTTACTGCACCTCCATTGGGTGGAGCATAGGATCAGAGAGTTGGAGCTAGGCCATCTGTGGCACAGCATCATGCCCCGCACCAGCAGAGGGATACACCCCAGCAGGGCAGGGCTTATGCGTTGACGGTCGAGGAGGCCGATGCTACGGATGTCGGGTTAGCAGGTCTGTCTCTTGTTTCTTCTTCCTGTCCTTTTCCATTCCTGTGGTGTGCTTCATTAGTACCTGTTAGATTTTCTTTGTGCTGTGGTAGATAGTGTAGTGACCCCGATTGAGACTGTAATAACACGACCAGTAGGACCCTGATCTTGTATGTTGTTTAGGTAGAATTTCTTGACTGTGATTGTTGGGGGTTTGACCTAGAGAGAGTGTGATTGACTTTAAATTTCGAGGACGAAATTTTCTAAGGAGGATTGGCTTGTCACCACCCCATTTCCAGAGCCGGGTATTTTTTTTATTTTTTAATTTAGTTAATTGTGTATTATTTTTAATTAATTATATTTATAATTAATTATTGATTGTATTATATTTGTATTGTATGTTTTAGGATTTTGGCTAGCCTTGACCCATGTCAGACCCTAGTGGACCCATGTCCGACCCAGCCCACACCCTTGTGAGAATTATTTTGGAGGCTTAGAATATTTATTTTATTTTTAGGAAGTTAGTTGGAGAGATTTGGAACTAGTTTGAGTGCTTTTGGAACCCGGAACCCGAAACCAAGTCATGTAGGGGCATTTTGGGTATTTTGGAACTTGTGGAGCCCTTTTATATGTTATGGCCGGTTCCCACATCCCCCTACCCGACCAAAACAGCAGCCACAACACAGCCACCTCCCATTCCACTCTTCTTCTTCTTCTTCTCCACTTCTTCTTTCTTCTTCCTTCCTTCTTCCAAAGTAAGTTTCCTTATTTTTCTTTCTTCTTTCTTCCATTTCTTTCATTTGTTTGAACCCTAACCCTATATTCTTCCCCAACCTAGGTGGGTAGAGCCTAGATTTGGTGTTGGAGCTTGGATTTGAGGCTTGGAAGCTTGGATTGGAGGATTTGGAGCATTTTGAGACTTTGGCTTGGGATTCCAACTCCCAAGAGGTAAACCCTAATTTTTCCCCTAGTAATTATTTTTGTATAGTGTAATTAATAGTTTAGAACCTTCCTAGACCCTTAGGCTACCCGTGGGAGGAAGTTGGAACTAGTTGGGTAGTGTTTGGAGACTTTAACACTAGGTTTTGTGTCAATTTCGGGTGAAATCCAAATTTGGCCCAATTTTGGGTGATGTCCTAGGTTAGACGGACCTAGGTAGACATTGTCGGATGTCGTGAGGGTGAGAGCGTGTCTCCGTTCGGACACGGGAAGCCGCGTCGCGGAGAAACGGGCGTTTCGGACGAAATTGGGGCTTTTCGTCGTCGCCGATTCTAAGTGCGTGCGCGTTTCCTCCACGGGCCTAGAATCGACGCAGGAGCACATTTTCTAGGATCTAGACATCGTGTAGAGCGCGTGAGTAAATTTTGGGCCGATTCCGAGTTCGTTTGGTGTGCGTTTCAGGAGGTTTTCCGAGCCGCGCACCACGTGTTCGTCGAAATGACCGAACGGCCATTTCGACTTGGGTTCCTCGTTTCGGGCTTGTGCGCGCGTTGGGTTAGTATCGGGGAGTGTGTGCTAGAGTTCTCGGGCTATATTTTATATATTTTTAGGTGTTTGGGCGTGTCGGGGTCGTTGGGCGTGCGTTGGTGGGCGTTGTGGGCGTGGTGTGCGTTGTGTTGTGTTTGTTTATATATATGTGTATATATATATTGTGTGTGTGTTTTTATATATATATTTATATATATATGTGTGGTTATGTATTTGTGAGCGTGTTAGGGAGTACTTGTGTGAGTGTGTGAGTGAGTGCCTATATATATATATATATATGAGTTTGAGTGAGTGTGTATATATGTATATAATGTAGGAGTGTTTGTGTGTGTGGTTGTGTGTTTGTGAGAGTGTGTGCTAGTGTGTGCGAGAGTGTGTGTGTGAGGGTGTGTGAGTGTGAGAGTGTGTGAGGATATATATATATGTATGTGTGTGAGAGTGTATATGTATAGATGTATATAGATATATGTGTGTTTATATATATATATATAGATATGTGTTTTTGTGTGTGTGTGTATTTATATGTATCAGTGTGTGTGTGTTTATATGTGTTAATATGTGTGTATATATATATATGTTAGTAGATATAAGTTAGTGTGTATATATATCTATAGAGTTATATATATATATGTATATATATGTATGTATATATATATAGTGATAGATATATATAGGTGTGTGTGTGTGTTTTAGAGAGGGGGGGTGCCCAGCAAAGAGGAACAGCAGCTGCAGCATGCTGGAACAGCAGCTGCAGCATGTACAGCAGCAGGCAGCAGCATTGGCAGCAGCTAGGAGCTGCAGTAGCAGCTTATGCAGCAGCAGTAGCAGCCTAGGCAGCATCAGCAGCAGCTTTTAGCGAGGGGGGAGAGAGATCTAGGTGATATATATATATATATATATATATATATATATATATATATATATATATATGAATAGATAGTTAGATAGAATGATGGATAGATATATAGATTGTTAGATAGAAAGAAAAATAGGTAGATAAGATAAATAGATAGTTAGATAGCTAGGTATTTAGATAGATAGATACTTAGACAGATAGATATATAGATATCTAGATAGGTATTAGATATATATTTATATCTATATGTATAGATATAAATACATATAGTTAGATAGGTAGTTAGATAGATGCATTGATAGTTAGTTAGATAAGTTATTAGATAGATTAGATAGTTAGATAGTTACCTAGATAATAGGTAGATAGTTAGATGGCTAGATACTAGATAGGTAGATAGCTAGATACTTAGATATATCTATCTAGGAGATAGATATCTATTTACCTATACTTATATATATATATATCTATAGATATCTTGATAGGTAATATATATATATATATATATATATATATATATATATATATATATATATATATATATATATATGTTATGTTTGGTAAGGTAAATGGGTAATGGGTATATATGTGTGGATATATATGTATGTAGGTAGATACCTATTTAGATATATATAAATATGATAGGTATCTATATTACCTAGCCTAGATTAATAACTAGGTGCATAATTAATAGCTAGGTAGCTAGTTAGAGGGTTTTAGAGCGAAACCTCAATACCTTGAGATACCGAGGTATTTCAATACCTTAAGATATTCAAGGTATTGAGTTTCGAGCGGGGTAATTGAGCATTAGCCTAGGAAATGTCTGTGAGTGATTTTTATATGCTTATGTGTATATATTTACGCGTGCTAGCATAGGTTTTAGAGGGTATAGGCGGGGTATATAGCCTAGGTTGAGGTATCGGATACCGAGGGTATCCCGGTATCTCAAGGAGGCGAGTTTGTGAGTTTTCTAGCTTAATGAGCTCGGTTTGACCTAGAATTTCAGGAGCACCCTAGTTTGACCCAGACTTGACCGTAGTTGACTCGGTTGACCGCCAAAGTCAACTTTTGACCTAGTTTTGACCCAGAGTTGACTTTTTGGACCCAGAGTTGACTTTTTGATCCAAATTTTACCGGTTTGACCCGTTTGACCTAGAACGACCCTAGAAGCCTATTTTTAGTTATTTTATATCTTTTTAACTCATTAGAACCCTGTTTAATCTTGTTTTTCGCATTAGGTCCTTGCGACACCGGTTCGGATCGCCAGTTGCTCAGGACGTCAGGCGAGTACATTCTCTGATAGTTTTCATTATTTGATGATTATTATGATTCAGCTTCTAGTATAGTATCATCTGATTATTCTGGCACAACACGGGACACTGATTGATATTTCTGGATTTATTTACTTGCGACACGTACATTTCATGTTTCTGACCTCTATTCTGAAATCACTACTGGCATCACCTACATGCATCATTCATGTTCAGGCTGGACTCATCTTGATTTGCGTGTCGGATCTTGGATCCACTTGTATTAGTCGGGGCAGGGAAATACTCGAGTAGACATGTAAACATTCCTATCTGGCATCATCAGGAATCACTCCCTCTGGTCTAATCTGGAATGATAGCAGCCGCACACCCAGTGCGCGGTGAGCCGTACTTACCCCTAGCCGTTTACATGTCGAAACAAGTATTTCAAAGACACCGAGTTCATTCTTTATAGTCTGGACTCTCATGCATTTCTTGACTTGTCTCAATTACATGTTTCTGGACTTGACTCACTACATGTTTTTCATGCTGGACTCACTACACGTTCATGTGCACAGACTTACTCTTAGTGTAGATTTCTTGTATCTTGCAGTTATTACTATTTTGCTCTGATATCCATGCATCCTTACCTTTATGCACCAGTTATACATATTTCCTTGTTTCATACTTGCTCCATTCTCTTGCTACTTGCTATAACTGTTTTATAGTTTTTATCATTTAAATGGAACTGCTGTTAGAGATGTACTTGCTCCAGTCCTGACTGGACATATTTTTCAGAGTATCCGGAGGAGTGGTGTCCGACGTTTTATGGACCTGAGCCTGTCGATGGTGCAGACAGGGACCCTCTAGTTTAGGGGTGATCTCCGGGTTGGTAGCCGGGATCACTAGGACTTTGTTGTTATTTTTTTAGCTTTAGCACCGGATTTGTCTCCGGTTTTGGATTGAGACCTTGTTTGTATATTATTTTGGATGATTTGGATGATGTATTATTATTATGGATGTTGTGGTTGTTGTAGTAGTTGTTGTTGGTTAGACTTTATAGCTGTTAGTCTTCTTTGTTATCTTATCGTGCTTAGATTCGTGATTGAGTACTTGAGATTATCATTTGATATTTGCTCCTCCGTTTGGAGTTGAGATCTTGACAGGTTTATATTGTTTGTGTGGTTGCCCTCCTTTTGGAGAGGTCATGGCCGATTTTTGTGTGAGATTTATTTAGTTAGTTGACCTAGACAGCGTTCTACCGCCGATGCTGCGGCGTAGGCTGGACGTACCCACGACTCATGCCCGATTTTCCGGGTGCAGGTCGTGACAGGGGCTCTGCCCAGGATTCAAGCAGATGAGGAATGTTCTACTTGCACAACCTATACTACCATCACTGGAGTAGGCCATAGATGCTATTGCACAAGAAGAGGCACGACTGAAGCTAATGCCTAACATTACTAGCTCTCCGAAAAAAAATTTAGCTCTAATAGTGTTTAACCAAAATCCTTCTGTAGGGGGAGGGTGCTACAACTGTGCAGAACCTGGATATTTCATCATATTCTGTACGAAATCTCTAAGAGGTCAGTCCAGCGGTGTATGTCACGACCCGCACCCAGAATTTGGGCATGAGTCGTGGGTACGTCCAGCCTACGCCGCAGCATCGGCGGTAGAACGCTGTCTAGGTCTAAACTTAATATGTCCTGTCAATAATCTCAACTCCGTACGGAGGACAATGATAAAAATCCACAGTTCTATGATATACTCAATCACAAGCTAATAGAAATCATAGCACGATGAGAATAGAAAAGAGTTCTAATAAAACCAACCACAATAATCTAACTCAAATCCTGGGTCTAAATGACCTCACAAAGTCACAAAATAATAAATACATCTCAGTCTCAGTCTAAAACAATAATGCAGAAAAAGTAGTCTAAGAGCAGCCAGGTACGTTCTCCTCTAGGCTAGGCAACTCCTCTGGGATTTCTGGAGTGAAATCACCCTCTAATCCTGGGCCGTAATGAGTGGGACAAAGATCCTCCAGGTCCTCTGAACAATGTTATCCAGTCAGGATTGGAGCGAAGCACAAGCACTAACAGCAGTTTCATTAAATTGACAAAATCTATAAACAGTGTAAGAGATACAAGATGGAAATAAATGCTGAAAATGAGAAGTACAGGAGAAGATGAAATATACAATAGAGCATCTAGCAATGAACAATAAACAGTGAATGCTAGAACAATGAATCTGAATAAAGATAAACATCTAACTAAGTGTTTGAAATATTAGTTTATCATGTGATCGGCTTGGGACTAGATCAGGCTGGTTATATATGATTAGCTATGATTCTTGAAGGTCAGGCTAACCATATGGTTAGCTATGATGCATGATAATGGTCAGGCTAATCATATATAACAGCTATGAAGCATGATGATGGTCAGGCCGCACCCGACGTGAGAAGTGGGGTGAGCTATGATGCATGGTAAGGATTTGGATATGATCACATAATCTACTAATAGTTCCCCATCCCCAGCTAGCACGGTGGATTCCAATCACGACTCCTCATGATGGGGATCTAGGGTGCTAACTCGTGTATCCACAGTGTCGGAATCAAGTATGTAATACACTACAATTTATAGAAGTAATCAACAATGAAAACTGTCAGAGAATGTACTCGCCTGTGGTCCTGAGCAAAGTGCGAGGATCGATGTCCAAAGTGGGATCACAATGACCTATTTATGGAATATTAATGTCAGAATATTGAAATAAAAGAATAAACATGTTTAACTAATTAAACACGAGGCCTCTAGGTCAATTCTAAAGCCTACTGGTCAATACTGGTCTCATACTAGCTATTTGTGACATCCCTAGTTAAAACACTAGGGTGTACTCATAACACCTAAATCTGGGTTCAAACCTGGTTTCTAGGGTGATTACAAGTATAACTAGCTAGTACTAAGTGATAACATATATATCTTATAATATATTAGTTAATCTATCATCTAGTATTTCTTAGTTTTAATACTTAATACCTATACCCAACTCTACATATTAACCCACCCAATGCCTCATATCATTTCCTAAGTGCTAACTGATAGCCTTGTACCTCCCAACCCTAGTATTCCTAATAATGCAGTTTCATGGATACCAACAAAACCTATTACCTACTGACTGGCACATGCAACATACATCTGGCTATAGCTAGGACAGGTATAGGACTACTGGCAGGATCAACCAGGTAAGTCTGAACTTTTCCACTGATACACAGTATCAGGAACTCATACCCTCACTGTTACATAGGTGCTTGGATACCCATTTGGTACTCCCTAAATCCCTACTAGCTACTACAACCATATGCATGATAAGGGTATGGATACACTGTTTACTACTGCTATTGTGATACCCTATACTCAAGGATTTCTCACTGCTGCACCTAATTCTCATAGCACCCTTGATTTATACACAATGTACATGGATAAGGTAGCCACAGTTCAGTTTGGACTGATACTGTGTACTCCCTCACTGAACTCAGTCTAAGAACACAAGAAAATCTCACCCACAAATACACACAGTTCACTGCTTCACTCACACACAGTTTGTAATTAACTGAGACACGGGTTTTCTACACTGATTTTATTTGATACAGAGGTTTACACAAGAAACTCTAGAACTAACACACAGGCATTCCTAATTGAGACATAGGCTTCGGTTCACTGTTCTCTTTCCCCCCTCTCTCAGATTTTACTCCCTCACACAACACCAAACCATAGTTCCTTAGTCTAGAATTGGTTTAGATTCACCTACACAGTTTGAGTTCTGATACACAGAACCTAATCTACACAACACTATCTATACACACAGGTAATACTCTGAGATCACATACTGGCACTCTAGTGATACACACACACACCCACAGTACACAACTGCTAACAGGTCTGGATACCCAATCTCACTGCACACACACATGTGCACACAGCACAGCACAGTTCACCCACTGTTTCCCCTTTATTGGTACCCTCCAGTTGCTGATACTCTTACTAACTCAGGAACATAGGCCCTTACTGAAGCCAGTGTATCAGTCTTTACTTGATACACTGAGAACCAATACTAAGGGCTTCCTTCTACCCCAACCTGGGACACAACTCGATCCCCCTCTGTCACCTCACTGAAATCTGCAGTTGACACAACCCAATACCTACACACACTAATTCCTAACCCAACTGCACACACAGGAAATTATCTAATACCCTAAAATCCACACACAAGTCAGTACACACCATCTAGACACACACACAACATCCACAATAATACACTGCACCCAATACTTAAACACACAGTTCTTAGGATACTCAATGATGCTGAAAACCCGATACTGACCAATACAAGAGAATCTTCGACTGATACACATGCTACACAGTTTCTAACTGACACACATGTATTCTAACTGATACACACAAGATCACCCAGTTACACACAGGTACTCACTGGCCTCACACAACACTCTCACAGTATATGAAAACTGGCACATACACTGCTAGTATACACACATGTACAGAATTCCACTCTCAGGTATCTAATACACAGGTTTAACACATCTATACTAACCTATAGCCACACACAGGAATTACACTGATAACACAAACACACCTAAGACCTAGACACTGATACAAACTCTACATACACATAAACCCGACTGTGCACAGTACATAGTTGAACCCGACTGTGCACAGAACCCTCTTCTAGTGCACAGGAAAACCAACAAGTAGTTAAAACACAGGCAATTATATGATGTATATAGGTTTATAAATCAAAACATGCATAGATTCGAATACCTAGATGGATAACTCCTAAATGAACATTTTATCAAACACAGGAAGTGCTGAAATCGAATCCATACACAAACTTCCTAAAAAACCCCAAAATACTCAAATCCGAACCCTAAATCGAGATCAATACCATAGGGAGGAGATGCAATCCTATCTAAAAGCATACTCCTATGCTTAGGGTTCACGAATTTGGGGGAAATTCCACGTAGGTCACCAAACCCTAAAATCAAAAATCTAAACAATAAGGTGGGTTCCTAATGGCCATTAACATCTGAAAACAGGAATTTAATGAAGAAAAAATGGGGTTTTACCTGCAGGGAAGGTTTCTCCAAAGGAAGTTCTTCTTCTCCAAGGCTTTTTGACTCAAGTTCCTTGCTTTCCTTGCTTGGAGGAGGAAGGTGGAAACCCTAGGGTTAGGATTTCGAAATCTGGAGGTGGGGAGATGGTTTCTCTTGTGGAGGCTAGGGTTTCCTTTTCTCTACATGAAGAATAGCTTAGAAAGAGGCTTCCTTTTATATTAAAGCAAGTTTAGGGTTTCCATGCCTAGTCTTTTTAGGTTAAACCCCCTGGCCCTCTCATGTAGAACCTAATTAACTCAGGTTTAGGCCTTCTAGGGTTTGAGGTCCAAGCCTAAAATTAGAATTCTAGGGTTTCACTAGAACTGGTTTACAATTAGGGTTGACTCACTAGGGTCTGTCCTAATGAGTTCTAGGGTTTGACCTAAAACTAAACCTTACTAATAATAATATAATTAGTTACAAACTCAGCAATTAATTAAATTCATAATTATTTAAAATAGCTAAATTACACAAATGCCCTTATATGGAAAAGTGGTAGTGACAAGTCTACCCTCCTAAAAAAAATTTCGTCCTCGAAATTGGACTGAACTACAACAAGAATGAAATCAGAAAAGGAATATACCTCAAGTCTAGAAGAGATACGGGTATTGCTCGCGTATTTCGTCCTCTCTCTCCCAGGTCGACTCCCCTGGAGAGTGGTGTCTCCATGCAACACGAACCAAAGGAATAGTTTGGTTCCGCAACACCTTCTCTCTGCGATCCAAGATCTCTACGGGCTGCTCGGGGTAGCTGAGCGTCGGACCAACCTCAATCTCCGAGTAATCAAGTACGTGACTAGGGTCTGCCATGTACCGTCTCAGCTGCGACACGTGGAACACATCATGCACTCCCTCCAATGCAGGCGGCAAGTCCAGTCTATATGCCACTGCACCTACCCTCGCGAGAATGCCAAAGGGTCCGATGTAGCGTGGGCTAAGCTTCCCGCCTCTGCCAAAACGAATCGTTCCACGCGTCGGAGAAATTCGTAGGAAAACTAGATCGCCAACCTAAAACAAAATAGTCTCAACACGCAGTCTAACAAACAAACACAAGCCAGAAAACAATAATCTATACCTGAAACTCAAGGGGTCTACGGTGGCTGTCGGCCCAATGCCGCTGTCTGTCCTGCGCCACTCGCAGTCTGTCTCTGATGAGTTTCACCTTTTCTGCTGCATCCACGACCATTTCTGGTCCTAATAAGGCCCTCTCTCCAACGTCGTCCCAAGATAATGGTGTACGACACCTTCGTCCATAAAGAGCCTCAAATGGTGACATCTCGATGCTGGCCTGGTAGCTGTTGTTGTAAGCGAACTCCACCAGGTGCAGATGATCCTACCAAGAACCTCCGAGATCTAGAACACAAGTGCGTAGCATATCCTCGAGAGTCTGAATAGTCCGTTCAGACTGCCCATCTGTCTGGGGGTGGTATGCGGTACTGAACTTGAGCTGAGTGCCCAAACTAGCCTGCAGACTCCTCCAGAAGTGGGAAGTGAAACGACTATCCCGATCCGAGACGATGCTCACAGGAACTCCATGAAGTCTAACAATCTGCCGCACGTACATCTCTGCTAGCTTCTCTGTCGACGTGCCCACCTTGAAGGGTAAGAAATGGACTGATTTGGTCAACCTGTCCACGATGACCCAAATCGCGTCCTTCCCTCCTGGAGAACGTGGAAGCCCTGAAACGAAATCCATGGTCACATGCTCCCACTTCCATTCTGGAATCGGTAAAGGTTGAAGCAAACCTCCTGGCCTCTGCCGGTCTGCCTTTACCTGCTGGCACACTAGACACAGAGATACGAAGCGTGCTACCTCGCGCTTCATTCCATACCACCATACGTGCTCCCTCAAGTCTCGATACATCTTGTTGGCACCGGGATGCATCGAGTACTGAGAGCGGTGTGCCTCCTGTAAAACCTCCTCGCACAGCTCCCCGCTCGGCACACACATCCTCGTGCCGTGCCGTAAGGACCCATCCTCTGCGATAGTAAAGTCGTCCGACAATCCTATCTGAACCTGTGCCCTGATACTCCTCAGAGCCTCATCATCGTACTGCGCAGCTCTGATCCTGTCCATCAGTTCGGACTGTATCTGCAATCCCCATATCTGAATCTCAGTACCGGGAACTAACACTTCAATCTCCAAGCTCTCCAAATCAGCCAACAAATGCCTATCTGTCGTCAAGTACATAGCCGTCGGATACCTGCTCAAGGCATCGGCGACTACGTTAGCCTTCCCTGGGTGGTACTGCAATGAGATGTCAAAGTCCTTCATCAACTCCAACCACCTCCTCTGCCTCATGTTCAGCTCCTTCTGTGTGAACACGTACTTCAAGCTCTTGTGGTCTGTGAAGATCTCCACACGCTCTCCGTACAGGTAATGTTTCCACAGCTTTAGAGCGAAGATAACTGCTGCCAACTCCAAATCATGGGTGGGGTAGTTCTTTTCGTGAGGGCGTAACTGCCTGAAAGCATAGGCAATTACCTTCCCGTGCTGCTGGAGAACACATCCCAGACCCTTCCCTGAAGCATCACTGTAGATGGTGAAACCACCTGTCCCTGCTGGCAACGTCAAAATTGGAGCTGTCGTCAACCTCTTCTTCAGCTCATCAAATGCGGCCTGGCACTCCTCCGTCCATACAAAATCCACATCCTTCCTAGTCAGCCTGGTCATCGGCGCTGCAATCTTGGAGAAGTCTTGTACAAACCTCCTGTAGTATCCTGCTAGCCCGAGAAAACTCCTGATCTCAGCTACCGAACTGGGGGTAGCCCACGACTCCACTGCCTCGATCTTCTTTGGGTTTACCGAGATTCCGTCACCTGATACCACATGCCCAAGAAATTCGACCTTGTCAAGGAAGAATTCACACTTAGAGAGTTTCCCGTACAGCTTCTCCCTCCTGAGAGTCTCTAAGACCAACCTCAGGTGCTCTTCGTGCTCTTCCGGAATCTTGGAATACACAAGAATATCGTCGATGAACACCACCACGAACTTGTCAAGGTACTGGTGGAACACCTTGTTCATCAAGTTCATGAATACTGCCGGCGCATTGGTTAAACCAAATGGCATCACCATAAACTCAAACTGGCCGTATCTGGTCCGAAAAGCTGCCTTCGGCGTGTCTTCTTTCTTCACCTTCACCTGGTGATAGCCTGACCTCAAATCTATCTTTGAAAACACCCTCGCCCCGCTCAACTGGTCGAAAAGATCATCTATCCTCGGCAGCGGGTACTTGTTTTTTATAGTGATATTGTTCAAAGCTCTATAATCAATGCACATACGCACCGTACCGTCCTTCTTCGGTACGAACAATACCGGAGCTCCCCATGGTGATGAACTGGATTTGATGAAGCCTTTGTCCTGTAGCTCTTCAACTTGCTTCTTCAGTTCTGCCAGCTCGCTGTTGTTGACTCTATAGACATGTTGTGAAATGGGCTCCGCTCCTGGAACCAAGTCTATAGAGAATTCAACATCTCTGTCTGGCGGCAAGCCTGGCAACTCTTCTGGAAATACATCCAGGAACTCCGCTATCAGAGGATGTGGCAACTCCTCTTCTTCTGCCCTGGCTCCGCAAAATGTGCTCCTGCTCTGTTCCGCTGCTCCTCTGACGACCTCAAACTTCGGCTCTCCTGGTGGTCTAAACAATACTCTGCCTCTATGACAATCTATAGTAGCATGATGCCTACTCAACCAGTCCATTCCGAGCACAATATCGTACCCCGGAAGTGGCATGACGAGTAAACTCACGCTCAAGTCTCGGCCTCCTACTGACACTCTCCGGTCCTTGCAGTGATCACGGACTAGGATAATACCTCCACCAGTCATGATCTTGCAAGTCCTAGCTAATGGTTCTGTGTCTAAATGATGTCGAAGTGCATATGATACAGACACAAAACTATGGGAAGCGCCAGAGTCGAATAAGGTAAATGCAGGAATACAATCGAGAAGAACCGAACCTGTGATCAAGTCTCCTGCTGGCTCGACCTCCTCGACTGCCATGGCGTATGCTCGCCCCTGGGGTGCACCTCTCTGCTGCTGATGCTGGGCGAACTTCTGATGTTGTGGTGGAAGTGGTCCCCTCTGTTGTTGGCCTCCTGGTGCGGTAGGCACCCTGTCTGATCCTCTCTGGGCGGCTGCTCCACCCTGACCTGAACGAAAGGTAGGACAATCCTTCAGCTGGTGTGTCGTCGATCCACAGGATAGACATGAGCCCAATCTCTTCCTGCAGATATCTCTAGTATGTCCCATCTTCCCGCAGTAAGCACACTGGATGGCGGGCTGGTTCTGTCTCTGTTGCTGCTGCTGGACCTGCCCTCGGGCTGGTGCCTGATGCTGTTGCTGAAAGGGTCTCTGCTGTTGCTGCTGAAAGTGTGGACGCTTGCCCGGTCCCGTACTACTGTTTGCTCCTCCGGAACCATCGCGTCCCCTCTTGGGCCTGAGGCCCAAGTCATCCTCGGCTACTTGGGCATCCATCAATATGCCCTCGTAGGTAGCTGTGCGACGTCCCGACGTGCGAGACTTGATCTCCCTTGTCAGCCCCTTTCTGAATTTCCGGGCCCTGTCCCCCGGATCTCTAATCATCGATGGCGCGAAGCGGCTCAGGCGGGAAAACTCCGCGGCATACTCGTCGACGGACGAGCTCCCCTGGGCTAAGTCATGGAACTGACTCTTCAAAGCTCCCAGGGCGACATCAGGAAA
Source organism: Iris macrosiphon (assembly GCA_036927795.1). Lineage (NCBI taxonomy): Eukaryota > Viridiplantae > Streptophyta > Magnoliopsida > Asparagales > Iridaceae > Iris > Iris macrosiphon. Next base: position 132,890,616 of record JAYESA010000017.1, read on the forward strand.
GAACTTTTCTTTGAAGAGTTCCTTGAAATCCTCCCAAGTGAGTCCCCTGCGCAAGAGTCTCGGCTCCGTGCGAAACCATGTCAAGGCAATGTCGAACATCTGGCTGCCCGCGGCCTCGATCTGGAGCGCCTCTAGAATCTGCGCCAAACGCAAGTTCCTCTCGATGTCCTCTAGCCAATCATCGGCGTAGAGTATCCCTTCTGTCCCCTTGAACTCCCGAGACATCATCCTCTTGAAGTCCACAATGGTGCCCGGCCTCTGGTGGTGCTGATCAGGATGCTGCTGCTGCTGAGTGACTCTCTCCACAGCCTGGAGAGCCACTTGGTGAGCATTCTCCATGTTCACCCTCATCATCTCTGTCTGGGCCTGGTGTGCCTCAGCCTGCACTCTCTGGGCCTCTGCCGACGTCCTATGGGCATCGACCATGCCCTGAATCAAGGCGAACATCTGTGCCCCATCGACGGGCATACCTCCTGGATGCTGAACTGGTGGTGGAGGTGCCGTCGTAGCTGTGGGGACCCTCTAAACTGGTGGTGGTGGACCCCCGAATGCTGCAGACACTTCCACATGTACTGGAGATGTAGGAGGTGCTGCGAATGTCTGTCCGGCAGGGCGAGAGGTAGCAGACCTCTCTGAAGCTGCTGCTCCGAGTCTCTGGGACCTGGTCCTCGGCATCCTGAAGACAGATCGAAAGAATCAATTAAAGTAATAAACACGATATCATCAAGGAAGGACAGTAAATTCTAAAGGAAAATTATTAAGAGTAATGTCATAAGAATCAGAATTTTCTAATTGTGATTGAGCATATCCTCGGCCTAAATCCTATTTCCTAAAACAGGCTCGCAGTAGTACAACTAAGTCGCCGCACTACCACGACACCGCACAACTTACGAAGCTGGACCTGCATGGGCCACCACTAAAAACGTGTCACGACCCGCACCCGGAATTTGGGCATGAGTCGTGGGTACGTCCAGCCTACGCCGCAGCATCGGCGGTAGAACGCTGTCTAGGTCTAAACTTAATATGTCCTGTCAATAATCTCAACTCCGTACGGAGGACAATGATAAAAATCCACAGTTCTATGATATACTCAATCACAAGCTAATAGAAATCATAGCACGATGAGAATAGAAAAGAGTTCTAATAAAACCAACCACAATAATCTAACTCAAATCCTGGGTCTAAATGACCTCACAAAGTCACAAAATAATAAATACATCTCAGTCTCAGTCTAAAACAATAATGCAGAAAAAGTAGTCTAAGAGCAGCCAGGTACGTTCTCCTCTAGGCTAGGCAACTCCTCTGGGATTTCTGGAGTGAAATCACCCTCTAATCCTGGGCCGTAATGAGTGGGACAAAGATCCTCCAGGTCCTCTGAACAATGTTATCCAGTCAGGATTGGAGCGAAGCACAAGCACTAACAGCAGTTTCATTAAATTGACAAAATCTATAAACAGTGTAAGAGATACAAGATGGAAATAAATGCTGAAAATGAGAAGTACAGGAGAAGATGAAATATACAATAGAGCATCTAGCAATGAACAATAAACAGTGAATGCTAGAACAATGAATCTGAATAAAGATAAACATCTAACTAAGTGTTTGAAATATTAGTTTATCATGTGATCGGCTTGGGACTAGATCAGGCTGGTTATATATGATTAGCTATGATTCTTGAAGGTCAGGCTAACCATATGGTTAGCTATGATGCATGATAATGGTCAGGCTAATCATATATAACAGCTATGAAGCATGATGATGGTCAGGCCGCACCCGACGTGAGAAGTGGGGTGAGCTATGATGCATGGTAAGGATTTGGATATGATCACATAATCTACTAATAGTTCTCCATCCCCAGCTAGCACGGTGGATTCCAATCACGACTCCTCATGATGGGGATCTAGGGTGCTAACTCGTGTATCCACAGTGTCGGAATCAAGTATGTAATACACTACAATTTATAGAAGTAATCAACAATGAAAACTGTCAGAGAATGTACTCGTCTGTGGTCCTGAGCAAAGTGCAAGGATCGATGTCCAAAGTGGGATCACAATGACCTATTTATGGAATATTAATGTCAGAATATTGAAATAAAAGAATAAACATGTTTAACTAATTAAACACGAGACCTCTAGGTCAATTCTAAAGCCTACTGGTCAATACTGGTCTCATACTAGCTATTTGTGACATCCCTAGTTAAAACACTAGGGTGTACTCATAACACCTAAATCTGGGTTCAAACCTGGTTTCTAGGGTGATTACAAGTATAACTAGCTAGTACTAAGTGATAACATATATATCTTATAATATATTAGTTAATCTATCATCTAGTATTTCTTAGTTTTAATACTTAATACCTATACCCAACTCTACATATTAACCCACCCAATGCCTCATATCATTTCCTAAGTGCTAACTGATAGCCTTGTACCTCCCAACCCTAGTATTCCTAATAATGCAGTTTCATGGATACCAACAAAACCTATTACCTACTGACTGGCACATGCAACATACATCTGGCTATAGCTAGGACAGGTATAGGACTACTGGCAGGATCAACCAGGTAAGTCTGAACTTTTCTACTGATACACAGTATCAGGAACTCATACCCTCACTGTTACATAGGTGCTTGGATACCCATTTGGTACTCCCTAAATCCCTACTAACTACTACAACCATATGCATGATAAGGGTATGGATACACTGTTTACTACTGCTATTGTGATACCCTATACTCAAGGATTTCTCACTGCTGCACCTAATTCTCATAGCACCCTTGATTTATACACAATGTACATGGATAAGGTAGCCACAGTTCAGTTTGGACTGATACTGTGTACTCCCTCACTGAACTCAGTCTAAGAACACAGGAAAATCTCACCCACAAATACACACAGTTCACTGCTTCACTCACACACAGTTTGTAATTAACTGAGACACGGGTTTTCTACACTGATTTCATTTGATACACAGGTTTACACAAGAAACTCTAGAACTAACACACAGGCATTCCTAATTGAGACATAGGCTTCGGTTCACTGTTCTCTTTCCCCCCTCTCTCAGATTTTACTCCCTCACACAACACCAAACCACAGTTCCTTAGTCTAGAATTGGTTTAGATTCACCTACACAGTTTGAGTTCTGATACACAGAACCTAATCTACACAACACTATCTATACACACAGGTAATACTCTGAGATCACATACTGGCACTCTAGTGATACACACACACACCCACAGTACACAACTGCTAACAGGTCTGGATACCCAATCTCACTGCACACACACATGTGCACACAGCACAGCACAGTTCACCCACTGTTTCCCCTTTATTGGTACCCTCCAGTTGCTGATACTCTTACTAACTCAGGAACATAGGCCCTTACTGAAGCCAGTGTATCAGTCTTTACTTGATACACTGAGAACCAATACTAAGGGCTTCCTTCTACCCCAACCTGGGACACAACTCGATCCCCCTCTGTCACCTCACTGAAATCTGCAGTTGACACAACCCAATACCTACACACACTAATTCCTAACCCAACTGCACACACAGGAAATTATCTAATACCCTAAAATCCACACACAAGTCAGTACACACCATCTAGACACACACACAACATCCACAATAATACACTGCACCCAATACTTAAACACACAGTTCTTAGGATACTCAATGATGCTGAAAACCCGATACTGACCAATACAAGAGAATCTTCGACTGATACACATGCTACACAGTTTCTAACTGACACACAGGTATTCTAACTGATACACACAAGATCACCCAGTTACACACAGGTACTCACTGGCCTCACACAACACTCTCACAGTATATGAAAACTGGCACATACACTGCTAGTATACACACATGTACAGAATTCCACTCTCAGGTATCTAATACACAGGTTTAACACATCTATACTAACCTATAGCCACACACAGGAATTACACTGATAACACAAACACACCTAAGACCTAGACACTGATACAAACTCTACATACACATAAACCCGACTGTGCACAGTACATAGTTAAACCCGACTGTGCACAGAACCCTCTTCTAGTGCACAGGAAAACCAACAAGTAGTTAAAACACAGGCAATTATATGATGTATATAGGTTTATAAATCAAAACATGCATAGATTCGAATACCTAGATGGATAACTCCTAAATGAACATTTTATCAAACACAGGAAGTGCTGAAATCGAACCCATACACAAACTTCCTAAAAAACCCCAAAATACTCAAATCCGAACCCTAAATCGAGATCAATACCATAGGGAGGAGATGCAATCCTATCTAAAAGCATACTCCTATGCTTAGGGTTCACGAATTTGGGGGAAATTCCACGTAGGTCACCAAAACCTAATCCAAACCCTAAAATCAAAAATCTAAACAATAGGGTGGGTTCCTAATGGCCATTAACATCTGAAAACAGGAATTTAATGAAGAAAAAATAGGGTTTTACCTGCAGGGAAGGTTTCTCCAAAGGAAGTTCTTCTTCTCCAAGGCTTTTTGACCCAAGTTCCTTGCTTTCCTTGCTTGGAGGAGGAAGGTGGAAACCCTAGGGTTAGGATTTCGAAATCTGGAGGTGGGGAGATGGTTTCTCTTGTGGAGGCTAGGGTTTCCTTTTCTCTACATGAAGAATAGCTTAGAAAGAGGCTTCCTTTTATATTAAAGCAAGTTTAGGGTTTCCATGCCTAGTCTTTTTAGGTTAAACCCCCTGGCCCTCTCATGTAGAACCTAATTAACTCAGGTTTAGGCCTTCTAGGGTTTGAGGTCCAAGCCTAAAATTAGAATTCTAGGGTTTCACTAGAACTGGTTTACAATTAGGGTTGACTCACTAGGGTCTGTCCTAATGAGTTCTAGGGTTTGACCTAAAACTAAACCTTACTAATAATAATATAATTAGTTACAAACTCAGCAATTAATTAAATTCATAATTATTTAAAATAGCTAAATTACACAAATGCCCTTATATGGAAAAGTGGTAGTGACAGTGTAGCTCGAGGAAGAGATGAGATCGTACTCTCTCAGAGGAAGTATGTACTAGATCTTCTCACAGAAAATTATATGTTGGAAGGTTGATCAGCAGTCACTCCAATCGATCAGAAAGATAAGTTAGGGGCATAGGCAGGAGAATTGATCGTGAGAGATATCAGAGACTTGTAGTCAGACTAATTTATCTAGGCCACACTCGCCCTGATATCTCATTTGCTGTGAGTGTAGTGAGTCGATACATGTATGATCTAAGAAAGTGCCACATGAATACAGTTTTTTATATTTTGAGATATCTGAAGGGGGCTCCTAAAAGTGGGTTATGATTCAGCAACAACGGACATATGGGTGTTAAGGGGTACTGCGATGCAGATTGGGAAAGCTGCATGGACGACATAAGGTCTAGCTCAGGTTACCGTGCCTTTGTGGGGGGTAACCTAGTCTCATGGAGAAGCAAAAAATAGTCTGTGGTAGCACGATCTACCGCTGAAGCAGAATATAGAGTTATGGCTCTGGGAGTGTCTGAGTTGTTGTGAGTAAAAGCACTGTTGACAGAGTTGAAACTAGACCAGGGAATACTATTGCGCCTTCTGAGTGACATTCAAGCTACACTAAATATAGCTAACAATCCAGTTCAACATGACAGAACAAAGCACATCGAGATCGATCGGTTCTTCATCAAAGAGAAGTTAGAGAAAGGGATATTAAAGCTCGATCATGTTCACTCAGAAGTAGATTGTCTTACTAAGGGTCTTAATTAATTGAGTCTTTCTAAACTATGTGATAAGATGGGGATGATTGATATCTATCGTCCATCTTGAGGCGGAGTATTGAGAGTATTAAATGATTTCAGTCCCACATGTAGTAGAGTAGTAGAGAGAGGGTTTAGCCTCTCTCTCTCATATATATATATATATATATATATATATATATATATATATATATATATATATATATATATATATATATATATATCTCCACATCAATAATAATAAGTCAAGTATTCTACTAAATATCTATTGTTATTACTCTTCATCATAGGGGTCAAGGCAATGGCTGTCACGACCCGATTTCGTAGAATCGTTTGAGGCGTCCCCCGAATCGTGACCGCCGTGCGGGCCTGGAGTTGCGCCCGCACAAGGCTTTAATGATTTGCATAGCAAGCACATATTCAGAGTACGCAGATAAATTGAAACACAGATTTATAATATGAAAAAGTTCTCTTTATTGATAATGAACATCTATTACAAACTCTTGAACGAGTTAGCTAATATGCCGAACGGCTTACAAAAGAGATGACTCAAAATGAGATAGCAGTCCTGTACATTACATCCCTTTATAAACTCAAACGATAAAGACCTCCAGGCTGGAGGATAGCTTTGCCACGGAGCTGCATTTGTGTATGAAGAGTTGCAGCTTCTGGCTTCAAAAGGCTTCGAGGCGCGGTGAAGATGCGCTAACAGCTTGGACTGGATCGGGTAAACGACTTCGGCTCCTCGCTCGGTTCGCCTTGGTGCGGAGAACCTGTTTCAACGAGGGTCAGCATATCGAAACATGCTGGTGAAGGCGAACTAGCCTGACTATACCAATCAACACGTTGTTTAGTGAAGCATGCATATTTTGTGGGTTTCTATCTTGCCTTAGTTCATTTACAAGTAAGCAGCATATTGAATTTACTGAAATGAACGTGCCACCGTTCGGTAGATTTTACCTGCCCGTCTGAATTACCTGCACAATACTTACCATGCCTTCCCTGAAACGAAGACACAAGTTAGTATGCAACAGGTTTAAATATACATAGGATCACTGGCTTGATGCCACGAAGGGACGGGTTATAGTCTCAAGACATAAATGATATACAACGCAGGTGGCGAGCCCCGCTGCATAACACTTTGCCCCATAACATACGACTATACATACGTTCCGTCCGGATCGGATCGGTCCCGGCGCCCCGGTGACCGTCCGCGAAACTCATAACATACCTTGTGCACAAGTTGTCCGTGATCAAGAGCACTCATAGAATTTGTTCCATAGCATAACAGTTTAGCATAGTCATCCTGACAATTTATTTCTTAACAAGCATATATTTCCATACTTAGCACGATTCATAGAACAGTTATAAACGAACTAGCATACAGGATGATAACCGTTCATAAGTTTAGTTGACAAGCAATATTTCCAAGTCTATTCCCTTTTTATCTTGATCTCTTTTATTATTACTTGGTATCGTTTGATCGGGGCGAAGGAGTGAGGCTTGGAAGCAAGGCTAGCTAATCGGGTTGGTAGCCACTCACTTAGATTTTTGGAAAGAAGAAGGGAAGAGGCGCTTCACGACTCCGCTCGCAAGCCACCTACTGCTCGTTCACCTGCACACGAACAGCTCGATTAATACTTCTTCCTCTCTTTCCAATCTCGGAATAGAAGTGCAAGTCAATGAACGAAAACAATAAAAACCATCGAAACCGTTCAAGGAAAACAAGCAAATCCCAAAACCAACTCAAAGCACGAAAGCAACAAGCGACATCGAAAACCGAGGCAATAAAAGATAACAGCGGAGAGGTCCCTCCTGACTCTGCCGCTAAGCCGATCCTTGGGGCGCAGTCCACTGAATATGGGAATCGATTCCGAAGAAACAAATCCATAACGAGGACAAGTTCTTATTTCAATCTATCCCGATCGAACGATACCGTCTTGTGTTTCTTAGCCGCGCTCCTCGAATAGGAGGAACGGGGCGCTACAATGGCAGAACTAGAAGTTTGAACTAGGGTAGGATAGATTAGGTTAGGGTGGATTGTAGCATAGATAAACTCATATGAAAAAAAGTTATGTTCTATCTAGACTACTCTTATCAGATTGGAAGAAGCATATGGAAATGGCAAATTAGGGGTGAGTATTCGGTATATTCGGTTTCAACCGAACCAAAATAGTCAAAAATGGATAAATCAAAATTCTAAAAATCCAAAACCGAAATCGAATCAAAATTAGTCAAAACTGAAACCGAACCGAATAAGCTATTCAGTTTATTCGGTTTGTTCGGTTGGACTATTGTTAATGTTTAATGGATCGAACCCAAAGTTGATATTATAGATAAATTATATTAAAAAATATAATTTTATACAGACATTTGTTGTATTTTAAAGTTGTGTCTAAAGTTGGACTTCAAAACATATACATAGAATTGTTGTTTTTAGAATATACATATTTTTAATCACAAAATATGCATAAAATTAGGATATTTACATAATTTTGTAAATCTTATTCGGTTTTCGGTTTTTGATCGAAACAGAAACCCAAAATCGATACCGAAACCGAATAAAAAATTTAGTATTTTCAAAACGAAATCGCACCGAATTTTTTTAAAGCGGTCCAAAACCTAATAATGCTCACCCCTAGGGCAAATCAATAAGAAGTGACAAAGTCATGTTAGAACGTAATCGAAGTTCTTGAATCTCCTATTATCGTATATACAAGATATCCTTACATAAATGACAATATAAGTCAAATGTGACCATAACAAACTCTTGGTCAATCCCATTTCAGTTACTCCCAAGAACATAGGGGCCCCGAGCTGTAACTATACCACCCTGAGCTTCCATGTGATGTGTAACTAGACATCAACAAATGTCAACATAAAATAAAATAAAACAAAACAAAACCCACAAGTTGGATTTGGAAACTCTTAAATTTGAACACGACTGTGTGCTTGATCTTCAGCAATAACATCTGAACAAACAAACAAGCATGTTTAATACGTGGGGCAAGTGGTCGGTCTCATGCAAGGTGGTTAGGTGATTGCATTCGACATCGGGTCGCTGTCTCGACAGGAGAAGGACTGCGCGCGCGCGAACGAGAGTGTGAACGAGAGAACAACGTCCGGCAGAGTCTCTGCTGAGCACATGAAGCCATGTTACTCTTGAAACAGGGTGAGGGCAACAGTTACTTGGGAGGCCCCAGCCATGAGATCATCCCAAACCACCTCCCCTAACTTCATGACTACTGCCTGCCTGATTTTAGGTAGGCACACGGTTACATAGCTCATGCATCGATTTCGTCACAGGATTATACAAATTCTCAAGGCTACATTCAATCGAAACACCTTTTACCAGGTGTTAGGCACCGAAGAGGCTGATTGAGTCGTTCGTGGTGGTCGACAAAATTTGTTTATCTGAAAGGAAGATGACGTATATTATTGCAAACTGTGTCTTCCGCAAAGGACAGTAAGGAGCAAGTGATCCTACTGGAAAAATAAATTGATACTGACTATTTGTGATTCGTCTCCTTCTCCTTCTCCAGGAGAATGATACCTGAATTCTCCTCCAATTCAACTATTCAAAGACTCCAATCCTCTCTCTGAAGGTCTTGTCCCCCTCTATTAAATTCATGCGTCCGTTTTTGGCAAAGGGGCCTTCAGAACCAGGCAAGGAATCAGAAAACGATCAAGAAGAGAATATGAAATATACAGGAAAGGAAGTTGGAAAGTAGCCTCAAGGTTCCATAGCTACGAAGAAAATATACAGAACATAAATCATCGGTCAAATTCCTGATCTGACAAACACTAATAGTACGAAAATTAAGGTTAATAACTTAATATTTAGCTCTACAATTTATTGACCTTAAGATTGTACTGCAACCTGTATCGTACTTTCCTTTTACCATTGAATATCTATTTGGAAATCTTGATAATTTTAAGCCTATATATTTCAGTAGGTAATTAACCATGATTATGTGTTATGCTACTCTTTCAAGAAATTTGAGACACATAAATTGAAGATAAAATCAGAAAAGGGATGCCCCGAGTAATATTATCGATCTGAGTAATTAAACTCAGAATATTGATCTGAGTAATTAAACTCAGAATATTGCTTGCTCTAGCACCGACGTCGTGCCAAACTAAACAGAATCTCTCTGGAACTAAAGAGAAGTGGAGAAGAGTGTGTAGTCTTTATCACAAAAGATGACCACCCCTTTAAAAAGACGTTGTATGATCCATAGGACTGCGACCAGCACACGAGAAACATAGTGGTAACAATGGCGTGACGCCTCTTCTCATTTCGATGAATTAGATGAAAATAAGTGATCAAGATATCTAGAAAAATAGGCCTTGGAATTTTAGGGGGAGTTTTGTGCTTCGGTATTATGTGATCCTTAGCGCTAGGTGCAGGTGTAAGGTTTGACAAAGAAAAACTGTCTCCATTCTGAATTGTCAAATAAAGGATGTCATATATAACACAAATTGGATGGTCATGGGAAAAAAAAAGAAAGGAAAAGGCAATCCGTTCATGTCGTAAGCGATACACTAAGGCAGTAGCGGATCTAGGATGAGATTCTACTCGGAATACAATCATAAGAAAATTCAAAGACAACGTCTCTGAAAATTGTACATAAATAAACAAAGTACATAATTGAAAATTGAACATATAGACCACTCCAAACAACTTCAAACAAAGGGCTGATTTTTTGTACAAAAGATAGAAATTATTCTCTACAAAGGTACATACAGACCACTCATTTACGAATTTTTAGTAAAAGAAATGACTGAAAAAATAAATGCAAATGTCTCGAAATTTCATGAAATAAGGCCCTCTCTTGAAGTATATGCTTCAACACAAGAGGACCATAATTAGATGTGAACAGGAAGTGAAGTAAATGATATTGTCTGGTTCGTTGTCTCTGTGTACTTTCATTTTGTGGTCATAACTTGGATCTACTTGTATAATTGCAAAAGAGATGAATGAGAACATCCTGCTAAAAAAAAAAAAAAAAACATGTTTCATCCTTGTCCATATACTCTCTCCTAGTCAGAAATTCTGGAGGGCTGTTTCATGATTGCATGTGTTTAAATTGCATAATCAGTAAAGCTGGCTTCTCAAACCATCCATTAGGGAGAATAGGGGGGACCCGGTGGCTGTTCGGGTGGCCGCCACGTGGCAGGAGCGTCACATGGCAGCCATTCATTGAAGGAAGAGGTGGGGCCGGATGTGACCCACATAGCAGGAAGGAGAGAGGGTTGTAAGAAAGTTGTAAGCATTTGGTAGTAAACTTAGCATTATTGTTTTTTTTTCAATTTTTTTTTTCCACTGGGGGGCCACCCTCCAGTGTTGCTGCCACCCGCCAACGGTGCCTGTAAACCAAATGTTGCTATTGCAATAATAAAAAAAAATTATTTCACTGGGGGGCCCGCCCCCCTCAGTGAATTACATATGCATCCGTCGGCCCTAGTGAATTACATATGCATCTGCCCATGCACTAAGGGTCTTCTTGGAAATGGTATGGTTAGCGGGTATAAAATATTTTTAGAGTACCGAACTAGTCAAATTCATTCTTGGTAATTCATTAACGAGCAGTTCTGAATTTGTTTTTTACGAATAAAATTGCATATATGTCCATATATAAACAAAACGGTCAGGAGCACAAAAACTGCCAACCCAATCCACGTCTCAATCAGGAGATAATAGTTCATATTTGATCAAAATAATAGCAACACAAGAAAGAATAGAAACAATTAACGGAAGTAGGAGAGATTTTTTAAACTTCTCGAAAACATTAGTCATAGTTTGGAAGAAGTAAAAAAAAAGCACATATGAGAAAGAAAAAATGAAGTACGGTATTAGTAATTATAATTATATATTTTTGGTGAGAATATAAATATAATAAAATAATAAAAAATTTCAAAATCCACCGATTCGGAGTGTGTTTATAAAGCCACACAAAATTACATTACATCGGTTTGGAGAGTTTTTGAACCGACCAAAATCAGTGCCTCAAAAAAATTAACAAGTAAGGATTTTCATACAAGATCGGTTCAAAATCACCCAAAAACCGGTAAAAATACCGTTACCAAGCAGACCCTAAGAGGCTCTTTTCTTTTTCTCTTTTTCCTTCTGTCCAGATTGTACTCTTTCAGTTCAGGTAAAGAAAAATATGATAGCACATGTGCAAGTCCTTCTCATTTATTTACCATTTGTTAGGTAATTGATGCCGAAAGGTTTAGAAAGAATCCGACTGCTGAGGCAGGCCATCGATCATGCTAAGCTGCTTTCTGAGCTTAACAATATAAGCTTGCACCTATTAAATTAACATGAAAGGTTAAAAAAAATCTTGCCTGTGTTTCTTTTGCATGATAATTGAAATACTATAGCTATTGAAACTCCCAACTCAGCAAGAAGAAGAAGAAGCAGCAGCAGAAGAAGAAAAAATATATATAGTACTCAAAATGATTCTATATATTAGAACTAATAAAGATGAACATTCTTAACTGCCAACTGCTTGTTAATTGAGAGTAATTTATGTTTAATCAGGATTTAGGCAGATAGTCATGCGCATATTAACTCAAGGGATTGATTATTTTGAGACTTAATAGATAGAGAAATTGAAAGAAATAAAGAAAGGTATGAATCTCTTTCAATTTTGAAATGAAAGATATAATTAGCTAGAAAGGGATATCAGTGTAATGGTTTAATTACGATTTATAGGCTTATATAAAGAGGGAATTATCTTAGTTAACCAATCACGAAGAGGGAGAGCTGACATATATTTCCCATGTACTGTCGAAATGAAATTAAACCAACAAACAGTTACATGAACATGATGTCCAAAAAAAAAAAAAGCTAATTCATTCAAAATTTTGGTTGGATAGAAAATAAGTTTCTTCCAACAATTCAGTAAGGATCAATCTACACTGTAACATTTGACAATATATCCTAAAATGTAAGTACAAAATGTAAATGTTTGTTGTTCATAATATTGAAACATCTGCACTTTGCCAATAAGCATGACCTAAATTGCTTTGTCATGACCATCCTTAGGGATTACTTTTATCACATGTTTTGTATCTTCCTTCTTATCATATGCAAAAAGGTTAAATCATATATTTACAAGTCTAAACCTATAACATAAGGAACATTCCTCTCCAAAAATACATGATACTTTCTCTCTATCACATTCGACAGCTGTAACAGTAACTTTCTCCAGGAGTATTGGGTTCGTTTATTTATAGTTCGTTTCATAATTTTATGTGCAATATTAGGTAATTTCCTAATGGGTAAGTATAACTAAAATCATTGTTTTTGAAGTTTGGCATCCATACTTCTATTAACATGGTCTTTCATGTGACCATAATTTATTAGACTAGGACTCCTATTAAGTTAGGCATCATTATATATATATATATATATATATCAATTAATTAAGTTACAATCTATGAAGCACGGTACTCTTTAGGAAGGTATACTCATTCTAGCTAGGTATTGGTACTCAAGGGTGCGAGAAATTATTGTATGTGCTGAAGTGAACTATTTTTCTTTCTAGCCATTAGTTTTTATAGGAATATGTGCATGCACACATCACCATTGTAATCTAATAGTTGGTATGAAAAAGGTGTCGCACATACTATAATTTCTCCAAGGGTGCGCACCAATATATGTAACCACAATTTAGTTTATTTATATCTCAAATTACAATTTTGGGTGCTCGGTTGGTACTTCTTTGGTGGGATATGACCATATCCTTTAAAATATAGTTTCGTATTTTTGTTTTAGAAAAAAAAAAGTTTATTTATTTTTAGGCTAAATTTCAACTTGATACTCTTTCAACTATTCAAAAATTTTAACTTGATATCCTAAACTTTAATATTAGATAACTTAATACCTCAACTATAATTGTACAACTTAATATTAAAATGTTAACGAAAAATTCTAAACGACAAAAATATCTCCATTCTCTAATTCTCTCTCTCTCCTCCTGGCGGCAGCTACGGCAAGCGACAGAGGGGCAGTGGCGGCGGCATTGGGGAGGAAGGATAATTAGTCAAAAAAATATTACTTATGTTTGTTGAAACGGAAAAATTAACCTCTAATTGATGGAGGGTATCAATTTAAAATTATTCAATAGTTGAGGTTAGTGATTGGTATGATATTTTAGTTTAGGATATCAAGTTGAGAAACTTGAATAGTTGAAGGTTTCAAGTTGAAATTAAGCCTTATTTAAAAACTAAACTACATACACTGAAACAAATTTAGACTTAGATTAATTTATCAAGTCATGAAAATGTAGATATAGTTAGTCTGTGGTCTTTGTACGCTGGCATATATTATAAAGTTCTATATACAAAGAACTCTACAGAAGTATGATGGGAAATAAAAATCTGAACTGGCATTAAGAAAATATCATGTGTTGGCACAAGTGTTTACACCACAACTTGTGCCCAGTACCTTTACAACATGACATCAATTGTTGGGAATTTGTTTCTCCCAGTCAGAAATTCTATAACTTCAGCATCCATGAATCCATATAATCTAAAGATCTTAAACCCAGATATTACAAAATTATCCAAATACCGGAATGGAGGAAGAAACAATAGGCAGAGATACTGTATACAAAAACAAGTTTCCTCAAGATGAACAATAGGACGTCTTGACAACATTAAGATGCACTAAAAAATAAACTTTCTAAATTTTTCTTAAGTTTGGAGTGGAAACATACAAGTCCAGTTGTTAAAAAAGAAAAAAGAAAAAAGACATTGTTGATTATGCACATGAGAAGTTTTAGGACATTTAGAAAGCCCAGCACCATTAAAAGTTGTTGGAGTCAGACCAGATCCAGATTTTACATAGAATTTCTTGTAGAATAAAGTTGGGAGCTGTTTCTGTCACGAATCTGTCGATTTCTGGGGTTGTTACTTGGCCTATGACCCGACTTGGACCTTGTCCAAACCAAACAAGAAAATGATCTAGCTTCGAAAAGAAAATTTAGAAAACGGTAGTAAGGCCGAGCTAGTTTGGTTCACGGTGAAAAAAATCAAAAAGAAAAAAAAAAATTATTATTGAATGATATAAAAAAAATTATAACTATGAATATATATAGTGGGAGAACGAATTCATGTCCGTATAGGAGTAGGAGAAGAAATATATATCCATATAGAGAAGAATCTAATCCTAAATCTAATTAATATATAATCATAACTATAATTAATCTTAACACCCCCTACAAACTCATGATGGGTCAAACAACACGAGTTTGTCCAATAGAAACTGATATCGTGGTGTGGGATGTGACTTTGTAAATAAATCCGTCAGCTGATCAACTGAAGTCACATGTGGTAGAGAAATAATGCCTTTCAAAAAATGCTGACGGACGAACTGACAATCAATCTCAATATGCTTTGTCCGTTCTTGAAAAACCGGATTGTTTGCTATATGTATAGTGCTCTTGTTGTCACAACGAAGAGGTGGAGGTCATGTAAGAGCAATGCCCATATCAGAGAGCAGCCTACGTACATGGACGATCTTCCTGGTGGTGGCAGCCATAGCTCTATACTCTGCCTCAGTAGAAGAACATGTAACAACTTATTGTTTCTTGCTTTGTCATGAGATCAATGAATCACCAAAAAATAAACAGAATCATGTAGTAGATCGTCTGGTAGTCAGATCTCCTGTCCAATTTGCATCAGAAAATGTTCGAAGCTCCAGAGCAGATGTAGAAGACATAAATAATGAGCGCGTAATGAAACCTCGAAGATATCGGAGAATCCGGAGTAATGCACTATAGTGAGCTGATCGAGGCACAAAAATGAACTGACTAACAATACTAACTGCATAAAAAATATCTGGCATGATGAAACAGAGATACACAAGTTAACCCACTAGCCGCCTGTAGCGAGTAGGATCTGTGAGAGGCTCACCATCTGTGAGATGAAGCTTCACATGAAGCTCTAAAGGAGTATCAACTGTGCGACTATCTGATAGACCAGCAGACAAAATAATCTCCAAAGTATGTTTCTGTTGAGAAACAAGTATCCCTCACTTACCTTGTGCAATCTCTAGTCCAAGGAAATATTGAAGATTGCCAAGGTATTTTATTTGAAGTTGCTGATGAATGTACCTCTGAGTAGCTGCAATCCCTGATGAATCATCGTCAGTCAAAATTATGTCATCCACATAGAGTAAAAGAAGAACCCGTCCCTGCGGTGACGACCGCACAAAAATAGAATGATCCTGAGAATACTGCTGAAAATCTACCTCACAAATAATACTCCGAAAATAATCTAACCAAGCTCGGGGAGCTTGCTTGAGACCATAGATAGCACGGCGAAGGGGACAAATATCTCCCGACGGAGTAGAAAGACCAAGAGGGGTGTAAACACCCTATTTTTTTTAGAATTTAATTTTAGAATTTTAATTATTGGAATTTTAATTTTTGAGAATAAGGGAGATTTTCTGTAATTTTTAGCTAATTATAATAAATGTTCGTTCATGGATTTATAATTATGTGTATTTAATTAATTATTAATATAGTGCAAAAAATATATTTTTGGGTGTAAAACTATTAATAGAGTATTGTATAATTTTTTTGAAATTTATTGAGGTCCAAAACTAATTTTAGAGGGCCATATACATGCATATATATATATATTTTGGTTTATATTAAACCAACCCAAACTAACCTAAACCAAACTAAACCGAACCAACCCAAACCAAACTAGACCAACCGAACCCGGATTCCATACCCGAACTCGCAACCCGAAACCCACCAACACAAACCCACCAACCCATCAGCTACTGTAACCTGATGAAACCCCCGCGTCCCCTCTCTTCCCCTCCCCAGAAACCGACGCCAACTCATCCCCTTCCTCTCCCAATAACTTCCTTCACACCCCCTATATAAACTCTAGCCTAGCCGACCACCACCACCATCATCTCCTCTTCCAATCCCGATGAGGCCGGACCTCCGACGACCGTCGGACCGCCGCCACAAACCGCCGCAAGAAGACCCGCCGAAGTCAAGATCAGCACAACAGAGTGAGGTACCCTACTTTCTACCTCTGTATCTCCCTGCACAGTAGACCTAATAACGATCCATCGAGTCCTATACGAAGACCACATGACCCCCTTGAACCCTGTGTAATTAGTTTAACCTATTGTGTCCTATGTCGGTCGTAATTTGCGACGCAAAACAGGAAAAAATGACTCAGTTTGTAGTTCATAAACTGTTCTAACCACCCATGTTCATATCTGATTTTGTTCCAACCTAGTTAATAATTTTAAATTCTACTTAAACAATAATTTTAACCAAAATTTAATCTCTTCAATTAGTTTATTTTAATTCGTTGTATGCTGTGATTTATTCGCTATTGAATTTGACCGAAAACTTAGTTTCTTAAACCCAAATTTTCTTAAAATGGGGTGCGTCCTACTAAACGAGGCAACTTCATCATATGTGAATTGCACTGAATGGCGCGTATGATAACGCGGACGTGTGAGATTTTACGGAAGTTGATTTGGATGTGCGTGCACACCGGAATCAACAAGTATCCGTCGAAAAGTCTCATATCGGCCTGTTCTGACACTCGTCATAATTTTGTGTGTGCTTGTCATTTCGTAACAAAACTTGTGCCATCGGATTCGCAGCATTACGCTGGTCCTGTGACCCAAGTTTGGTTCAATTCTGAGAACGTTGACGAAACACCGTTTCGTGGGCCCCACGGTTCTACTTGACGGATGATTTCATGACCGGCACATCAGAATCAAGTTCTGGACTTTCCGTTGGGTTTGTATCATCGTTATGGACTCGTAGACACTAAGTTTGACAAATTTGGAAAACTTTGTCTCTGGCACATTTTTGGGTGCGAAGTGGGCCACAAGTGGACCCCGCTTTGACCAAAAACTGTCAATTTTGTCCATGTGTCCAAATTAGACTTATGGGTAGTCAAACCTAGCTATTTCAAGTATTCTGAGAACAATGATGATGTTTGTTACAGCATCCGGAGGCGTACTTGGAGATTCTACTTCTACAAAAGCAGTTGACAGAGTTCAGAGCCCAACAAGTGTATATTGCCAAACCTGTAGAGATACTGTTATATTATATATATATATATATATATATATATATATATATATATATATATATATATATATACTCTTGAGATGTAACTGTTCAACCTAGGACCGTGAGACGTTGCTTAGCGTCCGAACAAGATTCGGGTGTCGACGACGTACGCGGAGTCGTAGAATATCACTTAGAAAGTTGATACCACGATCCTATATTTTTACGTGCTTGCTTTACCAAGTACGGCATACCATACGACAATTGATACTATTTTATGTGACAGAATCTTTCCTGAGTTATTCATGGTGATTCTGTATAGACTTACAAGATTCGTGATATGAGACTTGCGTATGCATAGATATCATTATGACTCGTTGTACTAGCTAGAGGTCATGATCTTGCGTGTTATGGACATGAGACGTTGTGTACATAAGACATGAGGTTACATTGGGTGGGAAGAGACACACAGGCTACAGACTGATTATATATATATATATATATATATATATATATATATATATATATATATATATATATATATATATATATATATATATATATACCTTACCATTGGAGGTGCTTTAGTCTCTGTATCAGAGCTTAGCCCATTACATGATATTCTTGCTGCTACGGGAGCTTGTAGTGGTCTCATCCTGAGTACTAGTGATGCTCTCATTTGTATTTCACATAGCTGGTTACATAGCTTGCCCTGAGGATCTATTTTTATATACTGTATTTTATTTGGCTTGAGTATTTATTGTACTTTGCTATGTCCCCTGAGGACCTGGATCTGGATTATGTCCCAAGGTACAGCAGAGGAGGAATATCCCGAGATATACGGTGTCACGCCCTAATTTTCCGCAAGCTCAATCGTCCCTGCAGAATGTAAATCATCACGTTACAGCGCTCCCGCAGGACAACCGTTCTCATCGGGACGTGATGCCGTACGAGCCTGGAGTTGCGCTCCTACAAGGCGATATTGTCAAACATCAAAGTTATCATCGAAATGACCAAGTTGCAGCGAAAGTCAAGTATTGTGTACCAAGCACACATCAGAGTATACGCAGCGAAGCTCTCGATAAGGTCCAATAAAAATGCCGTAAAGGAGAATGCCACAAAGGCGATGCAATACCCTTGCTCTTTCTCTTGTCCACAAAGGTACTTACCGTTCCATACATCATACCCCATATATCCAAGCAGTGCCACTACACCAGCGTACCTAAAATAATGCCCACAAACGTGGGTCAATACACAGCCGTACTGGTGAGCGGGGTAACCTACTCGTCTAAACTGACACTAAGTAGATAGTGAATGCAAACAGTTATATGGTGATTTTTTTACTTGAATCCTAGATTCATTTTATGGCAGAGAAATGACATGTTAAGAAAAACTGTAAAGCAGGTTAAGCATGCAAGCATTCAACTCAAGCAAATGTACAAGCAGATTTAGCCAACTCGAAGGAAACTAGCATGCAAAGCGTCCTACTCAAACCCAAGGAACGTGTGAACCTATCGAACCACAAATCCAAGCCTCAATATCCATCCTCAAACCAAGCCACAATCCAAGCCTTATTAATCCAATCATCGATATGCACACTCTTGTCGATGCAAGGTGGTTGTCGCCTACACGAAAAGCACAAACCAAACCAAACCAACTCTTATCTATATGAAGTCACTGGCCAAGCCATAAAGGACTGATCAACTGCAGTTCTATCCGATCCAGCATTGAGTAGCTAGCCCGCATGGTCGTATCGAACTGCCGACATCACGCCCAAGGCACGTTACCATTTGTCTCCTCCATGGCCGAACGGTCCCGGTGTCCTGGAGCATATCCCTTTCGAGGAAACCAAACCATGTGTGCAACAGGTTGTCCATGACCAATGCAGATACCAAGTAGGTATGACAAGAGAATCGAGTATTCTCGCCCCACCAAACGATCCTAGCCTCAATCCAACCAACTATCCATAACCATTCTCTAACTATAGCCCAAGGCACCATCTCAAGTTATCCCCATAGGCACTATGCCGCTTCTCGACACACTGCTCCAATTGGTGCAACACCCCTCGCTTGGAAAACTCTGTGGCACAATGCCCCAACAGTGGCACAATGCTCTCACCGATGCAGTTGTCCAATTTTGAACCACAACTGCACGCTTTGTATGCAACTGATACTCGTGCACGGATGCACGCTCGCTCGCCCGCCCGAAGTGCCTCGATGGTCCAACCAAGATGATCCACTCAAGCTCCAACTGCCCAAATATAAAATCCACTCAAGCCACAAATCATATCCAACCAAACGGCGTACACTCTATGTACGCCACAATATAGTGGTTTCCAAGTTTTAGCCCAAGTGTTCAAGCCATTACGTGTGTTCCATATTATTAGGCATGAAGGAGTAGAAAAAAAGGGACATAGCCCACTCACCGATGCAGTTGTCCGTTAAGCACCATGCCTTGCCGATACGGTCGATCCCTTAAACCCGTGGTCCGATGCAAAGTACGATCTACTCAATTGGTATGACCGTACGAGCAGACCGTGCTCTCCAAATCATCCGACTGATCGGATTAAGGAAGACGACATTATCGCTCCAATCCAGCTATCCCTGTACTTGCTCTGAGCGAACACCTGATTTCCATCGAGCTCTGCTTGCGATCTGTATTAAAACCAACTCAAATCAATACTTGTTTCCAAATCCAATAAATCAAAATATTACCAGCTATTGTCTCATTCAATCCGACTTAGTGTAATGTACCGTGTGATTGCGGGACATTATATAATATAGCACTTAGAATCAGGTTCGTCCTCGAACCAAACCAGTATTTATTCCTTACTCGTATGTCGCTTGCCCAATTCATAACTCTACTCCACGCAACTCACATTCTCTTGATCCAGAATCAGCATCTCGCTCGCACTGAACGCTCGCACAAATTCTATATTCCTATATCCTTCTTGCAGCTCAATACGAATTTCTCATATCGCTTAGTTTGGATCATACACATATTTAAGGCATCCCTAAAATACATGCAATTCAGCCGAGCTTAGCGATAGCGAATTCCGATAAGTTACAAGGGTATCTTTATGTCTGAGGCATTCATTCACTTTACTCCTAGTTGAACAAATCCTGACGTTCATTCCATAACTCATTTGCACAAGCACTATTCTTAAATACGATGATTTTTACTGACGATCTTCCCACCTAACTCGAATCAGTTCGTGTTCTAACTCAATCCATCCAACTATTTCTGAATCCACACTAGCACCATCCAAACTCAACTAAGCAAACTCTAGCATGACTCCAACCGCACAATATTCTACAAGCACCGTCTCCAAATATTATCTCATGCTCTGAACGATCATCACAATTGATATTACCCCAGCTAGGCGACTTACCCATACATCAAACTATGCTCTTAGACCAGCTCAGCCCAATACCTCTTCCTCAATCTCAATACCTCACTGGGTGAAAATCTATATTGAGGTTCATGTGATCTACGAAGATTTTGTTGCCACGCCATAGGGATAGTGTCGCCACGATTTTAACGTGGACACACTCGCCATAATTCTTAGGTCGTGCATGGAATAGTTCTTCGCGCTGCTTCCACTGCCTCAAAGCATAGGATATCACCTTCGTCTTCTGTACGAGCATGCATTCCAGTCTAAATTTTGATACATCTTGTAGATCTGAGGCACATCTGTCCCTTCTAGTATTACAAGGTTTGATCTGAACAAGCCGTTGCTATAACTTCACAAGCTAGTTTCACAGTTGTCAATTCATATGACTGATATTCCCTTCTGAGGCACGACGAGTCAGAGGCGATGTCATCTTTAAAATCTGTGACTTTGAATCTCATCATTTGACTTAGGCCATTTTCACCATCGCTTCGATCTTCCGGCTGCATCTTCAGTAGAAGGCTATCCCAAGGATCTTTCAAATCCAACACTCAGTCACTTAGGTCAATCTCCAATATACACCACTCACATCCACCCTCGACGCATTCCTAAATGCTTTACCACAAGGGTTGTTCTATGGGTCTAAAATATTCATCTTTGATTTGGCGGTCAAGTCGCTTGGGTTAGCTGTCCCCAAGTTGTAATGACCCATTCCGCTCAAGCGAACTGTCGATTCAAACGGCAAAAGTGCAATGACCCGACCCACTTTTCTCAGTGAGAATACTCGTTTGAGGCAAAAGGATTCCCAGACTTGGCCCTTCAGGGGTTCCGGCTTAGGCTTTCAGAGGCTCGCTCGGAGTATCGCTCGACCGAGGCGAATCATCGCTAAGATGGGTGGCTACGATGAACTTTTCTTTGCTTAGCTAGCACACTTAAAATATGGATGATACATGCTAGTCGCTAGGTGAATCATCCCCTACATGCTAATAAAGAATATAACGCACCTAGCTAAGGAAATAATCCCAACTTTTATTGCTTATGTTAGAACATGGAAATAAAACTTTGCTTATATGGACCTTCGTATGCTACCTTTGTCTTGTGCAACTAGACCCCGCTATACCTCGAATAGATCATCATGTACTCTTCGTAGTGCACTGTTCACTTATTTACACTGTACGTCCTAATATTTATATCGCTTGGTATGTCCCTTTACGGTTTCACTCCTCGCTTTATCCTTAGGCTCGAGCCAACGTGAATGCTTAAGTTTCAAAAATAAATGCATGCTTGCCTGCTTACTGTAGTTTCTACTAGTTGCCTCGTTTCAGTGTTTGCTATACGAAATTATGCCACAATCAAGTAAACGCTATCCGTATCGTGCATGCATTCGAGTTAACCAGAAGACTATCAAATAGCCCTTCTGTGCAAAATGAACCTGCAAGTATCCGTGACCGTTAGGTCGCCAAGGCAGTCCCCGCACCAGGGAAATGCATCAAGGCAAGTTGAACAATGAACAAAAATTATGTCAAGTTTACGTCTGAATGAGAATCATGTCAAGCAAATCAAGAATCACAGCTCGTGGAGCAAATGCTCGTTCAGAACAAAAATCATGGATTATCATGTCAGGTTGTGAAAATGGAATGACCCAAGACTTGCATGTCGTGGACAACTTGTGCACAAGGTATTAAATTTGGGTTCCACGGACGGTCTCCGGGGCACCGAGGCCAATCTGACCCGGATGGAACTTCACAATAGTCTCATGTGCTGGAAGGGATGGCTTGCGGTACCTTATTGTACTTTAGTTGTAAACCATCCTCGTTCATAGAATATAAACTTATCCTTTATGGCAATGCCAGCGACCACCAGTTCATAGAAATAAGTCATCCTCGCTTAGCGGCAATCCGCGTGCGAGTCATTGCATCGCATCGAGAATAAGTGAAACACATGAACGATCATAAGTATAATACACTTGTATATATGGAATACTTCAATATCTTTTATAACACACCTAATAATCCGTGTAATCGTGCACCGGAAACATAATCTCTCTTACGACACTTATGTTTGCATATGTTATTGCCCCTGGATTCATTATATATATTCCCATGCCTGAATTAACTTGGATTGCCTTAGACAGGGAAGGACAAATGGTAAGTTGGTAAGTCTAGCCATATTTTCTCTTATATTACATAGCGCATTGCCACACGAGTTAGGCTTTTCATAAATGCCATAAAACTGATCCGAAGGCAAGAATGGAAATATAACTTAATAGATGGTGCACGGAACCTATATAACATGTTTGGATTTGTCGAGAGGGCGAGAAGCCTCTCCACCAGTGCATTCATGTACAGATAATCCACCAGATTGCTTATAGGGTGCGAAAGAATCTCGTTCGGTGCGGATGCCTCCTTCGTGCGTGCTAAGGCGTGGAGTTCATCTGAAGCGTTAGAGCGTTGCGTCCGGAACTGAAGCATATATACAAGACATAATGTTGGAACATTGCCTATGTATCATTCCACAATTTAGCCACTTGGCACACTTTTACTGTTTCAAAGAGAGAGGCTTGAGCGACTTATAATCTCAGCCTAAGCGTCGCCTGTAACAGTTGTTCTTATCAATAAAGAGTTTGCTTTACTTCTATACTTGTGTTATTCAATGCTTCCGCTATTGACGACTCTGTGAACTTGTTACCAATTGCCTATTCATTTATTATTTCGCTGCACTTAGACAATTTGTGCGACTCTGTGGCTTAGACCTCTTACCGCCCGCATGGACCACGGACTTGCACGGGCGCGGCTAATGCTCGTTCGGCATCACGTCCAGATGGGTCAAGCGATCATCCAGTGGGAGCGCTGGCACGGTGATTTGCTTCCAGTAGGGACGACCGATTGTCTGCGGGAGATCGGAGTGTGATATGTTGGTATTACAGCATGGCTATACGTCTTTGGACTTCGTTTTAATTTTCTCAGTTTCGAAAGATCGTTCATTGGTTATGTGCATACGCTCTCTCAATGTCCCATCAGAATATTCCAAATAATGAGTCTAAATAATTTTAAAAAAGTTGTATGTGAATGATATGATTGCTTGTACGAAATTATGATGCTAAGGCCTTTGTGCCAACCTATGTTAGTCTTGGTTGAAATAGACTCGTGCAAGAATTTGCAAGATATGTGTGAACCTGAATGCCTATATGTGATTACCCAACTGGTTAGTGTATGGAATAGAATATCGCCCGAACGGTTAGCTATGCACACAGCCTTTCGGCTAAGTTGTGCTGAGTATCGCATGCCAAGACCCTTTGGTACGAGCATGTTGTAAAATGATATTGGGATATCATTCAGATAAGAGACAAGTCAGACTTAGAATGGCAACCGATAGAAACATTATCAGATTATTGCTTAGGAGAACATAGAAAATCGTACTTGGATTTTGGGAAATAGCTCGAACGGTATTTCGTATCAGAAGATACAAATCGAATATGGGTTACTTGGATGACTATAAACAGAAAATATATAAGACATTAAAAGATTTTATCAGGCGATGCCTAAGTATCGTGCAGGAATTCTAAGAAACGACTTGGTGAATATGCTAGCGATTGATGCGAACACATTTGAGGATTTGATTGGGTGACTTGATTTCGAGTGGTGTATGGATCATTTAGAAATATCCAAACGGATTCATAGGTCTCATGCGACAGTCAAATTGAACGATTGGAGAATGCCTCAAATAAATGATAAGGCTTATATCGAATTAGGGATTCATGGAAATGGAAATCGATATCTTGGTTAAGGAAACTTAGAGGATCGTGTGAGCGATTTTGAACTGAAGCAAACAGATTGAACTTGAATACAATATCGCTCGAATAAAAATTAGCCCGAGAATAAATATTGTGGTTTGATGAAATGATAAGCGACAATGGATTTGACTTGGAGTTTGAAAGAACGATCTTGAAGTCAATAGAAGCTACGCTCGATTGCCTACAGGAGATTGGGGCATAATAGAAGCTACGCTCGATAATTGTAAGTCATCACGATGGACAATTATTACGAACCATACGAACCATGCTATATCTCCTCTGCAAATCTGAGCCATAATCCAACTATTCCATCCGAATGAACTTTTGACTCCGAGAACTTCATGCACTACCTCTGACGAATCTGTCAACCAAACGCCGCTTAACCACCTAGAGTCTTACTATCTATCCAAGCCACAATTCGAGAACAGCGCTCGCCGACACCGTCTTCCATCATCCGTCATTCTGCCATGAATCCATCAAAATTTTTGAACTGCCATGTTCGACTTCTCGCACTACCACTTGCAATAATTTCCGAAACCATAGACTTGCTCCGATTCTTATTTGTATGTCATGTTTCATATTGCACGTCCAACTTGCTCGAGCAGCATAATATTTTTGCTCCAACTTTGCTCTCTCGTTTAGCTATCTTCAAAAGTCCATTCCACAATTCTTGTTCTTGTTCCATTCATTAGCTCGTCTTGATTTCTCTATTTTTTGATTAGTCCACATACTCTCAATGACTCGTGCATCAGTTTCAACATAAATATTAAATTATATTGCCGTTACTTGTTGCCTTAACCCGTCTCAGTACTGCAAGTGTTAACTTTCAATCTGACTTAACATCAACTAGACTTGTCTCATGCCTATTTATGTCTTCCGGAGAATCTGTCTACCATCTTTGCACTATTTTGCCAAATTTTACTTCCGCTAAACCATGAGTCCAACTTCTCAAGTGCCAATTTTATCCAAAATCCTTCAAGTCCGTTCAAATCCATCGTATTGCCCCTCCAAACCAGATCGTGTTTTATTACTCAACTAAAAGCTCCAATGTGTTGCCAAAATTTGTAGTCCGTGCTCGCTATCCTCCGATACACCCAACGCTCGCTCAAGCGTACCCCAACTGTTTGTTTCTTATGCTCAACTTTCTCTCTTTGCATCCATAAATGCTCCACCGAACTTCCAAATCGTACAAGCGAACTCTGATATTCATCTTTCAATCTGATCGATCTCCACTTGTTTCCAATACTTGGTCCACATCAATCCTTCAAATTCCAAATACTATTTTCATTGCTTGTTCCATTCTCGTCCTCACTCAAGTCCAACGATACTTCCATTTGCACAAGTTCGTTCTTGATCACTCAAGTCTAATGTATCGAAGAATACCTGCGTAAAATTCTATTGCACCAAATACCACTTGGAAATAGAGTCGCCATCACGCTTACTCTGCGTCGACAAACGTCTATTCCAAATCGACTATTTCGGGGTGATCATGTCAATCATAACTCAACATTCGCTTGCTCCATCTTCTATTTTTTAACTCAGCCGACGTGCACCAACGAACTTACATTCTTGTTACCCGTGTCTATTACAGTAATTCCATTGATGTCCATCCAAAATATTCCAATACCATGCTCACTATATGGTATTCCATATACCACTCCGAATCAAGTCACTACTCGCATCATAATTCTTTGTACTGATCCAAGATCCGTTCGAACCATCCCTTATGTGTGATCCTGACATCCCCAACTCAAGTCTGACAGAAAACTCAGCCAACGCATGACTCATCTAACTCTTTTATCAATCTCGCTATGCAACTTGTGTCATGTTTCATTCTCAATACTTCCAACTATTCTCAAACTGTCCGATATTTTTGTTACACGAGCAACCTGTGCAACGATCTCTTCCAAGTAATCCAACCCAATACCCAATTGTTCCTCATATTTGCTGTACGAGAAACTCGTGTAACACTATCCTGATATTCCTAAGCCAACTTAAACTTGCTCAACCAATGCTCTATATGATATATCCAGCCAAAAATCAAACTCCATCCAACACATTCGCTACACGAGCAACTCGTGCAATGATCCATTCTCATCTGATGCTTCTACTCATAATATGCCACATAACCAATCTCGTCTGTCAACCAACTGCTTCACTGATACAACCATAATCTTCCCGAATGATAAGCCAAACCAACGCAACGACACCTCTCAACTTGCTGCACAAATGCAACAACGCCACACAACTTGCTGCACGAATGCAACAACGCCCAACGATGCTAAGCGATCTACCGAAAACTAACGAAAGCCAAAGCAACGAAGAATAACATGCACCCACAACCAACAAATATGTAGACTTATTGTATAAAATATCCAATGCGGTATCGAGTAGAGCCAAGAGCCAAACGATATGTGAAAGCTATTTAGGGTTTGTGATGAACCAAAGGACAAAGTCCAAAAAAATGAACCGGGAGCTCTGATACCAATTTGTTACGTCCCAATCTCCCACAAGCTCAATCGTCCCCGCTGAACGTGAATTACCACATTATAGCACTTCCGCAGGATAATCTATCTCATCGGGACATGATGCCGTACGAGCCTGGAGTTGTCTTCGCACAAAGCGATGTTATCAAATATCAAAGTTATCATCAAAACGACCAAGTTGCAGCAAAAATCAAGTATTATGTACAAGCACACATCAGAGTATACACAGCGAATCTCTCGATAGGGTCCAGTAAAAATGTCGCAAAGGAGAATGCTACAAAGATGATACAATACTCTTGCTCTTTCTCTTGCCCACAAAGGTACTTACCGTTCCATACATTATGCCCCGTATATCCAAGCAAAGCCACTACACCCGCATACCTGAAATAATGCCCACAAACGTGGGTCAGTACACAGCCATACTGGTGAGCGGGGTAACCCACTCGCTCGTTTAAACCGACACTAAATAGATAGTGAATACAAACAGTTATATGGTAATCTTTCTACTTGAATCCTAGATTCATTTCATGGCAGAGGTACGACATGTTAAGGAAAACTTTAAAGCAGGTTAAGCATTCAACTCAAGCAAATGTACAAGCAGATATAGCCAACTCGAAGGAAACTAGCATGCAAACCGTCCTACTCAAACCCAAGCAACGCGTGAACCTATCGAACTACAAATCCAAGCCTAAATATCCATCCTCAAACCAAGCCACAATCCAAGCCTTATTAATCCAATCATCGATATGCACACTCTTATCGAGGCAAGGTGACCGTCGTCTACACGAAAAGCACAAACCAAACCAAAGCAAAGCAAACCAACTCTTATCTATATGAAGTCACTGGCCAAGCCATAAAGGACTGATCAACTGTAGTTCTACCCGATCCAGCGCTGAGTAGCTAGCCCGCCTGGTCGTATCGAACTGTCGGTATCGCACCCAAGGCACATTACCATTTGTCTCCTCCATGGCCGAATGGTCCCAGTGCCCCGGAGCATATCCCATTCGAGAAAACCAAACCCTGTGTGCAACATATTGTCTGTGACCAATGTATACACCAAGTAGGTATGACGAGAGAATCGAGCATTCTCGCCCCACTAAACGATCCTAGCCTCAATCCAACCAACTATCATAATCATTCTCCAACTATAGCCTAAGGCACCATCTCAAGTTATTCACTTAGGTACTAAGACGCTTCTCGACACAATGCTCCAATTGGGCTCAGAAAACTCCGTGGCACAATGCCCCAACAGTGGCACAATGCCCTCACCGATGCAGTTGTCCGGTTTTGACCTACAACTATACACTTTGTATGACAAAGCGCCCAAATGATACTCGTGCATGGATGCACGCTCGCTCGCCCGCCCGAAGTGCCTCGATGTTCCAACCAAGATGATCCACTCAAGCTCCAACTGCCCAAACGTAAAACTCACTCAAGCCACAAATCATACCCAACCAAACGGCGCATACTCTATGCACGCCACAGTGTAATAGTTTTCAAGTTCCTGTCCAAGTGTTCAAGTCATTACTTGTGTTCCATATTATTAGGCATAAAGGAGTAGAAGAGCAGGGACAGAGCCCACTCACCTATGCAGTTGTCTGTTAAGCATCCTGCCTTTTCGATACGGCCGATCCCTTGAACCCGTGGTCCGATGCAAAGCATGATCTACTCAATTGGCATAATCGTGCGAGCAGGCCGTGCTCTCCAAATCATCCGACCGATCGGATTAAGGAAGACGACATTATCGCTCCAATCCAGCTATCCCAGTACTTGCTCTGAACGAACACCTGATTTCTATCGAACTTCGCTTGCGATCTGCATTGAAACCAACTCAAATCAATACTTGTTCCCAAATCCAATAAATCAAAATATAACCAGCTATTGCTTCATTCAATTCGACTTAGCGTAATGCATCGTGCGTTTGCGGTATATTACATACGGGACAGGAGCTGACGCTGGAGTAGTACTGGCACCAGAGGACGAAGTTGTGCTAGAGGATTTTTTCTGAGTATTCTATTACATACTCAGTTATTTATGCTTCCAATTATTTCATATCTTGACTCATGGACTTATATATTAACTTATTCTCTTTTCTTATTATATCGGGTTGTTATCCGAGGCACTACATATATTGACTTAATGATGGACTATTTTATTTATCCATTATCTTGATTAGTCTATCATATTTAGTTATGTTTCTTTCTGTAGATCGGATTAGAATTATTCTGTAATAGATGGTGTAGACTGTATTTATATTTATTACAGCTTAAGTGCACTCTAACGGGTCCATTAAATTGGGTTTGTCCATTGGAGTTGTGCTGCTGGCCATTGCCACGTGGCTAGTCCCTCGGTATTTTGAGACTGTGGCATGACAAGGGAGCTCCATATAGACAACCTCGGATAAAGAACCGTGAAGAAATGCGTTCTTCAAATCCGTACTACTAGATTTAGATAAACTCTTAGAAAAATGTAGGGCTATATGTTTTGCCAACTTACAGTCCGTACATGTGAATAGAGAAGAGAAAGAACCACGTCCAAGAGCTCCACTGTGAAATAAAGTCTTTAGACGAGGTTCTGAGATATGACCTAAGCGTCTGTGCCACAAGTTCGCAGTAGACATGACGATGACAACATGACTAGAACTCAAAGGTTGAGTTGATGGAAAATGAAGAAACTCGAAGTGGTACAACCGTTCCTTCCTTTGAGCACGACCAATCATCTGGCCCGTACGAGGATCCCTCACAGAACATATAAGAAAATCAAAAGAAATAATAAATCCACTCTCACAAATGCTACTGACTGATATGAGGTGCAACGTAAGATAAAAAATATGTAAGACAAAAGAAAGACTCAAAGTATCAGAAATGATGAAACCAGATTGAGTGATAACCAACTAAGAACCATCAGCTGTGTGTAAAGAGAAAAAGTGGGATAGTAAAGGTGTAATACTAGATAAAAAAAACTAAGGTCAGAAGTCATATGATGAGAAGCACCATAGTCTAATATCCAAGAAGTAGACATACCAGCAGAGACAGATGCAGAGGAGCTAGCAAAGACAGGTTGACCTGGAGACGGAGCTGGACCTGGAGCTCTAACTGAGTAAGTTGATGCTGAATATCTGCTGATGTCTGAGCCTGAGCTGATGTCTGAACCTGAGGTATCGGAGAGTGAGTCGAGGACGAATCCCTTCTATGTACCCGCTTGAAGAATTGAGTTTTTAAATGTGGATGAAGCAGAAAACAATTATCCACTAGATGACCAGGCCTATGGAAGTAAGAACAAATCATACCAGACCGCTGACGAGCATAGCAGGTAAAAATATAATGACCATACTTTTTGCAATAGGTACATAGATGACACTTTTTTTCCTTTTTTTTTATTTTTTTGATTTTTTTGATTTTTTTAACAAATTAAACTAGAAATGCGTCTTCCTAAATTAAGAGAGGGAGAGAGAAATGTTTGTAAAAGTCAAATAACTAGATATCAAATAGATAGCTAGAGTCTGACTAAGACTAACAAGCCTTAATAGGTTGGCTTTGTTTTTTTTGTTTTTTTGGTTGATGAAGGGATCTGTCGAACGAGGACTTAGCTTTGTTTCCTTTTGTCGGTCAAATGACGGCATTGCTTTTGGTTGCTTAAGGGATCCGCTAAATAAGAAGCTCCAACAATTTTTAATAAGGCTTCATGTACATACCTTCGTCTTTCAAAAAATGCACCTCTGAAAGTTGGATGGTGTGTAGATATGGTAGATGCTTGCAAAATGAAGGAAACTCCAGTACTGCTTGTTCGCGTTTGCGGACGAAGAGACTGGACAACCCTGGTGATGAAACGAAGAGCAGAGAAAGACTTGGTGATAATCAACAATATTGACTATCTAAAATCCTAGGCTCTGATACCATGAAACAAATCAATGAGAAAAAATAATAATTTTATTAATGGATGATATAAAAAATCTTACAACTATGAATATATATAGTAGGAGAACGTATCCATGTCCGTATAGGAGTATGAGAAGAAATATGTATCCATATAGGAGAAGAATCTAATCATAAATCTAATTAATATCTAATCCTAACTATAATTAATCTTAACACACGGAAATGAAATAAATTTTCTTGTATTTTTCATGAGAATGAAAAAGTAGGTTTTTTATCAGTTTTATTTCCTCTGTTTGGTAAAACAAGGAAACCCTTTAGAAAATATCATTTGATTTCTTTACCAGTATTTGGATGTTTTAGGAAAGAAAAAGAAAATATATATTAATATTCCCATAATGTCCTCGTCTTTTAATATAAAAATAATATTATGAAAAAATATGTGTTATCTTTGTCTTAATTTTTTGCAATAAATGCTGGAAAATAAAGAGGAAAAATCAATCACATGGGTTATGAGAGGAACCATTTTTCTACCTATTTTTTCTCCAATCAGGAAAATGTTTTCTAAGGTTGTGACTACCAAACAAAGGAAAAAAATAACTTTTCTTTTCCGATTCCTTAAATATGTGAACCAAACGAGGCCTAAAGGGAGAAAAGGGGAAGTAGACTATTAAACCTTTCTTGACTAGTTCTCAAATTAAGCTTCCTCAAAACTTTATTCTTATATAAATGACTGTCTTTAATTCTCTTTTGAGTCCATTTTTGTTCACCCACAAAAAGTTGTGATGTTCATCATTTCATTAAGGGTTATCACATGTCAACTAAAACCATTTGTGTTGTCTTTTTATAACATTCATTCAAACACCTTATTTTCATAAACAAACTTTTAGAATTATTAAGTATAGAAACAAATCTAATCACCACCCATATAAAATATATGTAGTTGTCATACCCTATTTATCAACACAACAAATTACACTAAATAAAATTTTAAACTAAAACTTAAATCCTCATTCTCAGCATATAATCAACCAATTTTAGCAAAATTTTGTCTCATTATTCATAACACTAAATTAAAATAACATTTACTTCATTTTTTTTAAAATAGAGCTATAAAAAAAAATAGAACAATAAAAGATGATGAAAAAAATGTAAAGAACTCAACAAATGACGTTACCGTCAGCCGTGAAGCCGTCACCGTCGACAGAGGCATGATGATGAACTTGTGACTTTATTTGTGTTCTACAATTATACAATAGAAAAGAAGGGGAGATGTGCTGGATTATTCGGATTTAACTTATTTGTGCTTGAGGTAAACTAATCAGATTTGTGTTAACTGGACTGGCTATTGGGTAGTACACTAGTATAAATAACTAGTTGTTTTTTGTTTGGTGTACCTCCGCCCCTGCATAGTCCGCCTCCCCGGAACCGGTCCTGCTTGACAAGACTTCAGACTTAGACAACCCTCTCTCCTAAGGACAACTCTCCAAACCTAAGGTAGCCTGCAAAACATAAAGAAGTGCCTCACAAAAGACCGAATCAAGAGACAACCAAAATTAACTCCGACTAGAACAACCCAACCTTGCTGTTATATAATCCCGCTCCCAAAATTTGCAAGTCAGAACTGATCTTCTGATTTAACAAAACTTTCCAATCCTGGCAACAAGTTATAATCTTCTCCCAGTGTAATATAACCTGGGACATGATCACATGCTACTGCCTCCATTTCATATATAGTTAGTTGAGGCCACTTAATTGGTTCTTGGTCTTTAAAAGTACTGCAGGTTCATCTTCCCCTGTTCGAAGTACAAGAGAAGCCAAGTTGCTACGTACGTAGGCCATGGCCACCATCCTCCTGTCGTCTAGACATGCCAAACATCTGGAGGGCATTGGGTTCCATGTCCGAGCAAGTAGCCAACTAAACGTTATATTAATTGAACATCCCATAGTGCATTACTAGATGTGGGTAGATTCGACCAAATGACAAAGTAATACTTAAGAAGTTATCCTTAACACAACTTTATATAGAATATTAATTACTGGACTAATTATACTACGAAGTAGTAAAGTAAATCCGTATATCTTCACGTTCAATTAAGTTGAACTCTCAAGGAAGCAGGATCGATGGAATAATGAAGAAAATTAAACCGAGTTATGTGAAGATATGACAAGTCTTCCCCAAATGAATATGTATTGCTTGTGATAACATTTAAAAACAGCTAGCTGAGTCATACCCATGGTTTTAGGCAAGTGGCAAATGGAAGATCTGTTGGAAAATATTCTTTCGATTTCTGTAAATAAAAATAACAAGGGTTAAAGTTACCGGTCTACGGAGAAGTCATGCACGAAGTATTGTCTTAAGGTTTATTCGAGGTCTATGTGCAGACATTCTTTCGAATTTTCCTAAAGACAAAATTTTCTTGCTACCTGCTTTCCGTCACCGCACACAACTTCGAAAGAATGATCCGAACTTAGCTTTTGTCCAGAAAAAATAGAAAAAAATTGAATGAAGAAGGAGGATAGAAATTGGTTTCTAGTTTATGTGGGGAAAGAGATGGATAGGAGAGGAAGGATGTGGAAGAAAAAGTCAGGAGAAAATGGAAATAAACCAGTAGAAATATATAGAATAACAGCCAACCCAACAGTTTAATTGATCATTAAAAGAAATTAATGGCTAATAAATTAGCCATTTGTCTCGTGACAACTACCCGTTTGAAAAAAAAAAAATTAGAGGCTAATGAATTTAGTCGTTACAAATCATTATTGACAGAATTTGAATTTTTTTTTTTCCAAAAACATACAACATGATCTATCTATCACATGATAAACTTGCTAAATAAAACAAGGTTAATTAGTTATTGGTAAATGTTGTGAACAAGCAGGGCTGTAACTTGGATTCAAATAACTTACATGCAAAATTCTCAAACGCCATTAGTTTATGGCAGAGTTGTGTGCTTACTATTCGAAATACACACAAAGTCGCCATTACCTACGGCAAGTTAGAAGCTGTCGCCATAACTTATGATGATCCATGTGAGATGTGTGCAAAATACATACATCGCCATAAGTTATATCGATGTGTATCTCCATGTGCATTTAGCATAACTTAATACCCCTCCTCTATATCATCAAACTACGTTATCGTGTACCTAATTTTCTGTTATTTCTCAATATTATACTGAGAACTGGCTACAGGCGCAGTTGACTCTGGATAATCAGACTGGAGTCTGGTGCTAGCTTTCTCTGCAACTCAATTAAATTGCTACCGCTTGCTCCCATTATTTACTTTAGGCATTCATTAGGGGGCACATAATCTTCTCCAACTCAATTAAGGAATTGGATATGACTATTGGTGTTTGTCTTTAGACTAAGAAAAATAGTCTCACATTACCTACACCACCAAGTGGGTATCTCAATATAATATTTTGTATGAGTTTAAATGTACACATGGGATGTGGTGGGACACATGGGTGCCATGTGGGATATTTTTCTAGAAGGAAAAATGATTAAGTCCTCATGAAAGTATTTATACTTTTTGTCATGCTCTTGAAATTATTTTCATAGGAGCTAAGCACCAAAGGGACTTAGCGACTCGAACTCGGACTCGGGCTCAAGGACGCAAAGTGGTACTTTGTTGACGCACTTTGCACTTAGCATGGCGCTTGTGCTCATGGGCCACGTCAGCAACGTCGCATGGCGCTTGTGCGCATGGGCGGCCGCATGAGCAGTTGCATGCTGGTCCGCTGCTATCAGATAGATTTAATCAGTTATGAAAATATTGAGTCATTAATTTAAATCCGATATTTGTGGAATTTGAATTTAATTCATTTCAATCATGTAGGATTTAAATTAATCATGTGGGATTTGAATTTAATTCATTTCAATCATGTACGATTTAAATTTAATCATGTGTGATTTAAATTTTATTCATTCAAATCATGTAGGATTTAAATTTAATCATGTGTGATTTGAATTTAATTCAAATAAATCATATGATATTTAAATTTAATTCATTCCAATCTTGTGGGATATGAATTAAATTTATTGCAATCTTTTTGTAATTGATGAACGGCCAGGATTGGGGTTAGGGACTCCTCCCTATGCCTATAAATACTCTTTTCAAACCCCATTTGAGGACTTACTTCGAAAAATTGGGAGAGGAAGAGAGTTGCTGCTGGAGCCGTCATTAAGGTCCAGGAAGTCCGTGCGAGTCCAAGCAAGGAGATGACATCGAGCGTTTCAGAAGTTCTACGTGAACTTGCTTGTTTCTGGGAGCAGAACGTGTGGGACGAATTTTTCTTTGAGCAACGGTGATCTTCATCACCCCAGCAAGCATATTGCCTTCTTCTTCTTTCTCTTCTCTTCTGCTAGTTATAATTTTGTTCTATCCGTCTACAACTGCGAGTGCAAGAAAGAACGTGAAGTTTTTTATTCGGATTCATTTGTAATCTTGAAAGCAAGTTGTAATCAGAATCATTATAAAGTTCTTCGTGAAAATCGAGAATAGTCAGAGTGAGAACTTTTGTGTGAACCTCTGATCTCGACCATGCGTTCTTCCATCTTTGGTTAAGCATCGGGACTAACAATCTCAAGGCAAGATCCGAAAAAAGATGAGAAACATCCGTTCAAGTCTTCTGGACATAAGTTTTTCACAAACTTGAGAAGATTGACGGAATTCACTTCTAACATTTGGATGAGGGAATGAGTCTTTTGTCAAATGTTGAAAGTGAGTTGTCGGTACCTACCATTCCCGATGATGGAGGATATAACGACTGAAGGACGCGCATTCCAGTTAGAAGAAAGATTACAAGATGACCAAGGATTGTAGAGTATGCACACAAGGGGCAGACCTTTGCGCATGACAAGACTTAGCGCTTTGCAAGACTTAGCGCATGGCAAAGCATTGGAAGTCTTGGCGTCTTGGCACATGGCAGAGCTGGGCCTATAGTGTCTCAATGCGCATGATGGTCTCTGAGCAACGCGCATGAAGGCTTGTGCGCATGGATTGGAGCATGGTGGCTTATGTACATGGATTAACGCATTGTGGGATATGCGCATGGATTAGCACATGGTGGCTTATGCGCATGGATTGGCACAAGGTGGCCTATGCACATGAAGGTCATTATACTATAGAGGACTTGACGCATGGCTGAAATTGGAACTTGAAAGTAGAACCAATCCGAACCAATATAACAAGGAATAACTAAACATGGTTCCTTTAATTACTTAAATTGGTTGCTATGATTGCGCAGGTTAAGTCCTATGGCGTGGTTGCTGACCAGTGGATGAAAACTGGTGCATCTAGCCATATGTGCTTTAGGAAGAGCTATTGATCTAGGTCGAACCTTTCAGAGGTGAAGGTCTTGATGGCAAGCAAGGATCAAGCAGAGGATCTGTGGATTGGGACAATGGTTCTGAACTTCGAGAAGTTACAGTCAAAGAAGTGTGTGTAGCAATGTACCAATGATTACCAAGGACCTGATCTCAAGAAGTCTGTTGCAGACTTGAGGGTGAACATCCAAGTTTGTCAGATGGTGATATCTTGGCAGGAGACATACTTTGAAACAAGGCGTTCAGTTTCAAATGGATGTTCGAGCTTCTGCTTGTGACTGAAGTATCATTGTAAAAGTTATGGGACCCCAGTTATCACTTATTAATAAGTTCAAAATACCATATTTAAGGCTAAGGTCATGAACTAACAAGCACGTGTTAAAGCATTACTAGGAATAGATAGCTATGAATGACTTAAATCTTACGCGCATTCGCTACTCTACGAGTCTGTGCGTCCTCCATAGTCATGGCATAAGCTTGTCCGCGTCCTTGTGGTGGTGCCCTCTGCTGTTGTTGGGCCTGCTGGAAGAATGATGCTTGAGGTGCCAAGGGTGGCCTCGGCTGATATCCTTTCGGTGCTGGTGAAGCTTGTCGATTTACTATCGGTGCTCCTTCTCGAGGCTTAGGACAATCCCTCACTGAATGCTGATTGGATCCGCAAGCTAAACATAATCCCAATTTACGTCTACACTCCTTCTCAACATGGCCTACCTTGCCACAGTAGTAACAAGTAGGAAGGGTTAGGGATTTGGATACAGCTCCCTGTGGTGCTTGATGCAGGTGAGGTTTCTTTGCAGCTTCTCCATATGGTGCTCTGGCTGGTGCCGACGAGAATAGCCGCTTAAGGCTGGATTCTCTCCTGGTGACGCGCTCCATACGTCGTGCTACAACAAGGACGTCCGTGTATGAAGTAGGTGCAACGGATCCAATCAATCTCTGTAGCTCAAAGTTTAGCCCGTCGAAGAACTTCTCAGCCTTCTCCTCTTCTGTCGGGATCAGGGTAGGGGCGAAGCGACCCAAACAGATGAATTCTGCATTTTACTCCTCCACTGTCATCTTGTCTTGAGTGAGGCGATTGAACTTGTCCCGAAGTTTCGATCGAGCAGTAGATGGAATGTACATCTCCTGAAAGAGTCTGGAGAACTTCTCCCAAGTGACTCGGTCTGGTCCGAGTCGTCTCTTCTCAGATAGCCACCAGTGATGTGCATTTCCCGTCAACTGCATCCGGACGGCAATCATCCAACGCTCTCTTGGAAGCTCAGCTGCTTCTAATTGATGTTGAGTGTTTGTGAGCCACTCATGAACTTCAGTGGGCTCCTCCATGCCTGAAAAGGTGCGGGGCTTTAGTTGGCAAAAATCGGTGATAGAGCCCGTCGATGACCGTCGAGCTGGTAGGTTCTCCTGCTCCAGTACAGTCACTATACTATTTCTCAGATTCGTTGCCTCGTGACGCTGAGCCTCTTGATGAATCTGCTGTTGAGCTTGCATCATTGCGCAGAACATTTAGAATATTTGCTGACCATCCATAGGTTGTCCTGGGGGAAAAGTAGGCATCTGTGGAGGAAACTGCGGCAGTGGTGGAATATCGTCTCGCCAAAATCTTAAGGTAGGTTGACCTGCTCGATGGCTTTGTTGAGCTGATTGACCTCCACCCACTGGTGTCACTTCATCGTCGTAGGTGACCACTACAACTTATGGTGTTCCCGCGGGAGTCTCGTTGCATGCTTGTGAATCCATTACTTTGCATCCAAAATAAACTATGAGAAGCGTACAGAAGAGTCAAGGCTGGATGCAAGTCAATAAATTATTTTGAAGTTGATATAGAGGTCAAAAATGAATCAATCAAGTGGATGAGATCCTATAACTTATCCTATCCTTATCGCAGGCTTGCTCAGTTCCTTAGTTGAAACCGAAACAATTTAGTCGTATACCTGCATGGGCTACCACAAAAACCATGTCATGCCCCAGTCTCAAAATACCGAGGGACTAGCCCGTGACAATGGCCAGCAGCACACACCAATGGGCAAACCCAATTTAATGGACCCATTAGGGTGTACTTAAGCTGTAAAAAAACAGTAAATAGGTCTATGATACAAGTCATAGTCTAATTCTAATCTCATCCACAGAAAGTAATCGCAGATCAAATGCCAGAATAATCAAAATAAAATATAATCTAACAAGTCTCAATAAAAGGTGTCTCGGGGAACAACCCGAGAATAAGTTTGATACATCAATTCAATAGACAGGAAATAAAGTAACTATAAACAGAAATAACTGAGTATATAAAGCCAATACTCAGGAGAAATCCTCTGGCACGACCTCGTCCTCGGGTTCTGGTACTGCTCCAATGTATGCTCATGTCCCGTATACCTCGGGATAGATCTCCTCGGCTACACCTGGGGACACAATCCAGATCCAGGTCCTCAGGGGACGTAGCATGGTACAAGAATAACTCAAGCCAAAATAAATGTAATGCAATAATAAATGAATCAATAGGGTAAACTATGTAACCAGCTATGTGATATGCAAGTGAAAGAATTAATCATACTTAGGCTGAGACTACTATAGGCTCTGTGTCGGGGAAACCCATAGCAGCATTTTTTCGAAGGGCCAGTAAATGTGCCAAAGCTCTGTGTCAGAGACTAAGGCACCTCCAGTAATATAATATTATATATATATATATATAATCAGCCTTTAGTATGGTAAGTCTCTCCCCACCCAATGAAATCACACGTCTCATGTCCATGTCACGCAAGATCATATCTAATGCAGCAAGTCATATGATAGTTATGGATATAAAAATTCTATGTCACGAATCATGTAACCTATACAGAATCACCAGAAATAACTCAGAAGATTCTATCTCATGAACAGTGTCAAGTGTCCTATGGTATGGCGTACTTGATAATACAAGCACGAAGATATATATAGTGTCACGATAGCAATCTCTAGTGACGTTACACGACTCCGCGTACGACGTCGACACCCGAATGTTATTCAGACGCTAACCAATGTCACACGGTCCTAGGTTGAACAGATATATCAAGAGTACATATATATGAACAAAGAACTCAAACAAATATTATAACAAGAATTATTGCAAGTTGGTAAGGTACACTTGCCTGGTGTTTGGTTTCCAACTATTGTTCTGGTATCAGCGTGATCTGCAGGTACTCCTCCGGTTGCTGAAATAAACACTACCATCATGTTCATAAGATATCAAATAGCTAGAATTGTCTGTCCATAAGTTTAATTTGGACACAGGGGCAAATTTGACCATTTCTGGTCAAAGCGGGGTCCACATGTGGCCCCCTTCGCACCAAAAAATGTGCTAGAGACAATATTCTCCAAATTCATCAAACTTAGTGTCTATAAGTCCAGAACGATGATACGAACACAACGGAATGTCCAAAACTGTATTCCGATGAGCCGATCACAAAATTGCCCGTCAAGTGGAACCGTGGGGCCCACGATACAGGATTTTGTCAACGTTCTCAGAATCGAACCAAACTTGGGTCACAGGACCAGAAAAATGCTACGAATCCGATGGTGCAAGTTTTGTTTCGAAACGATGAGCACACACGAAGTTACAATGAGTTTTAGAACAGGACCGATACGGGACGTTGTCGACGGATACGCGTTGATTCCGGTATGCACGCACATCCAAATCAACTTTCGCAAAATCTCACACGTCTTTATCGACGGCGCGCACCTTTTAGTGAAGTTCGCACATGACCAAGTCACCTCGTTTAGCTGGACGCACCCAGTTCCGAGAAAAATCAGGGTTTTAAAAGACCAAGTTTTTGGTCATTTTTATCCGCAAATTAAACACAATCTACAATACCAAAAATTGAAAAAAATAGGGTTTTAAAACTAGGTTATACGGTCTAAATTACTATTCAAGTGGATTTTGAAAACAGTTAACAGGTTGCACGCAAAACGGTCGTAAATCTTGCGAGTTCGGGACAAATTTCTGAATTATTAGAAATGGAGTTTTTTTCTGTTTTTTCGTCACAGTTTACGATCGACACAGGACGCGATACCCCGAACGAGTTGCACGAGGTTCGAGAGGGTCACGCAGTCTTCGTACATGATTCGACAGAACGAAAATCGGGTCTATGCACAGGAAGATACAAGGCTAGGAAGACAGGTACCTTGCTGTTGCGAAGGGACGCGGCGCGGCGGGGCACGGCGTTGGCGGTGGCGCTGTTGCTGTGCTGCGGCGCTGGACTGCTCGGGGAGGGTCGACGGCAGACGGGAACGTCGGCGAGGGCGTCGAGCTCGTGGCGGAGGGGCGTCGGGAGGCGACGGAGCTCGGTGGAGGGGGTTTGGTGATGGCGGTGGCGGTGAAGATCCGGGGGGGTTTAAATAGGGAAGGGGAGAGGGAGAGACGGGGAGAGGGGTCGTGGGGCGGGGTCGTGGCCGGTAGAGCGGGGAGCGGGGCCGGCGGAGGCGCGGTCGTGGCCGGGAAACGCGGGACAGGGCGGGGGATCGTGAGGAACGGGAGAGAGGGTTTGGGGGCGGGTCGGGTTCGGGTCGGGTCCGGATCCGATCCGACCAGTTAGGTTTAGGATTTAGGTTCAGTAGGGTTTAGGCCTGTCCGGTTCGGTTCAATTAGGTCCGGTTCATCCCGGTTTAGCCCGGTTCAACCCGGTTTAATTAAAACGATTTTTTTAGCTATTTAAAAATAGTTTTTGAGCCCAATAAATTCCAGAAAAATTACACAACATCCAATAATTAATAATACACCCAAAAATATAATTTTTGTAATATTTTAATAATTATTTTAACCCATAAAAATATTAATTCCTGAAGAATATTTTTAATAATTAATTAAAAATTACCGAAAAATCCAGAAAATTTATTTTTTTAAATAAAAAAAGGGTGTTACAATATCGAGGGCGATTAGCATCATCTGTCTGCTTCACTCTGAACACACATTGATTCTTCAAAGCCTTCTTGCTATTTGGCAACCGAACCAGATCATAAGTAGAGTTTTCCTCCAAGGAACTTATCTCCTCCTGCATGGCCTTCATCCACTCCTGCTTGTGTTCGTCTTCCATATCCTCTGCAAAACTTTTGGGTTCTCCTCCGTCAGTCAATAGCATATACTCACCCGGTGAGTATCTCGTAGATGGTCGACGCTCTCTGTCGCTCCTCCTCAACGAAAGCACTAGTGCTGGCTGTATATCAACAGCCTCCTCCCCTTCAGGAACTACCTCATCGGCATGCTCATCCTCCTGAGGGTCACTCAGACCATCATCAGTAGGCTGATGATCAAGGTTTGGAGCAACTCCATGTAATGGATTTCCCATAACTGGATCCTCTGTGATGTCATCTGGAAACTGTTCGAAGCGAAATGACTCTAACTCAGGCAATTTCTCAGCCTCAGAAGGTATCTCAGAATTTTAAGTATTGGTTATGGTCTGATCCTCGACGAATACCACGTCCTTGTTTCTATAGAGCTTTCTTCCCACTGGATTGTAGAGTCTATAGCCAAACTCATCCCGACCGTAGCGGCAAAGGCGCACCGCCTCGTCTTTGGCTCAAGTTTGGATCTCTCGTCCTTCGGTACATGCAAGAAGGCCTTACAACCAAACACTTGCAGATAATTTTATAATGGCTCTTTGTCGTACCATACTTTGTCAAGCACATCACCCTGCAAAGGAGCACTAGGAGATAAATTAATAATATAAGTAGCTATGTAAAGAGCCTTACC
This sequence comes from Iris macrosiphon, assembly GCA_036927795.1. Classification (NCBI taxonomy): domain Eukaryota; kingdom Viridiplantae; phylum Streptophyta; class Magnoliopsida; order Asparagales; family Iridaceae; genus Iris; species Iris macrosiphon. Next base: position 132,933,034 of record JAYESA010000017.1, read on the forward strand.
CCAATAGCTGTCCGACAAGTTTTCTTCTGACAGCAAACACCAGACCCTCTCTATCAGCATCATGTTCATGCGCTCCACTACACTATTGAGCTAAGGTATCTTGGACAGAGTCATCTGGTGTCGTATCCCTTGCTCTCTACAATAAGCATCAAAGGGACCGATATACTCGCCGTCATTGTCCGACCAAAAATATAACAGCTTCTTGCCTATCTTCCTTTCAACAGAGGCCTGAAACTCTTTGAAAGTGGCAAGCACCTGATCCTTGGTCTTTAAGGTTGTCACGCCCCAGTCCCAAAATATCGGGGACTGGACACGTGGCAATGGCCAGCAGCACGCACCGATGGACAAACCCAATTTAATGGATCCATCAGGGCATACTTAAGCTGTATTACAACAGTCAGGGTTTACTATTCTCATCCACAGAATAAAGACAGCAATATCAGCAAAAGAAATAAACAACATCCAGTCACAAGTAATTAAAAATCGGGGAACAACCCAATATTAAGTCTGTTTACAAAAGTTCATTTAAACAGGAAATAAAGAGTTTATTGGCCATAAAAACTGAGCATGGAAGAAGCAGATGTTCAGGAGAAGTCCTCAGCGATCACCTCGTCCTCAGATTCTGGTACTGCTCCGAGAAGTGCTCCTGTTCCGTACACCTCAGGATAAATCTCGTCTTCTAAATCTGGGGACATAATCCATTCCAGGTCCTCAGGGGACATAGCAAGGTACAGATAAAACAAGCCAAAAATAATGCAGTGCAAAAATAAAGGAAACAATAGGGTAAATAAATAACCAGCTAAGTGATATGCAAGTGAGAGTTTTAGTCATACTCAGGCTGAGACTACTACAGGATCAGTGTCGAAGAAACCATAGCAGTATTTTCTCGAAGGGTCAGTACGGTACCAAAGCTCTGTGTCAGAGTCTAAGACACATCTATTAAGTATTATATATATATATATTCAGCCTTTTGTATAGTAAATCTCTTCCCACCCAATGTAATCTTACGTCTCATGTCCATGACACGCAGGATCAAAACTAATGCAGCAAATCAGAATAAAATCTAAGCATGTAAAGATGTCATAAACCTGTATCCTATACAGAATCACCTTGAATATTTCAGGAAGATTCTGTCTCATGATCTGTGTTAGGTGTCCTGGGTATAATGTACTTGATATGGTAAGTACGAGAATGTAAATGTCACGATATCCATCTCTAGGTGACGTTACACAACCCCGCGTACGGTGTTGGCACCCGACTATTAATCGGAAGCTAAGTAAGTCACACGGCCCTAGGGTTGAGCATGTACAACATTTATAATTAAGTCCAAGTAATATGTATCAAAGACTGCAAGTTGGCAAGGTACACTTGCTTGGGTTTTCGGCTCCAATTGTAGCTCTGGCTTCAGCGAGAATTTTCAGGCAATACTCCGGCTGCTGAAACAAACATCACTATTAGATCCAAAAAATATTAATCAGCTAGAAACGCATGTCCTTGAGTCCAATTTGGAGACAAGGGCAAAAATGACTATTTCGGGTCAAGGCGGGGTCCACATGTGGGCCGCTTTGCACCGAAAAATGTGTCAGGGTCAAAGGTCTCCAAATTTGTCAAACTTAGTGTCAACAAGTCAGAAACGATGATACGAACCCAACGGAACTTTCAGAATTGGATTCCGGTGAGCTGATCACAAAATCGTCCGTCAAGTGGAGCCTATGGGGCCCACGATACGCGATTTTGTCAATATTCTCAGAATCGAACTAAACTTGGCTCACAGGACCAGCATATTGCTACGAGTCTGATGGCATAAGTTTCATTTTGATCCGACGTGTGTACACCAAGTTACAGCAAAATTCAGAAAGGACGGATACGGGACGGTGTCGGCGGATACGTATTGATTCCGGTGTGCACGCACATCCGAATCAGCTTCTGCGAAATCCCGCACGCCCGTATCAACGACGCGCACGTATCGGTGAAGACCGCACGCGACCAAGTCGTCTCATTTGGCGGGGCGTACTCGGTTCCGGGGTGAAACAGGACGTTGTTTTTTCCTGTTTTTGGATCGCGGTTTGCGATCGCCACAGGATTCGATGCACCTAGCGGTTTGCACGGGCACCGAGGGGTTCATGCAGGCTACGCGATGCAACTGACGGAACGAGAAACATAGCTACGATGAGAGAGATATGGGTACCTAAACAGGACTTCGGGAACTGTGAATTCTTCGTGTTCGGAGGTTTGATGGTGATTGGCAGAGGAAGCAAGAGGTCCGGACTCTACTACCTCATCAACTACAATGATCATATCTCCTTCATGTGTTGAGGCCGCCGCTGTAGTGTTCTCGTCCTGCTTCCCCTGGTCGTCATTCTTTTCTCTCTCTTCCAAGCGAAACAGTTCCGTTTGATGTGGCCCTTCTTGCCACAATGGTAATACTCTGAGTCCTCGTAACGACCCTTGGACCTTCCTCTGCTTTTGTCTCTGCCACCGCCTGGACCCCTGCTTTTACCCCTTCTGCGACTCTCTGAAACAAGCGTCTCTGAGTGGGATGTGGATGAAGTACCCTGAGAACATCTCCGTATCTCTTCATTCAGTACCCCGCTCTTGGCAAACTCCAGACTGATCACGCATTCTGGAGCAAAAATAATCATAGACACTCGTACGGTCTCCCCCGAGTCTGACAATGTACACAACAGCCATAGTCCCTGAACTTCATCGTCGAGCTTGACTCCCATCGAGGATAGCTGGTCAACCATGCCCTGGAACTCACTCAAATGATCCGTAATGGATGCCCCATCTTTGTACCACAAACCCATCATCATCCGGATCAGGAATAATTTATTAACCCTGATCGTCTTCGCATACAAAGATTCTAGCCACAGTGTCCTCGCGTGCTCAATACTGGCAACGTGGTTGTACATGTTCTCATCAACGAACTGCTTGATGTACCCACACACATGTATATGCTCGATCTTTCAGTCCTCTTCGGATTTATTACTGGGCCTCTCGGAAGCAAATATCGGCAGATGCAGCTTCTTGACAAATAAAAGATCATTCATCTTGCTCCTCCAATAATGATAGTTGGTATCGTTCAGGTTTACCATGCGCACCGGCTTCGCGTCCATCTCTCCTCCCAGGTTTGTCTGTCAACTCCTGACACCCTTCTGAAATTCCAGAACCCGACTCTGATACTACACTGTTGGAAACGAAATGCGAAAACCGTTTTCCAAACCAGAGAGTACCTTGCGAGAGAACCGAGCAACACGCTCAAAAAAAAATACTAAACATAAATAGCAGACACAAAAAATTTTACGTGAAAAATTCAGATAGAAAAAAACCACGGGACGATCAGAATCCAACCCTGAAGAACCTCCACTAATGGAATAAAGAGATTACACCCTCTACAAGCTCCTCACCGATCCAATACGGATCACCGCAACTCTTTGGAACAAAAAATATATTACAACCACGAAAAAAAAAAAGACAATGACAAATACCCCAAATTAATCTCCTTCTCCGAAACAGCCTCTAATCCTTCTTTCTCCTCTCCAAAGTTGCAATGGCACTCTTGCCACCTTTTTTCTTCTCTCTTATTTTTTTCTTCTTATGTTGTTGTATATTGCATAAGCCTTTTTTATAAACCCTTGCATGAATTAGATTTTCCATATGAAAATCTATATATGGAAGCCAAAAATATTTATGAAAATTCAATTACATTCAATCATATATTTAATGAAAATCAAATCATAAATTGACTTGTCATAAATTGAAAATCCAATTATATGAAAAGTTAATAAATGAAAGGTCCAATCATAAATATATAATTAAAGTTAAAGATGAAAATTCTATATAATATTTGTTTACCATAAATATTTCAATACACGAACGTTCGATGCATTTTTCGAATTTTTTTGACACACGATGACGCTCTTCGCATTCCGAAATATCTTTTACATAAATTGAAAATTTCACCCACTCCAACATATCATAGCACATGCATTTTGGTTTTGGTTTGCTTAGTAGTGTTTTTTTCTATTTCGTCCTCCGAGAATAGGTGTGACACAAGTTGCAATTTTCGTTTGCGGGCTTTGGTGACGGACTTTGAGTGAATCCCATCAACAATGTGTCTATATATATGCTCATACCTACATATACACACATACAATCAGGCTTCAAGCTAGTCCTCGATCAGTGTAAGCCTAAGCCTCAGCTGCATCATCATTTCTTCAAGATTTCATACAATACCAATGGGATTCCGACTTCCGTGGATTTCTCATGCCAGGCACCTCCTGCAGAAATCCTTGCATCGAAACAAGAAAGGCACTGCGGACGTGCCGAAAGGGCACTTTGCGGTCTACGTGGGAGAGATCGAGACTACACACAAGAGGAGGTTCGTCGTCCCGGTGTCGTACTTGAAGCACCCGTTGTTCCAAGGATTGCTCTACAGAGCCGAAGAAGAGTTCGGGTTCGAGTATCAGAAGGGTGCTATCAGGGTTCCGTGCAAGGAGGAAGCCTTCGTGTCCTTGACTTCTCGACTGGAGGTTTAATCCTTGAACACCATCCATGGAGGAGAAGATGAGAGCACTTGATATTAAGTTGACATTAGGAGAACAATTCGAAGTACGACGAGCGTCATCTGTGAAGAAATTCGTAGAGTTGAGACAACCAACAAGCCACGAGAACGCAGACTTTTCAGCAAGTGGATAGTAACCCGGTGTACCAACATTGTCTTCAAAAATATGAAGCTAAGAAATATTTTTGACCGTTCGGAGGCGACAACGAAACAATGAGGAGCCGGATTTTTATTAGATGTTCGCGTAGCGTTGGAAATTTTGTGAACGCTGCGTTATTTGTTTTTTGGATTCACTGTTTTCAACTTCCACTATTTATAAATTGAAAGAATAATATATTTTCGTGACTCAATCCATCAATTTTCTGCTATCCAACCAGGATCTTACGTCTCTTTTCAGTAAGCATGAGAGTCATTCAAGTTCGACAGAAGACAGGCTTTAATATATCGTGGAGAAGTCGTCCCATTGTATTTATCTAAAAATTATATGAATTTGACTTGCACGCGTTTCAGAAATATTTATTTCATAAACTGTAATTCCAAACTTGATGACATGCACAGTAGGATCATACGGAACATTTGCAAGTATCAGTAGCGGTTTTTTTTATTGTCTTTTCAATAGTTTTGTATTAAAGAATATTTTTCTATCTCAATATAATTTTGTCAGATAAAAAAAATATTGTATTGTATCTCATGTCACATAGAAATCACACCTCAAAATAATACAATAGGGTTGGAGATGCTCTAAGCCCAAAACTATTGGCGTGGGGTAGAGGTGGTCCTTTCAGGAAATTCTGTCATTGAGGTCATCTGTTCTTTTATCACTTAACATACACGCCATAGGGCCATCTGTGTTGAAAAGGAAAGGCCCCTATTCTTTGCATTGCAGGGATATGGACAAAGCTTACTAATTTATCAGCACATGCGAGGAGGTTCTCAACTGCTACTCCAGCTAGATATGCGGATGCAAAATGCAACTCCCAACAACTTCTTCCATGAAGGATTGGAGTTGAGATTTGGTCACCAGTAAAAAAAAAAAAAAAAAGGTAGAAGTTAAGGTTGGTAGTATGATATTGAATCATTTTTATGTGTATCGGAATCAGCAATATCGATAGTATCGAACATTTTAGTATCGAAAAATAAATAATTATTAATAAATTAAAAATATTTTAGAAAAAATATTATATACATTTAGACATAAATTTAAATTTTTTGTTGTTGTTTTTTAGTAATTAATTTTAGAATTGAAAAAAATAGTAATCACCATTGTCAATTGAATACTTGCAATAGATAAGTTTTCTTCTTTTATATACTTTTACAATTTTACTATACTTTTATATCCTTTTTGATTGATTTTTTTTGTTTTTTGTTTTTTTTTTCAAATTGATTGAAGAAAAAAGATCTATAGTGTCGAAATCTGTATTGGTCGATATCAGATCGAAATAAACTAATCTGTATCGGTCGTATCGGATCAGTATCGGCCGAAATTGAATACTACGGTAAAAAAGGCTTCCAAGCACTTCACTTCTTGTTGGAGTTAAATGAAGATCATAGTACATGCATTTTGGTTCGTTAGTAGTGATTTTTATTTCACACAGAGAATAATTAAGTGCGACACATGTTGCAATTTTCGTTTGCGGGCCTTGGTGACGGACTTTGAGTGAGGTTTTCATATGCACCACAGTTTACTTTGGTTCTTACCGTACTGTATATACAAGACAAGGCACGTTCCCTTTACAAACCAGTTGGCCTAGTCCCTGTTTTGGCATTAGGACAAGACGAAAACGAGATATTCTATAATATTCCCCATCGTGACTCTACCACATTTCACTGCACAATACATGGCTTGCGCCATCAACAATGTGTCTATATATATGTTCAAAGTGCATGTCCAAAGTTTTCACTTCATACATACATACATAGTGTTTGTTTCGAGACAGATCAAAAATAGTAGAACGCGAGTCACAGCAGAGCTGCTAGCGAGACCCGAAAGTCCGTTCTCTACTGAAATTCAAGTTGTCGTCGAGATCAGAGATTCACACATGAATTCATCATTTGATATTTCTCGATTCCAACGAAACATGAACCAAGAACATGTTACAAACTGGCTCCGAAGAAAATGAAGATTACAACAAGTAAAACGTTATTCTCTTTACGTTCGCAGACGCTACAATGAGAAATAACTAAGCAAAAGAAAAACTGAAGAGAAGCTACTTGCTGGGGTGGTCAAAACTACCGTTGCTCAAAGCAAGATTCGCCGTACAGACGATCTGTCCTCAGGAACCAGCAAGTTCACAAAAAAACTTATGGAACGCTCAAAGTCACCTTCGAAAATACTCGAAAATACCATGTGAAAGGGAGATACTCTGGGACGCATATGATCTGGTGTTCATGGACATGAGACGTCGTGGACATGAGACGTGTGATTATATTGGGCGGGGAGAGACATACAGGCTACAGGCTGATTACATACATATATATTTTATTATTGCGGTGCTTTAGTCTATGTTCCAGAGCTTGGCCCATTACGTGATATTACTGCTACCGGCTCCCCGACACAGCTTATAGTGGTTTCAGCCTGAGTACTAGTAATACTCTCAACTTGTATTTCACATAGCTGGTTACATAGCTTGTCCTGAGGATCTATTTTTATTTACTGTATTTTATTTGCCTTGAGTTATTCTTGTACCTTGATATGTCTCCTGAGGACCTGGATCCGGATTATGTCCCCAGGTACAGCAGAGTAGGATTACCCCAAGATATACGGGACAGGAGCTGACGCTGGACCAGTACTGGCACTAGAGGACGATGTTGTGCCAAATGATTTCTCTTAAGTATTCTGTTACATATTCAGTTATTTATGCTTCCAGTTATTTCATATCTTGACTCATGGACTTATGAATTGACTTATTTTATCGGGTTATTCCCCGAGACACTATTTATTTAGACTTATTGATATACTATTTTTTTTATCTATTATCTTGATTAGTCTATCATATTTAGTTATGTTTCTTTCTGTGGATGAGATTAGAATTATTCTGTGATAGATGGTGTAGACTACATTAATATTTATTACAGCTTAAGTGCACTCTAACGGGTCCATTAAATTGGGTTTGCCCATTGGAGTTGTGCTGCTGGTCATTGCCACGTGGCTAGTCCCTCGGTATTTTGGGACTGGGACGTGACATAATTTTTGTGGTGGTCCATGCAGGTCTACGACTATATTGCTCCGGTTTCAACTAAGGAACCGAGTAAGCCTGCCATTAGGATAGGATAAGTTATATGATCTCATCCACTTGTTGATCTGTTCTTGACCTCTATATCGACTTCAAAATAATTTCTTGACTTGCATCCTGCCTTGATTCCTCTGTGCGCCTCTCATAGTTTACTTTGTATGCAGAGTAATGGATCCACGAGCTAGCAAAGAGACTCTCGTAGGTACACCACAAGGTGATGTGGTCACCTACGACGATGGCGTGACGCCATTAAGTGGAGATCCATCCACTCAACAAAGCAATCAAGCAGATCAGCACGCCTCGAGGTTCCGACGAGACGATATTCCACCACCGCCGCAATTTACTCCACCGATACATGTTTTTCTACTAGGACAGCCTATGGACGGACAACAGATATTCTAAATATTTTACACAATGATGCAAGCACAACAGCAGCTGCATCAAGAGGCCCAGCAATGTCGGACGGAGAAGTTCTTTGACGAACTTAGCTTTGAGCTACAGAGATTAATCAGTTCCTTTGCAACTACTTCTTATCAGGAGAGAGTCTAGCCAGAAGCGGCCGTATGCACTAGCACCAGACCGAGAACAGCAGGAAGGAGCTGCAAAGCGACCACAGATAAATCCACCATAGAGAGCATTTACACCACTAGCACTAGCCATTCATACTTGTCACTACTGTGGAAAGGTAGGCCATATTGAGAGGGAGTGCAGACTCAAATTGGAATTATATTTAGCTTGAGGATCCAGTCAACATTCAGCCAGGGATTTTCCTGAGCGTCGAGAGAGGGCACTGATGATTCATCGACCAGTCTTACCAGCACTAGCACCAGGACTCCCTACTTGTCATTATTGTGGCAAGATAGGCCATCTTGCCAAGAAATACCGACGAAGATTGGGATTGTGTTTGGTTTACGGATCCAGCCAATATTCAGCCAGAAATTATACGGAGCATCGAGGCAAAATACCTATGGTTCACCGACGAGCACCGATGTTTAACCGACAAGTTTTACCAACACTGGAAGGATATCAGCCGAGGCCACCCTTGGCATCGCAGAAAATACTTTTTCAGCAGGCCCTGCAACAGCAAAGGGCACCACCACAGGGACGTGGACATGCTTTTATAATGACAGTGGAGAAGGCACAAACTCGAGGATTACCGAATATGAGTAGGATTTAGTTTTATCATAGCTAGCTATAATAGCGAATACTCCTAGTAATACTTTAGCATGTGACTGTTAGTTCCAGTCCCTAGTCTATACCTAGTATTATGTTAGCATGAACTTGTTAGTCTAGATTAGTAATATGTCAGTGGTACCCAAGTTTTCATAAGCTATAGTTGATCTTCGTTCTAACCAGACTCCTTTACTCTTGAGTTACTTATCTTTCATTGCATAGGAAAAAGTTTTTATTGCTTTCCTACATGTTCTGCTTGAACAAAACCCTCATCATTTCTCCCAATTTTCCTTATTCATGGTTCATTATCCTTTGTGTCGTGCTTCAACAAACATGTCTTGCAACTGCGTCATCTCTTCTGGAGCAAACATTTTTTTGATCGGTTACATTTTATTTTCTTAATTGTGAGGACGCAATTCTTTTAAGGTAGGTAGATTGTAAATACCCAAATTTTTAGAATTTAATTTTAGAATTTTAATTATTGGAATTATGAGTTCTTGAGATTTGGGGAGAATTTTTATAATTTTTAGCTAATTATAATAAATATTCTTCATGAATTTATATTTTTGTCTATTAAATTAATTGTTAAAATAGTACAAAAATTATATTTTTTGGTTTATAATTAATAATAGAATACTGTATAATTTTTCTAGAATTTTGGGGTCTAAAACTATTTTTAGATAGCTAATTGCATTAATTTTTATTAAACCAACCCAAACTGAACCAAACCGAACCAAACCGAATCAAACCAACCTAACTAACAGAAACCGGATCCCAAACCCATATCCGCAACCCACTAACCCATGACCCGACCCAAAACCCCAACCCCCTTCATCTACAGTAACTCCCTGTAACCGAATCACCCCCTCACTTTCTCTTCCAAAATCGCCCGACACCCTCTCTTCCGCTCCCTATAAGCGTCTGACCTCCACCCTATATAATCCCTAGCCTATCCGACCCTCACCACCATCATCTCCTCTACCATCTCGACCAACTATAGCCTCCGACGATCGCCGGATCGCCGTCGCACGCTACCGCAAAGTAGCCACCCAAATTTTAAGTAACAACATACAGCAAAGTATGCTACTTTTAGCCCCTGTATCTCCCTGCACAGTAATTCAAATATCAATCTGTTCAATCCTATACAAAGACTACATGACCCTCTTGAACCTTGTATAATTAGTTTGGTGTATCGTGTCCTGTGTCGGTCGTAAATTGTGACACAAAACAGAAAAAATGACCAATTTTGTAGTTCAGAAACTGTCTCAATCACCCATGTTCATGTTTGATTTTTTTCTAACCTAGTTAATATTTTTAAATTCTACTTGAACAGTAATTTAGACAATATAACCGAGTTTTAATCTATTCAATTAGTTTATTTTAATTCGTTGTACGTTGTGATTTATTTATTGTTGAATTTGACCAAAAACTTGGTTTTCTAAACCCGAATTTTTCCAAAACGAGGTGCGTCCCGCTAAACGAGAAAACTTTGTATGTGAATTACATCGAAAGGCACGTATCGTCAACACAGACGTGTAAAATTTTGTGAAAGTTGATTTAGATGTGCGTACACACCGAAATTAACGTGTATCCGTCGAAAAGCTCCGTATCGACCAGTTCTGACAATCGTCATAATTTTTTGTGTGCTTGTCATTTCATAACGAAAATTGCCTCCATCGGTTTCGTAGCGTTACGCTGGTCCTGTGAACCATATTTGATTCGATTCTGAGAACGTTGACGAAACACCGTTTCGTGGGCCCTATGGTTCCACTTGACAGGCGATTCGTGACCGGCAAATCGAAATCTAGTTCTGGACGTTCTTTTAGGTTCGTGCTATATTTTTGGACTCGTAGACACTAAGTTTGACAAATTTGGAAAACTTTGTCTTTGACACATTTTTTGGTGTGAAGTGGGCCACATGTGGACCCCGCTTTGGCCAAAACTGTTAATTCTGCCCCTGTGTCCAAATTAGAATTATGGGTAGTCAATTCTAGATATTTCATGTATTTTGAGAGCAATGGTTATATTTGTTTCAGCATCTGGAGGCGTACCTGGAGATTTCTCTTACATCGAAGAAATTGACGGAGCTCAGAACACAAGCAAGTGTACCATACCAACTTGCAGTAGATCTTGAGATATTATTTGCTTGAGTTATTTCTATATACTTCTGTGTTGTACTTGTTTAACCTAGGACCATGAGACGTTGCTTAACGTCCGAACAAGATTCGGGGGTCGACGCCATACGCAGAGTCGTATAACGTCACTTAGAGAGTTAAATCCACGATCCTATATATTTTCATGCTTGCTTTACCAAGTACTTCATACCATAGGACACTTGACACTATTTATGAGACAGAATCTTTTTTGAGTTATTTATGGTGATTCTGTATAGGCTTACAGGATTTGTGACACGAGACTTGCACATACTTAGATATCATTATGACTCGTTGTACTAGCTAGAGGTCATGATCTTGCGTGTTATGGACAGATATCGTGGACATGAGATGTCATGCCCAAATTTTCGTGGAATCGTAGGGGCATCCCCCGAGCGTGACCGTCGTGCGGGCTTGGGGTTGCACCCGCACAAGGCTAGAGTATTTTGCATAACGAGCACATATTTAGAGTACGCAGATAAATTGAAACACAGATTTGAAACATGGAAAAGTTCTCTTTTATTGACAATGAACATCTATTACAAACTCTTGAACGAGTCAGCTACTTTGCCGCACGGGCTTACAAAAGTGTTGACTCAAAATAAGATAGAAGTCATGTACATTACGTCCATTTACTAAACTTCAAAATGATAAAGACCTTCGGACGGGATGACGGCCTTCCCACTGAGCTGCATTATGTATTGAGTTGCTAGCTCCTTTCTTCAAGTACTTTAAAATATGGCATGATTAGGATGCGCCTACAGTTGGACTGGATCGGGAAAGATAACTTCGGCTCCTCGTTCGTTCGTCTTAGTGCGGGGAACCTGTTTCAACGAGGGTCAATACATGAAAATGTACTGGTGAAGGCGAGCTAACCCAACTATACCAATCAACACGTTATTTATATGAAGCATGCATATTATTTTTGGTCTTTCTATCTTGTCTTAGTTCATTTTACAAGCAGCAATATATATATATATATATATATATATATATATATATATATATATATATATATATAAACTACTGATATAAACTTGCCACCGTTCGGTGGCTTTTACTTGTCCGTTTGAACCACCTGCACAATACTTACCATGTCTTCCCTGTCACGAAAACACAAGTTAGTTTGTAATAGGTTTAAATATACGTGGTGATCACTGGCTTGATTGCCATAATGGAAACTAGTCAATGACGAGGGTGGTTTGCAACGGCATGTATGTGAGGTGCTGCATACCTTCATGTCCAAGAACGTGAGACTAAACTGAAGTTCCGTCCGGAATCGGATCAGTGCCAGTGCCCCAATAGCCGTCCGTAGGAACTATACCTTGTGCACAAGTTGTCCGAGATCGAACGGTATCATTATTTCGCCAAATATTTTTATGCAGTTCAAGCAACACGAGTACGAGACAACACGAGTACGAGACAACACGAGTACGAGACAAGTAACATTGCATGATTTATTTTGCATAGTCTTCCTGACAGTTTATTTCATAACAAGTTTGTTCCATACTTAGCATAATTTATAGAAGATGCATTCTAACTCAAGTTGAAGCATGTATAGAATATTTGAAATGAACTAGCATACAATAAGATAACAGTTCATATGTTTGATTGACAAGCAATATAATCAAAGTCTATTCCCTTTTTATCTTGACATCTTTTAGTTATTACTTTGGTATCGTCTGATCGGAGCAACAAGAATACAATATTTTTAGATGTGAAGACTTGAAAGAAGGGCTAGCTAATCAGGATGGTAGCTACTCACTTAGTTGGTTGGAAGGGAGAAGGAAAGAGGTACTTCAAGACTCCACTTGTACACCGCCTACTACTCGTTCACCTGCATCGACGAACAGCTTGATTAATACCTCTTCCACTCTTTCCATCCTCAGAATTGAAGTACAGTTCAATGAACGAAAATAATAAAATCTATCGAAACCGTTCAAGAAAACCCAAACAAATTCAAAAATCAACTCAAAGCACGAAAGCAACAAGCGACATCACAATCTGAGGCAACAAAAGATGTAGCAGAGAGGTCCCTCCTGACTCTGCCGCTAAGTTGATCCCGGGGGCACGGTCCACTGAATATGGGAATCGATTCCGAAGAAGCAAATTCATAACGAGGACGAGTTCTTATTTTAATCTATCCCGATCGAACGATACCATCTTGTATTTCTTAGTCGCGCTCCCCGAATAGGGGAAACGGGGTGCCACATCCTACCCAACTATTGGAAGTTTCGTCCACGAAACTTAGGAATAGTACTTACCGCTAGGAAATATTACGTTGGGGATGTTGAGCAGAGTCTTTAGGGCAATCACAAATTTTGTGATTTGTATCGCCAGAAAGGAGACATAACCCTTGTTTCATACGACATTCATTGGCAATGTGCCCCGGCTTTCTACAGAAGTGACATATTTTGATCCAATCCACTTTCTGTTGACCATCATTATTTTGGCACTTTGTAGTGGTATTTCCTCTATCGTTGCTTTGGCGTTTGTGATTGGAGATATGCACAGCGTCGGTAGGAACGTGAGAATATTGCTGTTCGAGAGATAGGACATGATTCATGACTTCCCGTATTGTCTGATACTGATAAACGACTATGTGCGCATGGATGGCAGGGCGTAGATCACCTTTAAACCTTCTAGCTCGACTCGCTGCATCAGGTAAATAGACGCTAGCGAATTTGGAGAGTCAGTTGAATTCGGCGGAATACTGTTTAACTGTCATACTACCTTACCTCAGTTGCACAAACTCGTTTTTCTTCTGACGACGCAATGGAGGGGGTATAAACTCCTCTTCAAACGCGGCACAAAAAGTCGTCTACGAGATCGCCTCCTCTCCATGGTCAAATTGAAGAGATCGTCGATGCACGTCCCACCAATCGTGCGCGTTGAGACAGAGCTGTAGTTGCGCTCATGCGACGCATTTCTCTTCGGGGACCTCTAGCAGAGCAAAGTGGTCTTCAAGTTCGGTCAACCAATCTAGAGCAATGATTAAGTCCTCAGTCCCGTTGAATGGAGTATTGCAGACTTTCTTGTAGTGGCCAAAGTCGAAGGCAGTCACATCCCTCGTCCTTGGAATTTGTGGCATCTCAACTTCAAGCACGGGCTGTTTCACAGGAGTCGCTGTTGTTGCCACGGACTGGTTGGAAGCCAAAGTCTGCATGATCTGTTGTAGGGCATCTACCTGCTTCTGTCGGCCCGTTCGTAGCGAGCCTCGTCCCTTTGTTGGTTTGTCTCCAACATCCACAACATTTGCTGGACGGGATCGATGCGAGATATGGCTCGCTGGCTCCTTGAACTTCCCGAAGTACCCGAACTGCTTTCTTGGCCTTGCGTTTCATCCGGTGCTAGCGCCGAGGATTGCGCTGGTGCCATTCCTTCAAAAGAAGGTAAATTATAATAGAATCATAATGTATTATGGACTCATTGCATGAACGTATCTCATTTTGGCCTAACGAGTTCAAGAGTTCGCACAGGAATTTGATCGTTAAAGGAACTTCTCCAGTACGGGGGTTAAGGAACTTGAATCTGTGCTCTGATACCAACATGTCATGCCCCAATTTCCGCAGAATCGTAGGGGCGTCCCCCTAGCGTGACCGCCGTGCGGGCCTGGGGTTGCGCCCGCACAAGGCTAGAGTATTTTGCATAACGAGCACATATTCAGAGTATGCAGATAAATTGAAACACAGATTTGAAACATGGAAAATTTCTCTTTTATTGATAATGAACATCTATTACAAACTCTTGAACGAGTCAACTACTTTACCGCACGGACTTACAAAAGTGTTGACTCAAAATGAGATAGCAGTCATGTACATTACATCCCTTTACTAAACTTCAATATGATAAAGACCTCCGGATGGGATGACGGCCTTCCCACGGAGCTGCATTGTGTATTGAGTTGCTAGCTTCTTTCTTCAAGTACTTCAAAATATGGCATGATCAGGATGCGCCTACAGCTGGACTGGATCGAGAAAGATGACTTCGGCTCCTCGCTCAGTTTGCCTTACTGCGGGGAACCTGTTTCAATGAGGGTCAGTACATCAAAATGTACTGGTGAAGGCAAGCTAACCCAACTATACCAATCAACACGTTATTTATATGAAGCATGCATATTATTTGTGGTCTTTCTATCTTGTCTTAGTTTATTTTACAAGCAGTAATATATATATAAACTACTGAAATAAACTTGCCACCGTTCGGTGGCTTTTACCTGCCCGTCTGAACTACCTGCACAATACTTACCATGTCTTTCCTGCCACGAAGACACAAGTTAGTTTGCAACATGTTTAAATATACGTGGTGATCACTGGCTTGATTTCCATAATGGACACTAGTCAATGACGAGGGTGGTTTGCAACGGCATGTACGTGAGGTGCTGCATACCATCTCGTCCAAGAACGTGAGACTAAACGTGAAGTTCCTTTCAGAATCGGATCGGTGCCAGTGCCCCAACAGCCGTCCATAGGAACTATACCTTGTGCATAAGTTGTCCGTGATCGAACGGTATCATTATTTTGCCAAACATTTTTATGCAGTTCAGGCAACACGAGTACGAGACAAGTAACATTGCATGATTTATTTTGCATAGTCTTCCTGACAGTTTATTTCATAACAAGTTTGTTCCATACTTAGCACAATTTATAGAAGATGCATTCTAACTCAAGTTGAAGCATGTATAGAATATTTGAAATGAACTAGCATACAATAAGATAACAGTTCACATGTTTGATTGACAAGCAATATAATCCAAGTCTATTCCCTTTTTATCTTGACATCTTTTAGTTATTACTTTGGTATCGTCTGATCGAGACAACAAGAATGCAATATTTTTATATGTAAAGACTTGGAAGAAGGGCTAGCTAATCGGGATGGTAGCCACTCACTTAGTTGGTTGGAAGTGAGAAGGAAAGAGGCGCTTCAAGACTCCGCTTGTACGCCGCCTACTACTCGTTCACCTGCATCGACGAACAACTTGATCAATACCTCTTCCACTCTTTCTATCCTCGAAATTGAAGCGCAGTTCAATGAACGAACATAATAAAATCCATCAAAACCGTTCAAGAAAACCAAGAAAATCCGAAAACTAACTCAAAGCACGAAAGCAACAAGCGATATCGAAATCTGATGCAACAAAAGATGCAGCGGAGAGGTCCCTCCTGACTCTGCCGCTAAGTCGATCCCGGGGGCACGGTCCACTGAATATGGGAATCGATTTCGAAGAAGCAAATCCATAACGAGGACGAGTTCTTGTTTCAATCTATCCCGATCGAATGATATCATCTTGTATTTCTTAGCCGCGCTCCCTGAATAGGGGAACGGGGCACCACATGAGACATGTGATTACATTGGATGGAGAGAGTGTAACCCCCGGAATTTTCAAAATTATTAAAACTTGAATTTTTCCCCAATTTTCTGGAATTTTCTAGGAATTTTCTGTAATTAAAATCAAGGTTTTAATTGTTAAATAATTTTTTAATGGTAAATAAATAATATTAAAATGTCATAAAAATAACATTTTTGGGTGTAAAATGAAAAACTGGACTTAGGGTAATTTTTTTTGGATTTTTTGGGCCTCAGACCTATTTTTAAATGCCTCAAAACTATTTTTAATTAATTATTTATTTAATTAACTGTTTTAATAATTATATTTATTATTATTATTATTTATATTTTATATTTTCCTTGGTCCGGCCCGGCCCAGTGGACCGGCCCAGCAGCCCAGCCCCCAGCCCGCTCCCTTGCGGGTCGGGCGGGTCTGCCCGGACCCGACCCGCTAGCCGCCAGACCCAGGCGACCGGCTCTCCCCCCACGACCCCGTCCCTGTGACTTTTTCGGCGAGCTCCGCGCCACCCGCCGCTCCGGCCGGCTCGCCCCGCCCTCCGCGGCCACGACCCCCCCTCGCCCCGCCTTGCTCGGCCCCCTAACCGCCGCCTCTCCCTATTTAAACCCCGAGAAACCCCTCGACTCCGGCCATCCCTCCCCCTTTCCAGCCGCTCGCCTGAACCCTAGCGCCGTGCAGCCCCGACCTCGCCGCCTTGCCCTCGCCGAGTCCCCGCCGCCGTGCCTCCTCCTCTGCTCCTCCTCCGGCGCCACCCTCTCGACCAGCAGCAGCAGCTGCCCTTCCCTCGAGCCGAGCCCCTCGCCGGCAGCAGCTTCCGGCGCCGCCCCGCTCCACCGTGCCTCCGTCCGGCCGCGCCCCAGCGCCCCCGACCGCCCCCGGCCAGCCAGCGCCTCCTCAGCCTCCGGCCGGCCCCGCCGCAGCTCCCAGACCTAACCCTAGCCCTAATTTTGGACTCGGACACGAGTCGGACACGTGTCGGACACGGTTCGACCCCGGTTTTCGGGTCCCCTTCAGGTGCGTGTAACTTTTTGCTCGTAGCTCCGTTTTCGATTCCGCAAATTGTGTTGCGAAGCCTGTATGACCCTCTCGGTGCCCGGACAAACCGCTCGGGGCATCGCGTCCTGTGGTGATCGCACACCGCGATCCAAAAACAGGAAAAACCAGACCCTGTTTCACCCCGGAACTGAGTACGCCCCGCCAAACGGGACGACTTGGTCGCGTGCGGTCTTCACAGATACGTGCGCATCGTCGATACGGACGTGTGAGATTTCGCTGAAGCTGATTAGGGTGTGCGTGCACACCGGAATCAACGCGTATCCGCGGACATCGTCCCGTATCCGACTTTTCTGTAATTCGCCCTAACTTCTTGTACACTCGTCGGATCGAGACAAAACTTGCGCCATCGGACTCGTAGAGATACGCTGGTCCTGTGGGTCAAGTTTGGTTCAATTCTGAGAACGTTGACGAAATCGCGTGTCGTGGGCCCCACAGGCCCCGCTCGACGGGCGATTTTGTGATCGGCTCATCGGAATCCAATTCTGGAAGTTCCGTTGGGTTCGTATCAGCGTTCCTGACCTGTTGACACTAAGTTTGGTGAATTTGGAGACCGTTGACCCGGACACATTTTTCGGTGCGAAGCGGGCCCACCGGCGGACCCCGTTTTGACCCGAAACTGCCGTTTTTGCCCTTGTCTCCAAATTGGACCCAAGGACAGGCGTTTCTAGCTATTTGACATCTTCTGAGCGTGATGATAATGTCTATTTCAGCTTTTGGACTCATCTCTGGAATATTTCCCCGAGTACAATTAATTGGATCCAAACAACAGGCAAGTACCTGCACTTCAAGTTAATTCTTTATATTGTGATAATTAATTCCCTGCTTTACTAGTACCCTTGATGATTACACCTAGTGTTAGGAATACTGGAATTCATGTCTTGAATATTGGAGTTCATGTCTTGTTTTTTATGTCGGGTGGGAGAACACTAGAAGGCATGTAGTTTACCCTTCCCCATGTCATGTTTAATAGCTGTTGGTACGCGACTGTATCCTCAGCCGGATCTCGATTTTTCCCTGTTTAATAGCCGTTTATGACGGCCGGATTAGCCTTATAAACCCCTACATGCCAACTATGTATTCTAAAACAAACACGAGTTCACACAGATAGTTTCTGGTATTGTTATAGTTCTTGCTGACTGTTGTAGTTTCATTTCCTGTCTCATTTATTCCTGCTTTCTCATATGCCTGTTTATAGCAGTAACTCTGAGATATTGATGTTCTTTATGCAATTTTCTCAATATGATACTCAATTTAATTGTCATAAATATTTAGTTTAATCTTGTTGTGCATTGTGTACTTTGCTCCTTTCCTGACTGGATTCGTTGATTTAGGCGATGATGAGGACCTTACCCCTACATATTATGGTCCCTATGAGGGAACAGATGACACTTATGAGGAGCCAGATCCCACCCAGGAGACCCCTGCTGCAGAGTAGATAGCAGTAGTTATTTTATTTATTGCTCTTATCTTAGTAATCGGGTTTGTCCCCGATTTCATTCTGAATTCTGTACTAAATATTTGATCTGTTGTCACATTTATTTCATTTAAAATCTTAAGTATTTGTTTCCCATTATTATCTTGCCTATGTTATTTGTGAATGAGCTAGATTAGTTAACTGTGGATTTGACCTAGACAGCGTACTACCGCCGACTCTGCGGCGTAGGCTGGACGTACCCACGCACTCGTGTCCGAATTTTCGGGTGCGGGTCGTGACACGTTTTTATGGTGGCCTATGCAGGTCCTATCCTTAAATAGGGTAATACCCTAGGACAGGGTATGGAATAAGATTGAGGATTCTAGGAAAAGCTCATTCACAGTATAGGGTCCTTATTTCCATTCTTGATATCATTTTTTTGCTCAATTTTTCTATCGCCCTTGATTTCCAAGTAATCCATTCTGATTTTCCTATCCCTTAATCTTTCAGAATGGTCCAGACAAGGAACACAGTAGGAGGCACATCAGAACCAGCTGAGCAGAATGTGCCCGAAACTCTTGCACTCCCGCCGCCTCCATCTACTCCAGCAGTTACTCTAGATGGGGCACAGCTACTCGGAGTGTTCCAGGGACTCGTAGAATCCCAGAAAGAACAGACTGCACTTCTGCGGACCAGCCTCTCAGAAGCTCTTAGGTCCCAGGAGTCGCCACTCAAGAGGCCAGGGAGTGCCAAAGACTTCAAGAACCTTAGACCCCTGGAATTCTACGGAACTGAGGGCATTCTCTATGCCGATGAGTGGATAGAGAATGTCGAGAGACTCCTGAAGACTGCTCGGGTCCCTGACGATCTCAAAGTGGAGTCCGCAAGCCTGCAACTGTTCGACATAGCTCGAACCTGGTTCAGAGATGAACCCCAACTATCTGCTCCTGACCTCACCTGGGAGGACTT
Source organism: Iris macrosiphon (assembly GCA_036927795.1). Lineage (NCBI taxonomy): Eukaryota > Viridiplantae > Streptophyta > Magnoliopsida > Asparagales > Iridaceae > Iris > Iris macrosiphon. Next base: position 132,952,943 of record JAYESA010000017.1, read on the forward strand.
CAAGAGGCTATTCAAGGAGAAATTCTATCCCGAAGTGGCTCGGGAAGCTCTCGAAAGCCAATTCGAGAGACTGGAACAAGGTAACCTATCTGTTGATGAGTATACTGCTGAATTTAGCAGGTTGAGCCATTTTGCGGAGTACATGGTTCGTACCCCGGAGGACAGAGCCCGTAGATTCAAGAAGGGGCTGTCTCCGGATATTCGCCTTGCTGTCACCACCAGCCGAGCTCGCACCTATGAGGAAATCTTGAGCGTGGCACAAGGCGTCGAGAGAGACATGGGGCATAAACTAAAGCGGGAGAGAGATACTGGAAATACGGGACCCAACAAACGCCCATTTCAACAACAACAGCAGCAGAGGGCCCCGCAGCAAACTCAGCGTCCTCTCCCTCGAGCTCCAGCACCCCAACACCAGGCTCAAGGACAGAACCAACAAGCTGTTGCTTGTAACTTTTGCCAAAAACCAGGTCACACTTGGCAAGTCTGCAGGAAGAGGCTAGGTGCCTGCCTCTACTGCGGCTCAGCAGCGCATCAAATGAGGGACTGTCCTGCTGCTCAAGGACGCACCGCTGCACCAAAGGCTCTAGTCCAGGCCAGGCCCCCAGCAGCACAGCAGAGGGGACCCCCGCTTCCAACTCAACAACAACGCTTTGCTCAGCACCAACAGCAGCAACAGCGGGGTGCACCTCAGCAAGGCCGTGCTTTTGCAATGACTCTGGAAGAAGCTGAAGCCATAGCAGACGTGATCACAGGTTCTGTGCTTATAAATTCAATACCAGCCATTACTTTATTTGATTCTGGAGCTTCACATTCATTCATGTCAGTAGATTTCCTTATGAAGCATAGCTTAATCACTAAACCCCTTAAGAATTGTTACAAGATCATTACCGGTGGAGGAATTATCCCGGTTAGTGATGCATGTAACAATTGTTCTATTATATTATGTGGAAGAGAACTATATGCTAGGCTACTCGTAATGCCAGTTCCCAGTTTTGATATTATACTGGGTATGGATTGGTTGAGTCAACATCATGCCACTATAGACTGCCACAGAGGTAGTGTAATCTTCAGGCCCCCTGACAAGCCAGAATTTGAATTTGCTAGAGGTTCTAGAGAAATGGGTAGTAACAAAATTTGTGGAGCCCTAGTAACAGAAGAATTGCCTATCATCTCTGAATATCTTGATGTCTTCCCTGAGGATCTCCCAGGATTACCCCCAGACCGAGAAGTTGAATTCTCTATTGACTTAGTGCCGGAAGCAGCGCCAGTATCTCAAAATCCCTACAGAATCAACAAGAAAGAGATAATAGAACTAAATGAGCAAATAAAAGAGTTAGAAGACAAATGCTTCATTAGGTCTAGTGTCTCACCCTGGGGAGCTCCAGTATTATTTGTGCCCAAGAAGGACGGAACATCCCGAATGTGTATTGACTATAGGGCCTTGAATGCCTTAACAATTAAGAATAAGTATCCCCTACCCAGGATAGATGACTTATTTGATCAATTAAGTGGAGCTCGGGTATTTTCAAATATTGACTTGAGGTCTGGTTACCACCAAGTAAGGGTAAGGAAGGAAGACATCCCTAAAACTGCTTTCAATATCCGGAACGGACACTACGAATTCTTAGTAATGCCGTTCGGGTTGACGAATGCTCCAGCAGTTTTTATGAACTTAATGAACAGAGTCTTCCAGCCATACCTAGACAAATTTGTAGTGGTCTTTATTGATGATATTTTGATCTACTCCAAGACCCCCGAAGAACATGAAGAACATTTGAGGCTAGCATTGGAGACTTTGAGGAAGGAAAAACTTTATGGAAAATTATCTAAATGTGCATTCTTCCTAGACAAAGTAGAATTCTTGGGACATGTTGTGACTGGAGATGGAATAGCAGTAGATCCTAAGAAGATAGCGGCAGTAGAATCATGGCCCACTCCAGACTCTGTAGCAGAGATTAGAAGCTTCCTGGGACTAGCTGGCTACTATCGGAAGTTTGTGAAGGACTTCGCTAGAATTGCTGAACCCATGACAAAATTAACAAGGAAGGATGAAGAGTTCACCTGGACTGATGAATGTCAGCATGCTTTTGAAGAATTGAAGAAAAGGCTGACTACTGCCCCTATTCTGACCTTACCTTCTGGAACCGGAGGATTCGCTATTTATAGTGATGCTTCTGGAAAAGGTCTAGGTTGTGTATTGGAGCAGAACAAGAAAGTAATAGCATATGCCTCTAGACAGCTTCGACCTCATGAAAAGAACTATCCAACTCATGATTTAGAACTGGCAGCTGTCATCTTTGCTCTTAAGCTATGAAAGCATTATCTTTATGGAGAAAGGGTGGAAATATTTACGGACCATAAAAGACTAAAATATATCTTCACTCAGAAAGAGCTGAACATGAGGCAAAGAAGGTGGCTGGAACTAATGAAAGATTTTCATATCACCCTTCAATATCATCCTGGGAAGGCCAATGTAGTTGCTGATGCTCTCAGCAGATATCCTATGGCGATGTACTTGACTATGGACAGACACTTGCTCGAGGACCTGGAAAGCTTAGGTATTGAGGTAATTATCCCAGAAAAAGAAGGCCAAATGATGAACTTGCAGATTCAGTCTACCTTAATAAACAAGATCAAGGAGACTCAGTTTCAAGACGAAGGCCTGCGAAGCCTTCGAGGTCAAGTGCAAGCTGGATTAGTGGAAGATTTCAGAATTCATGAAGATGGATCACTGAGGCATGGAGATAGATTATGTGTACCTCAAGGAGATATAAGAGAAGAAATTATGCAAGAGGCGCACAGATCACAATACTCTATACATCCAGGAGCCAACAAGATGTACAAGGACCTGAGGACGCATGTTTGGTGGCATGGCATGAAAAAAGAAGTAGCCAGGTTCGTATCTCGTTGTTTAGTGTGCCAGCAAGTCAAGGCAGAAAGACAAAGACCTGGAGGATTGCTTCAACCACTACCCATTCCGGAGTGGAAGTGGAAACATATTACAATGGATTTTGTTTCCGGACTTCCAAGGACACCTAGTGGAAAGGATGCAATTTGGGTGATAGTAGATAGACTGACCAAGTCTGCACATTTTTTACCTTTCAAAGTAGGGCTATCTACAGAGAAGCTGGCAGATTTATATATCAGACATATTGTTAGGTTGCATGGAGTTCCAGTAAGTATTGTCTCCGACCGAGATTCAAGATTCATCTCTCACTTCTGGAAGAGCTTACAAGCCAGTTTGGGGACTCAACTCAAATTCAGCACAGCTTATCATCCCCAAACCGATGGACAATCGGAACGTACAATCCAGACACTTGAAGATATGCTCCGTACATGTGTTCTGAATTTTGGAGGATCCTGGGAAGACTATCTACATCTTGTGGAGTTCTCTTATAATAACAGTTACCAAGCAAGTATTGAGATGACTCCATTTGAAGCTCTGTATGGACGAAGATGTCGTACCCCGCTATCATGGGACGACGTTAGAGAAAGAGCCCTACTGGGACCTGAGATAGTGATCGATTCAGCTGAGAAGGTAAAACAAATAAGGGAAAGACTTCGGGTGGCTCAAGACAGGCAACGACATTGGGCAAATAGCCACCGAAGGCCCTTAGATTTTGAGATAATTAAATTTATGAAATTCAAGTTAATTTAAACATTATGATTATGCAACTAAGACTTGATTATGACTCTATTTTAAGGTTGGAGAACTGGTATTCTTGAAGATTTTCCCGACACGTGGCACCATTAGGTTCGGAAGAAGTGGAAAACTCAGCCCAAGATTTATTGGACCTTTTGGCATTCAGGAGAAAATCGGAGAAGTGACATACCGACTGGCATTGCCACCCTCTCTGGATGGAGTCCATAACGTCTTCCACGTGTCGCAGCTGAGAAAGTACGTGTCAGACCCCAGCCATATTTTGGATCACTCAGAGCTCGAAGTAGGCCCAAGTTTGACTTACCAAGAGCAGCCCGTGGAGATACTGGATCGATCGGAGAAAGTTCTACGGAACCAGGTTATCTCCCTTGTTCGTGTAGCTTGGAAGCACCATTCTCCCAGCGAATCCACCTGGGAACGAGAAGACGAGATTAGAGAACGCTACCCTTACCTTTTTGAACCCTGAGGTATATTTTTTTTTCCGGCCTTTCCTTTCGTACCATTGTTATTCTTAAATTTCGAGGACGAAATTTTTATAAGTTGGGTAGATTGTAACCCCCTGAATTTTTAAAATTATTAAAACTTGGATTTTTCCCCAATTTTCTGGAATTTTCTAGGAATTTTCTGTAATTTAAATCAAGATTTTAATTGTTAAATAATTTTTTAATGGTTAACAAATAATATTAAAATGTCCTGAAAATAACATTTTTGGGTGTAAAATAAAAAACTGGACTTAGGGTAATTTTTCTGGATTTTTTTGGCCTCAGACCTATTTTTAAATGCCTCAAAACTATTTTTAATTAATTATTTATTTAATTAACTGTTTTAATAATTATATTTATTATTATTATTATTTATATTTTTTATTTTCCTTGGGCCGGCCCGGCCCAGTGGACCGGCCCAGCAGCCCAGCCCCCAGCCCGCTCCCTTGCGGGTCGGGCGGGTCTGCCCGGACCCGACCCACTAGCCGCCCGACCCGGGCGACCGGCTCTCCCCCCACGACCCCGTCCCTGCGACTTTTTCGGCGAGCTCCGCGCCACCCGCCGCTCCGGCCGGCTCGTCCCGCCCTCCGCGGCCACGACCCCCCCTCGCCCCGCCTTGCTCGGCCCCCTAACCGCCGCCTCTCCCTATTTAAACCCCGAGAAACCCCTCGACTCCGGCCATCCCTCCCCCTTTCCAGCCGCTCGCCTGAACCCTAGCGCCGTGCAGCCCCGACCTCGCCGCCTTGCCCTCGCCGAGTCCCCGCCGCCGTGCCTCCTCCTCTGCTCCTCCTCCGGCGCCACCCTCTCGACCAGCAGCAGCAGCTGCCCTTCCCTCGAGCTGAGCCCCTCGCCGGCAGCAGCTTCCGGCGCCGCCCCGCTCCACCGTGCCTCCGCCCGGCCGCGCCCCAGCGCCCCCGACCGCCCCCGGCCAGCCAGCGCCGCCTCAGCCTCCGGCCGGCCCCGCCGCAGCTCCCAGACCTAACCCTAGCCCTAATTTTGGACTCGGATACGAGTCGGACACGTGTCGGACACGGTTCGACCCCGATTTTCGGGTCCCCTTCAGGTGCGTGTAACTTTTTGCTCGTAGCTCCGTTTTCGATTCCGCAAATTGTGTTGCGAAGCCTGTATGACCCTCTCGGTGTCCGGACAAACCGCTCGGGGCATCGCGTCCTGTGGTGATCGCACACCGCGATCCAAAAACAGGAAAAACTAGACCCTGTTTCACCCCGGAACTGAGTACGCCCCGCCAAACGGGACGACTTGGTCGCGTGCGGTCTTCACAGATACGTGCGCATCGTCGATACGGACGTGTGAGATTTCGCGGAAGCTGATTCGGGTGTGCGTGCACACCGGAATCAACGCGTATCCACGGACATCGTCCCGTATCCGACTTTTCTGCAATTCGCCCTAACTTCTTGTACACTCGTCGGATCGAGACAAAACTTGCGCCATCGGACTCGTAGAGATACACTGGTCCTGTGGGTCAAGTTTGGTTCAATTCTGAGAACGTTGACGAAATCGCGTGTCGTGGGCCCCACAGGCCCTGCTCGACGGGCAATTTTGTGATCGGCTCATCGGAATCCAATTCTGAAAGTTCCGTTGGGTTCGTATTAGCGTTCCTGACCTGTTGACACTAAGTTTGGTGAATTTGGAGACCGTTGACCCGGACACATTTTTCGGTGCGAAGCGGGCCCACCGGCGGACCCCGTTTTGACCCGAAACTGCCGTTTTTGTCCTTGTCTCCAAATTGGACCCAAGGACAGACGTTTCTAGCTATTTGACATCTTCTGAGCGTGATGGTAATGTCTATTTCAGCTTTTGGACTCATCTCTGAAATATTTCCCCGAGTACAATTAATTGGATCCAAACAACAGGCAAGTACCTGCACTTCAAGTTAATTCTTTATATTGTGATAATTAATTCCCTGCTTTACTAGTACCCTTGATGATTACACCTAGTGTTAGGAATACTGAAATTCATGTCTTGAATATTGGAGTTCATGTCTTGTTTTTCATGTCGGGTGGGAGAACACTAGAAGGCATGTAGTTTACCCTTCCCCATGTCATGTTTAATAGCTGTTGGTACGCGACTGTATCCTCAGCCGGATCTCGATTTTCCCCTGTTTAATAGCCGTTTATGACGGCCGGATTAGCCTTATAAACCCCTACATGCCAACTATGTATTCTAAAACAAACACGAGTTCACACAGATAGTTTCTGGTATTGTTATAATTCTTGCTGACTGTTGTAGTTTCATTTCCTGTCTCATTTATTCCTGCTTTCTCATATGCCTGTTTATAGCAGTAACTCTGAGATATTGATGTTCTTTATGCAATTTTCTCAATATGATACTCAATTTAATTGTCATAAATATTTAGTTTAATCTTGTTGTGCATTGTGTACTTTGTTCCTTTCCTGACTGGATCCGTTGATTTAGGCGATGATGAGGACCTTGCCCCTACATATTATGGTCCCTATGAGGGAACAGATGACACTTATGAGGAGCCAGATCCCACCCAGGAGACCCCTGCTGCAGAGTAGATAGCAGTAGTTATTTTATTTATTGCTCTTATCTTAGTAATCGGGTTTGTCCCCGATTTCATTATGAATTCTGTACTAAACATTTGATCTGTTGTCACATTTATTTCATTTGAAATCTTAAGTATTTGTTTCCCATTATTATCTTGCCTATGTTATTTGTGAATGAGCTAGATTAGTTAACTGTGGATTTGACCTAGACAGCGTACTACCGCCGACTCTGCGGCGTAGGCTGGACGTACCCACGCACTCGTGCCTGAATTTCTGGGTGCGGGTCGTGACAGAGAGACACACAGGCTATAGGCTGATTACATACATATATATTTTATTATTGCGGTACTTTAGTCTTTGTTCCAGAGCTTGGCCCATTACGTGATATTACTGCTACCGACTCCCCAACACAGAGCTTGTAGTGGTTTCAGCCTGAGTACTAGTGATGCTCTCAAATTGTATTTCACATAGCTGGTTACATAGCTTGCCCTGAGAATCTATTTTTATTTACTATATTTTATTTGGCTTGAGTTATTCTTGTACCTTGCTATGTCCCCTGAGGACCTGAATCCATATTATGTCCCCAGGTACGACAGAGGAGGATTATCCCGAGATATACGGGATAGGAGCTGACGCTACTGGCACTAGAGGACGCGGTTGTGCCAGAGAATTTCTCCTGGGTATTCTGTTACACACTCAGTTATTTATGCTTCAAGTTATTTTTATCTTGACTCATGGACTTATGAATTGACTTATTTTATCGGGTTGTTCTCCGCGACACTATTTATTTGGACTTGTTGATAGACTATATTTCTTTTTATTTATTATCTTGATTAGTCTATCATATTTAGTTATATTTTTTTGTGTGGATGAGATTAGAATTATTCTGTGATAGATGGTGTAGACTGCATTGATATTTATTATAGCTTAAGTGCACTCTAACGGGTCCATTAAATTTGGTTTGCCCATTGGAGTTGTGCTTCTCGCCTTTGCCACGTGGCTAGTCGCTCGGTATTTTGGGACTGGGACGTGACACCACCTGAGATAACCAACCAATCTACGAACACCAAGCACAGATGAAGACAAGTATATGGAGGTGACTATGTCACCTGGACAAATCACCTGGATAAATTCTAACATTTATAACTCAGATAAAATTACAAGATTGTAAAAAACTAATGTTGAAACTATTTGCCCTAATAGGTTCAACCCTATCACCACAGTCAAGAAGGAAGGACAAAGATTATTATTGAAATCACTCACCAACCCGTAGCAATTTTTCTAACCGAAGTTGACGACTCCTTGATTAGATCTTTTCTTCCTTCTGTCTTGTATGAAGAAGAACCCTAAAAGTAAAGCATGGACTTTCTCTTATATTTTATGTGGACGAGCACCCCGAATCTTCACTTTTATGTTTGCTTTGTGCCTCCACCCTCCTCCTAGATTTATTGGATGAGAAACATATTTTAGGTCATAATAGGATTTCCTAAATAGGAAACCCTAAAATAATAATCATATTACACCTAAAATAGTCCAACACCAATTATGGACGTCCAAATATGGTCAGATTAAAAATTTTATATAAATTTAAAATCTAATCCAATCTCACATTTAATGTATATTTTAAAATTATATCAAATCAAATCAAATCTTTGACCATATTTGAGCTCCAAAATTTACCAAATTCAGACTAGACTCCAAAAATCTCTTCCTCCAGTCTGATGAGAGGGTGTTGACCCTATGGCTCCTTAATTGGACTCTATGTATGTCGTTCTACGACATAGTTTTTGCTCCCCCATGACATCGATCTTCGATATCCCGAGTTGCTTTGCATCTTCCTTCATCTCCAGCTCCTCGACCATCATATCGACGCTAGCTGCCATGCGTAGCACCTTCTACACCACTGGAATCTTGCCGATATCAATGACACGGCCAAGTTTGAAGTCCCTGAAGATCAGCCTCACCGTGAGTCTTGGTTGTTTGTCCCCGACTTTCGTCTTCCACCGAAACGTGTTAACGTTCTGACGAGCTTCTTCACCCTTGGCTGGCCCAACTATATGGACGATATGATTCTCCTAAGATTCGAACTCCTGAATATGCCCACCTTCATGTTCGAACCTGAAGTTCCTCCATACACTTGCGTCCTTGAGCATAACATCACGCACTGTGCATGTCGTCGATGACCTACAGCTCCCTCTGAACTGTGTGAATGAAGTTGCACCCGCCTCAGATTGAGTTTGCTGCAAACCTTGATCTCTTTTCTGGCCTCGAACTGCTGAAACTAATGTCGCTCCGTGAAGCTTTGACAAACCATCAATCATTGAAACCGGATCCGTAAAGCAACCTCTACCTGGAGACCGGCCAGTTGTCATGGGACCGACAGACTGACCATCAATCTTTGGCTCATCACTATTCGTTATTTTTTCTCGACGAACAGAATCCTCCATAATCCTTAAAGTATCTTAAAGCACCTCCAAGATACGTTTCCGATGATCCACCTCCTATCGAATACCTCTCGAGCCTCCATCCGATGTTTGTGGCCTGCTTGTACAGATCATCGGCTATAGCTTGTACATGCCACAACCCAAATCTCCTCAAGCCAACTATTTAGAAACATTCGTAAGCATTCAATATTTATCCCAACCAGACTGCGACAACCATCATTTGCCAGCCTCTATACCGAAACCAAGTTGTAGCGTAAACTCGGTACATATCGCATACCCTTGAGAACGAGTTTCTCACCAAGCTCCGTTGTCAAGTGCACATCACTGATGCCTACAACTGCAACTGTCCTCTTGTTTCCCATCTTCATATGTCCAAACATGCCACCATGGTATGACATGAAGATCCTCTTATATGAAGTGGCGTAATACGACGTCCCTGTGTCTATGACCGAATCACCATCATGACGCATGCCACAAAGTTTCTCTGCGTCGGTTGCTGTGATGATGAGATCTCTCATAGACGTGAGATCCTCCTGATTGTCCTTGCCTTTGTCCTTCTCAGCTTTGAGCTTCATGCAGTTCTTCTTGATATGACCCATTTTGTCATAGTGATAGCAGCCCTCATTGCGGTCCACAGCCGCAAGATCCCGAGAACTCTCCCATGTCCTAGCCTATGACTTGGGTCTTCCCTTTCCGTAGGAAGCCACCAGAGAAGACTCATGTGACGATTCCACTTGCTTACGTCAGACCTCCTCATTCAAGAAACTACTTTTGACTGCATCCATCGTGACAACCCTATCCGAAGAGGAGTTGCTCACCGACACCACCAACGTCTTCCAGCTTTCTGGCAGAGAACTCAAAAGTAGAAGGGCCTGAAGCTCATCCTCAATCACCATCTTCATCGCATATTACTGATTGATGATGCCCTGAATCTCGTTCAGATGTTATGCCACCAGTGCACCCTCCGTGTACTTTGAGTTGACGAGTTGGCGAATCAAAAATACCTTGTTGTCAGTCGTCATCCTTTCGTACAACGAATGCATTTTCTCCCACAATGCTTTTGTAGAACTCTCTACGGACACATGATAAAATACCGAGTCATCCAGATTTTGGCGGATAAATCCAACGACCTTCCGGTCCAGTCATTTCCAGTCATCTACACATTTGTCCGTCGGCTTGACATTATCGACATCCAACGGACCATGCAAGTTCTTGCACCAGAGTAGATCCTCCATCATTAGCTTCCAAATTGTCCAATTTTCCCTGTGAGGGTGATCATACGAGTGTTCATATCTTCTACGTAGACATAGTTGCATCTTTTCTCTCGAGAAGAACCTTGCTCTGATAACACGTATTAAGCGCGACACGAAAGCGTTTGCCAACCCACCTGAGATAACCAACCAATCTATGAACACCAAGCACATATGAAGACAAGTATATGGCAGTGACTACGTCACCTGAACAAATTCTAAGCTTTATAACTCATATGAAATTACAAGATTATAAAAAACTAATGTTGAAACTATTTGACCTATTAGGTTCAACCCTCTCACCACACTCAAGAATGAACGACAAAGATTACAATTGAAATAACTCACAAACCCGTATCAATTTCTCAAATCAAAGTTGACGACTCCTTGATTAGATCTTTTCTTCCTTCTGTTTTGTATAGAGAAGAACCCTAAGAGCAAAGCACGGATTTTCTCTTAGATTTTCTGTGAACGAGCGCCCTGAATCTCCATATGTGTGCTTGCTTTGTGCCTCCACCCTCCTCCTATATTTATAGGATGAGAAACATATTTTAGGTTATAATAGAATTTTCTAAATAGAAAAACCTAAAATAAGAATCATATTACACCTAAAATAGTCCAACACCAATTATGGACGTCAAAATATGGTCAGATTAAACATTTGATACAAATTTAAAATCTTATCAAATCTTACATTTAATATAGATTTTTAAATTATATCAAATCAAATCTTCGACCATATTTGGGTTCCAAAATTTATCAAATCCAGACTGGACTCCAACAGACTATCCTCTACGCCTAAGGTAGAGTGCAAGAAAATTGTTGGATTGTGTTTCGTATCCGATTTGATTGCGATATAAAGGGAGTTGTACAGAAAGTTTAGCCTCAGATCGAATAGAAAAGTACAAAAATAAGGTATAATCCTAAACTTAATAAAAGAGTTTATGTTTAGTCATATGAAAGAAGTCACACGCGCGCGCGCACACACACACACACTTATATGGGATATGAACAAATTGCTCATATTGTATAGGAAAAAAAAATAAAAAAATAAAAACAACATTGTCATGTTAGACCATGTTTAAATTTGAGTCTTACCGATCCAAGATAACATGACTCATTATATGATATAATTTGTATCCCGTCTCTCTCTCTCTCTCTCTCTCTCTCTCTCTCTATATATATATATATATATATATATATATATATATATATATATATACCACATGTTTTTTGAAAAAACACTCGTTAGACTATCTTTTTGACCGATCTCGATCTCGATCTCGATCTCTCTCTCTCTCTCTCTCTCTCTCTATATATATATATATATATATATATATATATATATATATATATAAGGTTAATGTACTTTATTCAAAATCCAACCTCTACAATTAAGAATACTAAGAGTACCATCCGAGGCCAAAGGTGGACCTCTCATAAAAGCCTATTACAAACTAACTAAAAGCACTACTCCATGTCGACCTTCGTCAGGTTAAGATCACGACAAGGTAGGTTTCTACCCTTGTGAATTTCCTTAGTGCTTCTGAAGTTCACATACGCGTAGAGGGAATAAAGTTTTCCTCTATCCTCCCTTCGCTTCATGTGCCTTCATCTCTAACTTCTTCATCCAGATAGGGTTGTTAACAACAAGCTTTTGGCCTTTCCCTTCTATTATCTTCATCCTCTCTCTACTATCCTGAACAGGAGTATAACTCGTCCTAGAATGCCTCAGGATGGAAGGGAGAGTGTCTGTCCTAGTGGATTGAATGTTCCCTTCCCTTTGGTTCTAAAGAGTACTTTTTGTCTCCATCCTCGGTCTCCACCCGCATCGTGGCCTCCTTCATGTCTCTCCTGATCCTCCTCATCGTTGTTGGTATCCTTTGACCTAGACCCTTAAGTACCCTCTTCAGAACATAGACTTATTATATGACCGAAGTTGTTGCATATCGTACTATCTGGGAGCAGCAATTCATACTCCACTACTTGCTCTACCATAGCGCCGCTAGGTAAGCAAAGTTTAATCTTCTCCGGGAGCGAGTCGGAGGCCTCAATCTCTACAAATATGCGGGCATAAGCCAACCGAGTTCTCTTAGCAGTAAGGAGATCTGTGCAAATGGGAGAACCAATAATACTAGTCATATTCATTATCATGGCCATACTCCATAGGTGGGGGGATAGCCAAGTGAAGCCTATCCAGACCAAAACCGAGGAGAGCCTATCTCTTTCAAATGAAGTCATCGGAGACCACCGTTTGAGCACCATCAGTCTGCCATCTAACATCCGGGGACCCCCTTCAAGGGTTCTAACCAGATCCTCGTGTAGGACAAATCGAACGAAGTATAACTCATTTTCACGGAAGAACAACTCAATATTACCTTTGGGGTGCCATTCACAAATTGAAAAAGCTCGCAGTTGACCATAGAAAGAATTGGTCCCATGACGTAAAGGATCAGCGTATTCTTCCATTACTCTCCGGTCTCAGTAAGGTCATCATCATTAATATCATAATCCGCTCTCCTCCTATACTCAAGCTAAAAGGATGGTCGATTCAACATTGGTCGATTCAACAAATTGGACCTCAAGCTCGACACTAGGGACAGAAGGTTTTTAAAGATCAACCCAGGACACCGGATCACCCTTAGAAATTTCAGCCTGAGCTTCCCTAGTCATTTCCTCAAACACCTTGTGTGCATTTGGGGGGATAGGAACTTGCTGCTCTAGGTCAAGCACATGCCTAAGCATGGCCTCCTGGCTTGGAAACAAGCCCTCCCCCCACAACTTTGCGATCGAACATCCGCTTGGGTCAGTCGACCAAGGAGACAAGGGATCATACCTTTGCTTCCCACATTAGCTTGAGAACTAGATCATATTTCCTTTCTTTTTCCGAACCCCTATAGACCACCCCTCCAGTGAGCCCTTTTCCACCAGGTCAGGGTCGAGAAGGCGTGAAGGCAAGCATGTGGAAAGATCGCATGCAGCGTCTCCACCTCTCTCTCCATCGGAGGGAACCAGAATTAGGGACTTTCCAGGAGTGGCCTTGAGGGAGGAGGGGGTGTGCGCAGTCGTGGGAGGAGCAGCAGAGGGCGCTCCGGCCGACGAAGCCAACAATGGCACATGCCCCCGCCCGGAGGTGGCTAACGGGTGTGGAAAAGATAACGGGTCCAAGAAGGTAAATATTATATATATATATCAACTCCAATTTTGATGCCACTGTGTTCCCAAATACCTTTTTAATACTCGTGTACCAAGCCATTAGATGAAACGAAAATGTATACCGGGTATTAGTCAGTGACTGAAGAACCAACTGATACTCCGTGTACGTAGCAAATTGATGAAACCATATATATTTTTAAGGGTTGACCAAATAGACACTACTTCCAAAAAAAAAAAACAAATAAACACCAAGTATTTTTTCTATACTGGCCTTTTTTACTATTGATCCCAGTATCTTAAAACGCCCATTGGCCATTGGAGCAAGACAGTAATTAATATTTCCAATCTGTGATCACTGTGATCTCAAAGCATGCAATTAATTCCTTGTATTATATATTTAGTTCCAAATATCCAGTCAGAACTGATCTTCTGATTAAAGAAACTCTTTCTAGTCCCTCACTACAAAAGTCTAGAAGGGAACAAGCTACAATATGGGATTGTAACAAAAAGAAAAAGTTATAATCTGGGACATGCATGCATGATCACATGCTGCTGCCATAATTTCATATTGTTAGTTAAGGCCAGTTTGTTCTGGTCTTTAAAAAAATATGTTCATGGATCCGAGTACAAGGAGGAGCCAAGTTGATACGTACGTAGGTAGGCCACGGCCATTCACCTTCTTGTCTATAGACATGCCAAAAATCGGGAGGACATTGGGTTCCATCTCCGAGCAAGTAGCCAACTAAACGTTCCTTTTATTTAACATCACACATATACCCTAGCTGAAGGACTCTGATGCATGGCTGGATGTGGATATAGAGTTTGAACAAATGTCAGATTAGTTATCCATATACAATTATATGGCTAATTATACTACTATTTACACCTTCAATTAAGTTGAACTCGATCGCAAGCCTCGCTTATTCCTAAATTACCTGCAATATTAATTGATATTGTTCGATCAAGTAAATAGATGTGTGCATGTAGAGATTCTAATTCTCTAACTTCCCAGCCCTCAAATGTGATTGCAAGTGAACATTTAAAAAAGTAATATTATTTGTACCTCTAAAGTGTCCCTTCAAACTATCTCTCATTAGATGACATCTGACGTGACATGTTAAATAGCATTATATGACATTTAACATGACAGCTGACATGATCAGGGGCGGTGCTACCCCTGGGAAAGGGGGGCTGTAGCCCGCCCCACTATTTTGAAAATAAGTTTTGAGTTTTTTTTAATAATGTTTCTTTAGTTGTGTTTTATTTATTTTTTGTTTGAATTTGAAGTATGATAAATAAGTTCTAAAAAAATTCATATTTTAAGTGATGCCACTACTAGAAAAAGCGCTATTAGCGACGTATTTTAGCGACGTCAAAATAAACGTCGCTAATAATATATAATTAGCGACTCCTTATAAAAACGTCGCTAGGCGTCGCTAAATGGCGACATTTAGCGACGTTTAGCGACTTTTATTAAGATTTTAAAAGCTAAGTCGCTATAATTTAAATAAAGGTCGCTAAACGTCGCTAATATGTCTAATTTAGCGACGTTTAGCGACGTATATAGCGACCTTTTTATTAAAAATATTTAGCAACGTGTTTAGCGACGTCAATGACGTCGCTAAAATTTAAATTAGCGACGTTTTACTTGGACGTCGCTAAACGTCGCTAAAATTTGGTTAATTAGGGCTCGGTTTCATTTTTCCCCATCTGCTGAAAATTCGAAAAGAGAAAAACTCCCCCCCCCCTCCCCCGCGCTCCGTCGACCGGCTCTCCACCCTATTCCGGTAAACCCTACTCTCTCTCTCTCTCTCTCTCTCTCTCAGGACACATGTGACATTGACACAAACACTACACACACAGACACTGACACAGACACAGACACGGCACACACACACACTGACACAGACACTGATGAGGACCTAGGGTTAGGGTTAGGTTTGTTGACATGGGGTTAGGGTTAGGGTTAGGGCCGACTGGCCCAAGTCTACGAGAGAGGTAACAGCAGCAGTGAGCACTGCTTACTAGCTTTGATTATCAAATAAAATAAATTGATTATCAATTCGGTTCTGTTTCGGTTATAGATAATTTATTTCAGCTTTGGGTTTTTTAAATTTTTACTTATTCGATTTTTATTATTTCGGTGTTGAAACCGAATAACCCGAACGCCCACCCCTAGCTAGACCTGACAATTGGACCGGGATGACCAGCCCGGCACGAATCCGGCCCGCAAAACCCTGTCCGAATTATCGTGGGCTCGGCCCGGCCCGACCCAATATATAGGGACGTGTCGGACCTCATATCTCGGCCCATAAGAGAGGTCCGGCCCCGAAGCCCAGGCTCGTTCCGACCCAAGGCACAGCTCGGCCCGGCCCGACACGCTGCTGCTTGCTAGCCTGATCGACAACCTGGTTTATACTATTTGATGTATTATACACATCCATGTATTACATAGTCCTACGCCAATCTATGGGATTTGGTATGCATACAATCTGCCAAGTTCTTGTATATAGATTGAAACAAATGGATTGTGAATCTCCAAGACAAATATGAAGCAAGAACTTGCAGTGTGTTATTTTTTTGTGCTATGTTTACATATCCCAAAGTAGAGAAGTTCATCCGAGAGAGCATACCATCTGTGTTGTTTCTCCCGGAAACAAATGCGCTCCCAACCATCTCCTATGCACATTCAACCCTACACTTCATAATTTAAAAATAAAATGTTAGTTGTTCTTCAATCTCTACTTTGAAGTCCTTGTAGGGTTCACGGAATCCCAAGTCCGATCCGGTCCGGCTCGGTCCAGTCTGAAACTCACTGTGCCGTGGGTCACGTGTCGAACTGGACTTAGATTTTTACCCTTAGGTCCGGTCTCGGCCCACTCGACAGCTCTACTCCTAGCTATGGCATATTTTCATAGAGCAATAGCCCGTGTACTTGGAAAACTTTTGATGCAAAAATTGTTCAAGCACCAGGTGCCTTAGTGCAATGCCATGACTGCTTTTCCCATAACGGACACTGACCTAGGAGTGTGGTTGGGGGCAGCTGCAGTTCTATAGTATGACACACTATTTGTAGTGTTGACTGCACACTTATAGTGCAGTTCATAGTACTATGGGGTTGGGGGCAGCTGCAGTTTTGATAAATGAAAATATGTATTATATCAGTTATGATTTTTATAGTACGGTTAATTTTGCATGTAATGATTTATATGATAGCTTATGTCAATTTTGCAGAAGTTTCTAGAAATGGATATGAATTACTATCTGCGTCATCGTTCGTGGATGTACAACCGTCATCCTGATGACATGTGCGGTGTGCGGGATGAATTCATTGAGGGTGTACAGCAGTTCCTGCAGTTCGCAAAGGCGTTCCCTCAATACATGGACGGTACCAAAATTAAGTGTCCGTGTGTGAGATGTCGCAACAGGAAATATCATCCTGAAGTGGAAGTTACATATCATTTATACTCGAAGGGCTTTACGCCGAATTACTATCAGTGGACCGCGCACGGAGAACTTGTATCTCTAGCATCGGAGTCGGAGCCCTATGTGGAGCCGTATATGGATGTCCAAGACCACGATGCTTACGACGACGGGTTGGTGAACATGGTTTATGATGCTGCGGGGCCTAGTTTCAATCCTGACAATTATGATGCGGCGGGACCTAGTTTCAATCCCGACAATTATGATGCAGCTGAGGAGGCACCGAATGCCGATGCTGCAAAGTTTATGGAGTTGCTTGAGAATGCAAGGACTCCACTATATCCTGGTTGTGAGGATCATTCACCGTTGGAGGTGGTTACAAGATTATTGAGCATCAAGTCCGATTTTAACATGTCGCAAGAATGCTATAATCGAGTGCTCGATTTGATTATAGAGATCTTGCCCGAGGGTGCAAAGTTGCCTAAAGACTTCTATCGATCTAAGAGGATGGTGAGATCGCTTTGGATGGGATACGAGAGATTGTGGAGTTGACATATAATTATGGCCCAGAACCTGCTAATATCGTGCTATTCAGGTGTGAATGGTTCGATCCGATTCAAGATCAAGGTTGGAAAATTGACAAGCATGGCCTTGTGGATATAAACTACAAGCGTAGATATCAAGGCTACGAACCATTTGTCCTATCAAGTCAGGCTCAGCTCGTGTACTTCGCAACTTATCCTAGACGGGGGACAGCGAGGTCGGATTGGTGGGCAGTATGCAAGACTAAAGCTAGAAATACCTTTGACATTGACGAAATAGCTTATCAGGAGGACGATCTACCTCTTGTAACAAATATTGTAGATGTGGACTCAACGGAAGTTACTCATTACACGAGTAATAATGTAGAAGATGTAGAATTATCCGGAGAGGACGACGAAGTAGATGAAAGTGAAGACGAGGAAGAGGAAGAGCAGGACGAGGAAGGCGAACAAGATGAATTTTCTGAAGATGATTGAAAATATAAAATATTCCATGTAGAATGTAACTATATTTGGACTATAAATATTGCATGTAGAAGTAGATGTTGACATTAACGAATATATGTATTATATTTTGACTGTATAATACTTTGAGATATGTATCACATTCCGACTGTAGAATGTAGTATATATTTGTGTTTCTCTATATTCATCATATGTTGTTATCAGATATGACAGGACGACGCGGAGGATTCGGCAGGTCCCGAGGTAGACAGAGTGCCACTCCGGTACTGCCTACTGTTGGTTCCGGATCATCGTCGCCCAGTACTCCAGTATATCGAGCAGCCACATCTCCGACTGCGACGACGTTGCGTGGCATCACTCCTGGGACGAGTAGTTCCAGGCGTGATAGTACTCCCTCGTCCAGCGTTCCTCCTGCTGACGGAAGCATGGAGACAGATGAGCATGTAGAGGAGGTCGTGCCGACGTTGTCCCAGCATCAGCAAGATCCTCCATGCGCACCACCGGAGGAGACGAGGACAGAGATTTGGGCCGACGGTACAAAGTAAGTCAATTAGATGGTTTAATATATATTTGTGTTTCTCTTTATTCATCGTATATTGACTTTTTCAGTAATCTAAATTATTATTTCTGTATAGATATCGTCCATCGTCGGTTCAGAGACGCCTGGGCCAATTTCTGAGAAACAACTACGGTGGCCCTTGGATCAACTATTCGGAGGCTCCGGAGGAGAGGAAGGCGTTCTGGTTTGCGCACTTCCAGGTAAAAATATATTAAATAAATCCTCTAATTTATGCATATTCGTGATGCTAACTTAATGAATTATTTATTGTAGCAAACGTATTTTTATCCTCCGCACCGGGCCGAGTTGATCGAGCGGCTCTTTCCTACCGTTGCCGCCAAGCTTATCCGAGATGCTCTGGATGACCAGAAGGCTCGTGATCGTGCTGGAAAACCGATCCAAGGTTGGATCACGCCTGAGCAGTGGACTGCGATGAGGGCTAGATTCGACGATCCGAGCTACAAGGAAAGGTCTAAGAAGGCCAAGGCGGCTAGGCAGAATGCTGCCAAGTGGTGTGGTGGCTCGATTCCGATGACGGAACATTTCCGTCGTTTGGTATGTTTTTTCTTTTAAAATATATTATTTTAATATAAGTACCATAAAATGGTACTTGGAATAAATATTTAAGTTTAGTAATAAAAAATATATTTTTAACAGGTACAGAGGGGTGAGGATGCGAACATGGTGACCGTCTTCTTGGCCACCCATCGCAAGGACGGAAATCTCATTGATGAGAGGGCCTCACAGACCTATGTAAGTATTACTTTACTTTGTGTTTATTTTAATATAACTTAGGCAATTATTGAGTTTCCAAACCTTTTCTAGGCCGAGTATCTTAGGCTTCGTGAGCGGGCGACTGCTAGTGCACCTACACCTGGAGAGGCTGGTGCTTCGTCGCAGCCCGGTCCATCTCCGTCGGCGGACGACCTGTGGGTGACCGCAGCTGGTGGTCTCCAGAGGGGTACGTACTACGGTACGGGCTCCTATGGCGCCCTGGTTGCGACGCAGTCATCTAGGGCCTCCCCGACAGCTGTGCATTCCACACACCCCTCGCAGTCGCAGCCCTCGCAGTCGTCGGCCAGAGTCCAGGAGGCCGTCCAGGAGGCCGTTGACCGTCAGATTGCGTCTCTCCGTGACGACTTGCTGCGAAGTATGGAGGACCAGTCCCGGTCCCAGCCGCAGGCGGACGATCCGATGCTTATCGCACGATTGGATATGCTCGACCGCAGCATGACGGAGCTACGAGAATTGACAAATGATATTAGAGCCTCCAATGATCGCAACATCATGGAGCTGCAGGCGTCACAGCTATCGATGGGCGAGAAGTTGACGAGGATGCATGCGTCACAGCTATCGATGGGCGAGAACCTGACGAGGATGCAGGATTCAATGGGTGATAGCAGTACGAGGTTGTTATCTACCCTGGATTCTTACAACCAGCGACTCGCAGATTTGGAGCGGGCACGGCCGCCACCGACGTCACTGCCTTCTCCATCGACATCGGTGTCGATTCCACGGGACGAGTATGAGGAGTTGTTATCCTTGAAGCGCGCCGCTGGTCAGCCTCCTGCAGATCCGTAGTAGTCTAGTTATTATTATTATTATTTATGAATTATTGGTACTTCAACAATAGACATGATGTATGATGCTTCTTGTATTGATACTTTTAGTTAATTTAATTGGATTATATAGTTATCCACATTTAATTGGATTGATACTTCTTGTGGTCTTTAATTTAATTGGATAATATAGTTAAATCATGTTGGTGTGTATGATGAAGATGATGTAAAACTGCAGGGAATCACAATGTTTGATTCTGGGATTTTTTTTAATTTTTTTTAAAAATTAGCGACGTTATTAGCGACGTTTAGCGACGTTTAGCGACGTTAAATTACGTCGCTAATTACGTCGCTAATTAGCGACTCCGTAAAACGTCGCTAATAACGTCGCTAATAACGTCGCTAATGACGTCGCTAAACGTCGCCAATTGCTGACATGGCAGTATAGCCAGGTCATTAAAGACGTCGGTGTAACGTCGCGATAGATGTCGCTAATCAGCGACGTTTAGCGACTTTTCTAAACGTCGCTTTTTAGTGACTTGGCGTCGCAAAACGTCGCTAAATTTAGCGACACCATAAAGTCGCTAAAAAACGTCGGTATAGCGACGTTTAGCGACGTTTTTTGTATTAGCGACTTGGTATTTTCCGACTTCTTTAAAACGTCGCTAATTACGTCGCTAAACCTAATTAGCGACGATTTTTGGTTATTTAGCGACGTTTTTAGACGTCGCTAATTTGACTTTTTCTGGTAGTGTGCGATGCTAGTGTTATCGTGTCGCTCAAACTATAGCTAAAAGTTCAGTCCTTCCTAGTTTTAGAGGCTAGTTCCGCCACTGGTCACATGACAAATTTTAACCAAAAAAATTAATTATCCAAAAAATCTAAATGTTAATTTTAATATTAACTTTAATTTTAATGTTAATTTAAAAATTGTCATATCATCTGTCATATTAATCGTTATTTCAGCTGTCACATTAGAAAAAATTATTTGGAGGAATAGTTTGGAGGAATAAATAGTATTATTCCATTTAAAAACAGCTGGGTTATAAGTACCCTTGGTTTAATTTTGGCAGCGGCAATGGAGGATCTTTCGCATGATGCACTGCTAAATAAAACAACAGAAAATTTACTGTACCGATAATAATTTTATATTAATTAAATATAACGATAGAAATTTTTAAAAATTTAAAATTCTAATACATATTGGCAACCCAGATGGCAAAATTTTGGAAAACTTGATTTTCGCCAACTGGGTTGGCGAAAATCCGAATTTTGGGCAGGAAACACAGATTTTAGCCAACTGAGTTGGCGAAAATATGGACTCTACGGTTCATGTTGGTTTCATGTTGGTCCGGGGTGGTTAGTTGTGGTTGGTTTAAATGTGTTGGCTCTTGGTTTGTGTATTCGGTTTAGTCAATGGTGGTTTAAATGGGTTTAAATGTTGGTAGTTGATTTAATAAGTTGGTGGGTGTTTGTGTGTATTATAAGGAGAGGGGGGGAGGAAGCAACATTGCAGAAAGTGAAGAAGAAGGAGAGAAGAAAAATAAGAGTAGAGAAGAGAATGAGGAAGTAAGCAGAGAAGAGAAGAGAAGAGAAGAGAAGAGAAGGAGAACAGGTTTATAAATTTTTTAATTATAATTATAATTATGTAATTCTAGTTACTATTTTAACTATTATAATTGTAATGTTCGTGATAGTAGCCATGCTAACACTAAATATTTGATTACATATTTTAACACTAAGTATTAAATATTGCAGATGGGTACCCAAAACGATGGACGTATTCCATGAGGGCCTACCACGGATATGATTATCTAGCTACGTGAGTCGCACATTTCTAGTCTAGTATTTTCTGGACATATATATTAAAATTAAATTATTTTAGTAAATATAATTTATATTTTTTTACATGTCTAATAATAGCATCGTTTATATATGTCATATATAGGAATATGATTATCCTGATACGTTTCGAGCACAAGAGCATGTCGCATGGCGTTATGAGGACGGCGTTGAGTACTGGATGTTGACTGAAGAACAACATGGTATGGTGAACGTATTTTATTTTGATCATATTGATCAGATACATTTTCTACGTCACGACCGACACTTGATTTTCAGTTTAGTTAAGCGGTGGTGGCCCGAAAGAAATACCTTTTAATTACCGTTCGAAGAAATGACCATTTTGCTAGTAGATGTGGCAAATATCTTCGGATTACCTATTACGGGTGAACCAATAATATTTGAAAATGATGAATTATTTTATGCCAAAACTGTGATTAGGAAGTATTTAGGCATGGAGCCGCCTACCATATATGGTAAAAGTTTCGTGACGCTTTCGTGGCTCCGCCACAACTTTATGCACCTAGATCGTATTGGAGAGAAAAAAATCTTAGTGGATGCAGAACGAGTAAGTATAACATTTAATGTTATTATTTATGTAATATATATTTTTATTTAGTTTAACTGATATATTTTTTTTATTATATGTTCAGATTACTGCTTGCACCAGGGCCTACTTACTAGGTCTAATCAACATAATTTTGTTTTCAAACTCCGAATTTAGGACAAATTTACGTTTTTTACCTTTTCTGGAAAATATGATAGAACATACCCGTCATGCATGGGGAGCTTCTGTGTTGGCATATATGTACAACTCCATGTCAAATTTTGTGCATTTTACTTCAGTGGATAAAAGAAAAAAATTTGAATGGATGTATGACATTATTACAGGTATAATTTTTTTATATAATTTTATTTAATAAAAAAATATGTACACTTACATGATATTTTTTTTCTAGGTTTGGTCCTACGAGCACTTCAGTATCGGTAGCCCAGTCTCCCTATTGATACCGAAGATGGTGTCTTCCCATCAGCTTTACGCTGGATGACGGCTACAGCTGATCCAACTCGATGTGCTCACAAGGATATCGCAGCATATTGGGGCCAATTCGATTCACTAAGGTTTAACGAGGTAAAAATTTTATAGTCTCTTATATATTTTTTTGTATTTCATACAGTCAATATGTTTATTATCTTATAATTTTGTTGACATGAAATATCTAATTTTTTTACCGTACCGGCTTGGGCAGAATCCTCTTGAGTTACAAACAACGACCTTTCGATTGAGTCTACATAGATTTTTCATAATATTCCACGATAACATAATGTATCATCCAGCTTATCGTGTTATGCGACAGTTCTGGATAATACAACACATTCCTAATGAGCCATCATGTTTCAATCGTGGTAAAGGCAATGCAACTACCAAAGCACGTAGATTGATTCCTGGGTGAAATTCTAGATTTGAGACACATCAGGTGGGATATTTGTCTCAAATGATGTCCTCTATTGATGATGGTAAGTTATTCCAAAAGTTTAACAAAATTTACTGCAAAAATTATAAGAAATCATATGCTCATAATTTGTAATGGTGCAACATACGGTGATGATGCATATAGATCTTGGTGGGGAGCTCCTCTTATCAGCAACAGAGCCTACCAATTCCAAGAGTTTCGATTCCAACATCGAGCCATAGATGATCATAGTCTCCGTGGCTATTATGATTATGTAGAAGGGATGGTACGTTATTTTTATATAAAAATGTCTATCTTCGTAGTACTTATTTATGTCCTCTATTAAATTATATTTAATATTTCAGCTTCCAAATTTAAATACCGCATACCAAGATCATCCAGTGGGTGACCGTTGCGCACAGCGGTTGGCAAAATTTTGGCTGCTATGCAACGAGGACCGACTCCTCCGAACCCTCCCTTACTTATTCCAGGAGATTATCCTCCCTTACTTATTCCTGGAGATTATCCTCAGGGTCTTCTTTGGTCTTCCCGCCTTGCGTCGTACATCTGGTACTCCAATGTACTGTTCTCTAACTATTGTATTTTGGAGGTTGTAGGGGACTGGAATTGGCTCCAGGTGCGGCTCATATACGCTTCGTAATGCTTGCTTAGAGAAAATACCTGGATAAAAACTCTCGATGCTAATATTTTTAGACTTTACACGCATAACATGCATGTACAAATGGAAGCAAAGTATGATACCACTTTAAATATGAACAAGATTTTTCATCTAAGTTTACAACATATGTTCTATTTGTTTTACAATCTAATATTTCAAACAAATATCTAACTATATTCAATGTTTGCAGCCGGTGTTTTTCTTTTATGATAAGAGTCATAGTTTGTAACATCTTCGGACAATAATCAGTTTGAAGATTTTTAGCTTTTTGCATGTTCTTGTCCTGAAGTGTTATAATTTTGGCTCGAATTCCATCAAGTAGTGTCGTTATTGATTTATCACGTAAATTTTTTACCCAGTTATTGAAGTATTCAGCAAGATTCGACTTGTGAATACTTAATCTAGGACAAGGAGAATAAGCTGTTATCCAGTGTGAAAAAATACGAGTTTCATCATTTACTCCAACGAGCCAGTTGTAAACATCTATGTTTTCAGCTTTAATTTTTTTCCAAATAATAGTTCATATATGTTTCATTATAGCATCTAGCAAGATAGTCTAAACTATGTTGAAAATATGAAAATCTGAAGAGTTTTTCAAATTTTGTTTAAAATGTTAAATACAAAAAAAATGAGACGATTCTGGAAAAATATCATGCATTGCCCTTATCAATCCTTTTTGTTTATATGATATAAAAGAAATTGTATTACATGCATCAAAATATTTTTCAAAAGATGTTCTCAAACCGTTTAAAAACCAAGTCCAAGAATCAGTATTTTCACTCTCAGCAACAACATAAGCAATTGGAAATAATTGATTATTTGGATCATGAGCACAAGCAATAAATAAAATACCTTGATATCTAGAAGAAAGAAAAGTAGTATCAGTACTAATCATAGGTAAATATTCCCTTAAAAATTCATTAATGCATGCCTTAAAACAAATAAAAATTCTTTTAAATCTAATATCTTCTGTAGTCTGTATAAAATATTGGCTACCTGGATTTGTCTCAATAATTCTAAAAACATACTCTTCAAGACTACTATATGCATCAATATAACTACCATTTATTTTGGATAGAACAAGTTCCCAAGCTTTACAATATTTAATATATATTTCGTGTTCTCTAAATATATCATTTACAACACGCGATGGACTATACGACTGATTATCTCGAATTTTATCAATAATCTTATTTTTAACCCATACAGTAGTAGCTAATGGATGAGAACCTGTTATAAGTCCCCCTAAACAAGAATGTACGTTTTCTAGCGTAGTAATAACAAAACTTTCACCTTTACCACTCTCCAATTACAACTTGAATCGATACATTTATATACAATCCCACTAGCATTTTTTAAAGTAGCATGACAAGTAAAATTATGTACAATTGTTATATCACTAATAAAACATCCAAATTCAGAACGATTATCAAATTTTCTTCCAATGATTAATCCTGAAATGCTAACACTATCAACATTGCCATCAAATTCATCATCTAAATTTTCAATTAAATCATCACTGTTTTCATCGTCGTTATTATCATCATCTATTATATGTTCTTGTTCACTAAATGAAATAACTTGATGAGAAGAACTAGGTGCAGTATTAACTTCATTAGAAGCACTTATACTACTTACAATATTATTTCTAGGTGGTGGTGAAGTTACATAAATATTAATATACGTTGCTTGTACATTAACTTCTAGAATAAATTTTCATGCTTGTTCACTAACTAACTTTATACAATTAGTTAAATAAACATGAACCAATATAAATTCATAATCGATAGAACATTGCTCAACAATTTGATTACGTAAACTATCAAACGAAATATTTTGATCAATTAAAAATTTTTCAGTTAAACCTCCTTCATAAACTAACACATTAAGCACACCTCCAATCGAACATAATATTGTTGAACTTTGATCCATCACATGAAAATTTATGAATTTATATTGGTTCATGTTTATTATCTTCCAGCACTTATTTCAGTATTCTTTATTATATTGTGGATGGGATTAGACATTACCTGTTATCTTCCAGTATTAAATCTGTTAGTATTTTAGGACAGCGTAGCACGTCTCATTGGGTCCATTAAATTGGGTAATCCCTCAGAGACGTGTCAGCTGGCCAATGCCACGTGGCCTGGTCCCGCATATTTTGGGACTGGGACGTGACATCATGTATAAAAAAGTCCTTAGTAAGGACATATTTTAAAAAAAATTAGCGGCTACAAATACACCCTTAGGCGTTACTTGCAAGGGAACATGATGCGGCCTTACATTGACCAAGATAAAATCTCTGAAACACGGGCGCATTAAAATTAACACTTGACAATATCTTCATCTCCATATCATCAATTATGAATAAAAAAATATTTAGAAAAAGGAAGAAGATAAGTTGTATTGGAAATTAGGAAAAAAAGAAGTAAACATCTTAATACTTTTGCATTGGAGAAGACTTTTCTACTTCATTGTCGTTTGTAAATATAATCTTGCTACCTAAGAAAGACATCGTCTTGTGCCTTATGCCACATAGGAATCACAACATATAACAAGACAACATGGTTGAAGTGATAATCCATTCCAAATTGAGCTATTTTGCGTCCATTTTTTGTTCACCTTGATTATTCCACTCAAGGGTTGCCATGTGTCAACCTAAAACTACCTTTATTTTTAACAATAATGATTTATGCCCTCCGGAAGCCATGCCCCCCCCCCCCCCCCCCCCCCTGACGTGCCCCCCTCCCCTATTTGCTCCGGACCCGCTTCCTTAAATCCCGTCCCCCTCTAATTGGGGCCGCCACGACAGTTCGAAGGCCATGGTTCCCACGAGCCATAAGCAATGTTGTATTTTTAAGGGCTAATTAGAGTTTAGACCCTGGGTTTTATACCAGGTTAGAGTTTGGATCCTGACTTGTCCAAATAGAAAGTTTAGATGCTGAATTTTTATTATTTGTTTGTTTTTCCATTATACCCTCCCTGATCTAAATCTCGGCCTACTCAAGAGTTTGAAAGTCAACATATAGGAGGGTTTCATTGTCAACATGGGAGTGGGTATAATAGAAAAACTAAAATAAATAATAAAAATTTAGGGTCTAAACTTTCTAATTAGACAAGTCAGATCTAAATTCTAAACTAGTATAAAATTCAGGATCTGAATTCTAATTAGCCATATTTTTAATTTACTTTCTCTCACTTTATAATAATAATACAAAAGTAATTTTAAGTTTACATGTGGCAATCCGTGTATTGATGTGCGTGATTACAAATGGACTCTGGCTACATTAGCACAAAAATCCCTCATTTTCTTCCCTTCTCGGAAATCAATTAGGAAAAAAGCCCAGACTTCCTCGGGAGCCCGGAACTCGAAATCCTCTTCACGCCTTTCTTTCCTTTCCTTTCCTTTCCTTTTCCCTCACCAATAACACTGTCTCCGTCTTCCTCGAGTACCCCCTATATCAAAGGGACAGCTAGATTGCTCTCCCCTTGGGCCCCGCTTCTCTCTCCTTTCTTACTTTCTTACTTTCAGTACAGTACAATCTCATTTTCCTCCCCCCCCTTTCTTTCAATATCCATCACCCCCCTCCATTAATTCCTCTCTCTCACTCCCCACTTCCCCCGTGACTTCCGTTCCCGTCCATCAACATCTCCACTCTCTCTCCATCTATGGCTTCGGCGAGCTACAGGAACGTCGGAGGCCCAAAGCTGGGCTCCCGCCAGCCGTCCGGCGTCTACTCGAATACCCCCAAGTCCTCCGCCAAGTCCAGGCCCCCCGCCGCCGGCATACGCCGCAGTGCCGCCGGAAACTCTGCGTCCAGAGATTCCGCCGGAGGTCACCTCTCTTCCCCTCATTAAAAAAATAAAAATTAAAACCGAGATCTGCTCCACTGCTAATAGATTCCTCCTCTAAGTACAATCAGCAAGCCTTTTGATGTTCGCATAATTGGATTTGTACGTTTGAATTCACGTTATATGTTTAATGCGCGTGTGCTAGCTTAGTTTGTTGTCAGCAAAGTTTGAGGATATCATAGGACATTCAATTTCCTTGATGCGATTATGTCCAAATCATACATTATGTTGTTCTCTCAAATTCGAAGCAGTATAATCCTAGTGCACGGTACACCATAGCTGATGTAAGAGTTGAGAACCAATTCAAGTTCGCGTTTTCTGAATTATTGTGTTGTCGTGTAGGGGAGTAGTTTGGTGTGTTAACTCGGTCAGTTATTTGGGCAACCGAACCTAGTCTGATCATACAACAACAACAACAACAACAACAACAACAAAGCCTTTATCCCAAAACTTTTGGGTCGGACTGTTTTAATAACACTAAGCATATCCTTCTTTAAAAGTTCAATCCATGTTAATTTAGGCTTACTACCTCTAGTACTAAAGTCTCCTTTATAGGGCCGGTCATGTTCATCTGCAGCGACAATCTGGAGCGACCGAATAGTACCCTCTAATATAGAGGGTCCTTAATTTTGGAAGTTCTTTGTTATAATATTTTTATAACACTCCCTCTCTTCTCTCAAATTCGAAGCAGTATAATCCTAATGCATGGTACACCATAGCTGATGTAAGAGTTAAGAACCAATTCAAGTGCGCGTTTTTTGAATTATTGTGTTGTTATGTAGGGGAGTAGTTCGGTGTGTTAACTTGGTCAGCTATTTGGTCAACCGAACCTAGTCTGATCATACAACAACAACAACAACAATAACAACAACAACAAAGCCTTATCTCAAAACTTTGGGTTGGACTGTTTGAATAACACTAACCATATCCTTCTTTAAAAGTTCAATCCATGTTTATTTAGGCTTACTACCTCTAGTCCTAGAGTCTCCTTTATAGGGCCGGCTGTGAACATGTTCATCTGGAGCGACCGAACAGAGCCCTCTAATATAGAGGGTCCTTAATTTTGGAAGTTCGATGTTATAATATTTTTATAATGAATAGTTAAATATAACAATGTAGTAATGTAGCTCAAGTGGTAAAGTGCTTGTTTTGCATGTGGGAGGTACAAGGTTCAATTCCTTACATCTCTATTTTATTATTATTTTTTGAAAATAGCTTTTATATGTCAAACTCAAGTGACCCTTGTGGTTAGCAAGGAGAGACATATCGATTCTGGCTGAGTGGCGGAAGATCAGTGGATCGAGCCACGAGGACGTATTATTCATTTTATTTATAAATGGTGGGTGGGAGTTAGGGCCAGTGGGCCCAAAAGACATGCAACACATCGTGCACAAAGTCCCGTGTTGGGCTCTAAAAAATAGCTTTTATATCTAAAAACCTCTAGCCTCTACTAGAAAAAAAAACATGTTTCAAGAAATAATTCGATATATTGTTGAACAAAATTTTAATTAGCAAGTAAAATTCAAGTTCTTTGGGATAAAATGTGGTTTTAAATCTTTTCGATCATAGTTTAAAGTATCGGCCGATACCGATACAGTTTGGCATGTCCCGATCCGATACCGACCGATATCCGATACTGACCGATACCGACATTAGAGGTCTCTTTTCCGGTCAATTCGGCAAAAAATATTGAATTAAAAAACCAATTAGCAAGGGTGTAAAAGCATAGTAAGGTTGTAAAAACATATAAAGAGAAAAAATTATCTATCGCATATAAATCAATCGACAAGGATGACTACTATTTCATTCAATATCAAAAATACTAAGAAACAATACTGGAAATACTTTAAATTATGCATAAATGTATAAAATATATTCTCTAAAATGTTAATAATTTACTAATAGTTGTTTGCTTTCCGATACCAAAAATTCCGATACTCCGATCCGAAACCGCCGATACTACCGATACCGCCGATCCCGATACTCATAGGAATGGTCCGATACCGATTCCGATACCGATACTTTGAACCTTGTTTTCGATGCGTATTATTTGAATTTGTTTTGTTAAAATAGCTTTTACATGCAAGAAACCTGTAGCCTTTGCGAAAAATAAATACAAGGTTGAAACTTGGAAATAATAACTTGTATATTTTTGAACATAATCATAACAAGTGAAACACGAGTTTTTGAAAAATAAAAGATGATTCAAGCCAAAATGCCTTCGAATCATTTTTTTTTTGCTAGTATGTATATTGAACATTTTGATTAACATGCTTATATTGGACATTTTGATCAACATGCTTCGTCTTATCATTGCTAACAAGTTTTTTTTTATGCAAATGAGTTTCTGTAGATTTTGTAAATCTGGTAGTATTTTTCTAGGATTTAGACGTTATAGTCGTTCGATCAATACAATTCTTATCTTACATAAAAGTTAAACGATATTCTTTTATTAATTTTTACTTATACAGATAAGTCATTTTAAAAATTAAATTAAATTTAGCGTCATTAATATATGATATCGATTTTTTTTATACATAAAATAGGGTGTTATATGCAATTCTGAACATGGCCCTATGAATCTCAGAACTGGCTCCTTTAACTATTATATTATTGCTTCTCTTTACTTAAGCATATATTGGTTTGTGTTGTACTTTTCCAAGCCACCTTGGGCGATTTTTTTCTCATATTGTACTCAGTTGACGTCACATTTAACTTTTCACGAATACACTCATTTCTTCTTACTCTTTCAAGATATTGCAACTTATCCATCCTAACACTCATTTCGGCAGAACAATTTTTGGACATGTTTCTTGATTGTCCAACACCCTGATCCATAAAACATTGCTGGTCTTATAGCCATTTTATAGAATTATCTTTCAACTTCAAAAGATATCTTCCAAATTCACAATGTACTCCATAAATACTCCTCCATTTCAACTATCATGTTTTAATTCTATGTACGACATCTTTCTCAATCTCTACATCATGATGAATGATTGATCATAAATACCGAAAATTATCACTCCTAGGTATCTCTTATCCACCTATATTTACTCATTTCTTTTTGTAATTTCGGCAACCGATCCTATTAAGTCAGTTATACAATTTATATAATCGAATCCAATCTGTCCCCCTACACATAGCAACCAATTGATTTGGTTAACCAATTGGGCCTGTAGGTTGGTGAGCTAAAAATCCTTGAAATGCCCATATTTATCTGTGGCTAGATAAATTTAACAGGTCATTTTACTTACAAACTTAAATACCGAATCTTTGAAGCCCCGGATCAGGCCCTAAGTTAATTATTTTGCAAAGTTCTCACTATTCAGCTCCAAAATCGTATTCTTAATATTAGTATATATATAATTGCATAAGTAACAAATATAAAAATAATAATAAATGTATATTAGTTTTTAGGTCGTCATGTTAATTTAAGTTGGAAATCATAACCTTCCTTTATAATGGAGGAAACAAGAGAACCAATGGTCAGTATGGTCAGTTTTCCATTAATCTTTAACATCCCTATTACTTTGAATGTTGAACATCTGGCATAATGCAATTTACATGGTTCATGTGGTTTGCAACTGAGTTTGTAAAAAAAAGTAAAAAGGATCCCTATCTAGTGTTATAGCCTAAATCAGTTTATCAGACTTAAGTGCATTTTGAAATGATATGCTTGGCCAATAAAATTAAAAATGGACACAACCATTTTCAAGAATAAGATGTTCACCTATTCCTACATCCATTACATCGTCCGAATAATTAGTTTTATCAGATAAGTCCTGATATTTTGTTAGTGAGAAGGGTTATATTCAATCAGCCCAAAACGTGTCCACAGCCTATAGTCAGCCTATAGTCTAAACCGATCATGGATAGGATTGGAGTATTCCGATAATGATTAGCTTTTTTGCTTATCCTGATGGAATTTGGATTACCGAATTCGAAGTGATTTTGGTTCACATGATCATGGTAGTCAAAGGCGCACCTCGCAAAAAGGCGCAGCAGCTGCTCCTCACATCTCACTAGGCGAGGTAGCTTTCTCCGTTCGCACCCAAGGCGCATCTTATGGTTTTTATTTTTTATATACAAAAAACTTTGAGGCATGGAATAACCCTTACCTCATACAAGTGGGAGGGAGGTAGTCCTTTCCACTGTTGCAAAGTTGGTTACAGTTGAACTGGAAAAACTAAATTTTACTAAAAACGTGGTAGAAAGAAAACAAATTCTTGTTACTTCTGTTGACTCCTAGTGCTATTAGTGTTCTACTAGTTCACTTGGTTATCTTTTAATATGTTTATTTTGGTTTTGATATGCCTTGTGCCTTTGATTCCCCAAGCATTATGCTAGCTTTTCGTAAGTCATTAGACCAACTTTTATAATCTATCAAGCCAACTTTCATAAATTATTAAGCCGCTTTCATAAGTTACTAATCCAACTTTTCATGATCTAACAAATCATTAAGCTTCACAACTTTTCATTTAATCAATCCAGCCTTTGAAGAAACTACGTCTATCTCAAGACACTAGACTTAAGTCTAATCAATAGATCCAACTGAACTTTGCTTAAGGGACAACTACTCCAACCCAAAGCCTAACCAGTTAAGACAACTTAGATTAATTGAATCTTCCAAAATTTATTTGATCAAAGTATCAAACTAAAACTAGTTAAAAGCAAAGTTTAACCAACATAAGTTCTACTCGAATCTGGTGTAGTGCACTACACGAACAAGCTTCATCACCACCGCCAATCTCCTTAGGCATCTAGTTTTTATTTTATTTTATTTTATATATATACAATTTGGCACTAGAATAGACTACATAGACTGACTAAACCTAACACACCCGCAACATTTCTTACATGCCATGTATTAGTATACGTTTTCTCTTGAATCCTTGGCTCCATATGTCTCTTTGATTCTTTAATATATTTTGAAATGTTATAATAATCTCCGGCATGTACAGTTCCTGGGAGAGTTCGAGTTGCCGTAAGGCTTCGACCTCGTAACACAGAGGAGTCAGTTTCAGATGCTGATTTTGCGGATTGTGTTGAGCTACAGCCAGAGGTTATCCAAAAGGACTTTTTATTGACTTCAGTATCATATATGACTATATTGAGAACTTGTACATACTTTATCTCCATTATTTATAAGGATCTTATATTCTCATGATTGTTTTTGGTACAGCTTAAAAGGTTAAAGCTTCGGAAAAACAATTGGGATTCAGATACATATGAGTTTGATGAAGTGCTCACAGAATTTGCCTCACAAAAACGTGTGTATGAAGTTGTTGCAAAGCCTGTTGTCGAGGTGAATAACATCTGCTTCATGCTTCCTCTATATTCTGTTTTGGGTATTTAATCAAGCGTTTACAAACCAATATGTTTTATCTATTTCGTTTGGATTCCAATCAAAGCTAATTTTAAAATGGCATGAATGACGGCTTCAGCCATGTCCAACTCATTCAAAATTTCAAAAATCAGAGGAAGAGAAGGAATGAATGGATTCGTCTTTTCTTGGCTGCTTTACCACTTTAACCTGTGGGCAACCGAATCTATGCTACACAAGTTAAAAATGTGTGAGAGCGGAAAAGAGTGACATACCTCAAAAATTGCTATAACCAACCACTCTCCTATGGCTTCTCTATTGTGCTCTTGTGTCGCTCTCCTAAACCCATACGATTCTCTCTCATTAGAATTTGAGAGAGGGCTTAGGGAATAACTTGAATGGGATTGAGTTACGCCAAATATTTCGATCCAAGAGCCCAAACCCATATGATTAATAATTTTGACTTTTCTTTTTCAGATATAGCCACCAAATTTGTACAGAACTATCTCGGTCCAAGAGGGCTACTTAATTCCGACCCTTCTATGCTTAATATCATATTCTCATTACCGGTTCAAGCATGGATGAAGGAGGAAGGTCGTGTTAGGTAACCTACAACCAGTGTAAAACACTGTTGGATCACTATAATGAATCCTTCCATAATGGAAGTTGGGTCTCCTCTTAGTAGGCGACACATTGCATCATTTTTGTCTGGGTGCAATGACAAGTAATGATGCCTTGCTAGGGCATTACCCTTAAGAGACGCATTGCATCAATACCATCCTGATGCAATGGCAAATGAGCAAGGTGCAGTATGGGGTTTCCTAAAAGCGATTTGACATTACAACAAGAATGTGGTGACAAATAGGCGGCAACTGTCTGTATGGTATTGGAAGCCACAAGCTAAAGAGCTAGTGCATGAGAGTAAAATATAGACTAGCTATTTGGAACATAATAGCACTTATGAAAAGGAGCTGAGATAGTGGATGCAATGAGTAGGACAAAAATTAATATAATATGTTTACAAGAAACAAAGTAGGTAAGTGAGAAATCTAGAAAATTTAAAAATACTGGACATAAAATTTAGTATAAATGTAAAGCGAGACCTAGAAATTGGGTAGAGATGCTTGTGGGAAAAATATTAAAAGAGAATACGTCTTATGTGAAAAGAATAAGAGATTGGATAATTTTTTTGAGAGAAGGATGGGGTCAAAGAGATCCCTGCCAAGACATGAATAAGAGATAATGTAATATATATCAGATATTTTAAGGAGTCAATTCTTAGTATCTTTATTTCCTTAACTATCAAGTGACTTTTTTCTCTACAACCTTCTAAATACCAACATCCATGTCAGTTCCACTTTCAGATTCTTTTTCTGGTTCAGGCATTTTAAGGAGTCAATTCTTAGTATCTTTATTTCCTTAACTATCAAGTGACTTTTTTCTCTACAACCTTCTAAATACCAACATCCATGTCAGTTCCACTTTCAGATTCTTTTTCTGGTTCAGGCATGTCCGTTTGGTTGGTTATAAATTCGAAACACTTTCTTCACCGTTTATATTTATTTGGACCTTTTATGGAGTCTATCATTAGCTTATGTTTTACTTTTGGAGCTTGTGATGTAATGTTCTTACTTTATCTAGAGTGTTCTGGAGGGATATAATGGCACGGTTATGGCTTATGGACAAACTGGTACCGGGAAGACTTTTACTCTTGGAAGACTTGGAGAGGAAGACACTGCTGCTCGGGGCATTATGGTTCGTGCCATGGAGGATATTCTGGCAGATACATTGCCAGATACTGATTCTGTATTTGTATCTTATCTGCAGGTTCTTCACTATGACCTCTCTACTTCATCATAGATGCTAATTTCTAATCTGCCTAGACTGCTTTTGTATTTTTATTAAGTTTATTTTGTTGATAGTAATCACACGTTAACTTCCTTTGTGGTACAATGCAGCTTTATATGGAAACAATTCAGGACCTTCTTTATCCTGGGAATGACAACATTGCCATTGTAGAAGATCCAAAGACGGGGGATGTGTCAGTACCCGGGGCAACTGTAGTCGAAATTAGAGATCAAAAGAGCTTTGTGGAACTCCTGAGATTAGGAGAAGCTCACCGCTTTGCTGCGAATACAAAGCTAAATACAGAGTCATCTCGCAGCCATGCAATTCTTATGGTTAGTAGTTGTTAAAAATCCAAATCTTGAGTATTTTACCAGGGACCCTGCTGGGATTGCTCTAATAATTCCACTATTTTTATACAAAAGTGAGGTAAATGCATTGTTCTTTCCCCCTTTTTTGCTTCAGGTACATGTTAAGAGGTCTGTCAAGGAAAGGCAGGATAGTGAAGTAGGCTATTCTAGAGATAATGGAAATGCCTCTCCATTGGTTTCATCTTTCAGGCCACCTATTGTGAGAAAGAGCAAACTTGTTGTTGTAGATCTTGCAGGGTCAGAACGAATAGATAAGTCAGGTATTTGATATCAATCGTAGATGATTTCTGATTCGGTTGTATGCAAAAAATATTCCATTCTACAGGAGTTTCTCTATATCATTTTCAACATCAGTGGACTTTTCAGGTCATGTATATCTGTTTCCACCATAGAGTTGTGCAATTGTGAATGACTGGTTAGTTTTATGGCAGCCAAATTGGTCAGACTAGGAAACTTTTTGAGATGGGCCAGTTTCTTTACTGCCCCCTCCCACCCCACCCCCTAACCCCACCCAACACGGGTCTTGAACTGAGGAACTCCCTTTTCCCCAACTATTGGGTTGCCCAACCTTTTGGTGTCTTACTAGGAAAAGTTTTTCGTCTGTTTTGTTAGTGCCATGCTTTCCTTGAGTGATACTTACAAAATCATTATCCACCCACATTATCAACAGAATCTCCGCAAATCCACCTTTCCCTCGGCTGTTCATCCCCACCCAAACCACCATCACCTCCTGTCTCCCCAACCCCACACCCTAACATGAACAGGGGAAATAGAAAGATAAAAAAACAAGGGAAAACTGCAAGAATTCCAATAACGAGAAACTTCAGTGATGTTAGTCATTGGATTTAGACCTGTTATACTTTAAATTAAGGAAGAGGGACTCCCAAACTGAGTAGCAGCTTATTTTGTCAAACATTCAGAAGTCTTAGATGGAGGAATTTGGGTTGGACAATAAACTCGTCTCGTGAATACTTTTGAAATTGAAGCGAGCTGCTTGTGATGTAGGAGTAACAGTGGTGATTTATTGTGTGGTAGTGAGTGACAATATAGGATTCATGTAGTTCTCCCCAAAATACAAGTTTATACTTGTTAAACAACAAGTATATGACTATATGAGTTTGTTTCTACTTCTATACTACCATTATTCCATATTCCTTTGTACAACGGAAGGTTTGGAAGTCCAATCATAGCCATTGAATTTAATTATTCCAAAATAGTGTAGGAATTAAGTAAATATATCAGATCTAATTAGTTAGATGGTTAGGGACCTTAGGGTCATAACTAAACTAACAAATCTAAATAGACAAGATCTATTTAGTTAGATTGTTGTGAAACTTGTGGTCCTAACCATTTCCAAAACAAACCTTATCATCCAGTTTGTCAAGGAACCAAATGATAAAATTAAGGTATTTCAGGTAGAAACTTTGAGAAAGTTTCATATTCTCTCTCTCCCCTTCAAGAGTTGAGAATAAGTCTCTGTGCAAGGTGACCTCTCTAAGCTATAAGAATTGAAGACGTTACATTTGCGATGCTAAGTAAGTTACTGCCTAAATTGAATCTAGACATCATGGATAGTGTGCTGGGGACCCAGTGTGAGATCTCCTTTGGTCGACTCTTGAAACTAATTTTATAAGTTGCATGTCTATTTCCTGTTCTAATTTTCCTACAAAAGGTGTATTTTATCCATAGTTTGCAGTATTGGCCGATACCGATCCGATACGGCTGATACCGATATGGTTTGGCATGTCCAGATCTGATACCGACCGATACCGATATTGACCGACACCGACATTGGGAGTCTCTTTTTCAGTCAATTAAGCAAAGAAAACTAGATGAAAAAGACCAATCAACAATGGTGTAAAAAGCTAGTAAGGTTAAAAGCATGTAGAAGAAGAAAACTTATCGCATGTAATCCAATCGACAAAGGTGACTACTATTTCATTAAATTCCAAAATTAATAAGAAACAACATAGGAAACACTTAAAACTATGCCTAAAAGTATAAAATATTTTTCCTAAAAGTTTAATAATTTATTAATAATTATTTGCTTTCTGATACCCAAAAATCCGATACTCCGATCCGAAACTGCCGATACGGATACGCATAGGAAGGGTCCGATACTGATTCCGATACTTCGAACCTTGATTTTATCTTCTTGGCAGGTGGAGGAATTTAGTTATTCTGAATACAAGAAACCTTTTATAATTAGTAAAAAGTTTATAAGCATGTAGTCCGTGTCTCATTCTCATTGTTAGTTCTATGATCCTAAGAGGCTAAGACTTCATATTAGTGTTTCCTCTATATATTAGTACGACTGTGTCATTCTTTCTCTTTAATGTGATTCTAAGAACTCCATTGACTATTTGGCTGTCAGTATTGTCTATTCTCTTATTAACATAGTTGAATGGAAGAAAAGATTAATGTAGCCCCTTATTTTGGGATAAATGCTGTGTTGTACTTTGTTAAATTGTCATACAATGCAATTTGATCATTAGTAACTATCATTATTTGTAGCATGTTCGGATCAAGGTTACTGTGAAATCTGTGATGCGACTTAACCGCCTCTTTGAAGTTGACTTTCCTTCCAATATGTTTTGCTAGATGTTAAAACGTAAAGTCTCTACTACTAATGTCTGATACTTTGTCCTAAATTATATTTCCTTGAGAACAGAAATAAGACTTTTACTAATTTGCATTTATGCATTTTGACGAAAATGCTCACAGTATGTATGGGGATTAGCACAAATTATATTTCCTTGAGAACAGAGATAAAGACTTTTACTAATTTGCATCTATGCTTTTTGACGAAAATGCTTACAGTATGTAAGGGGATAGCACCCACGTTTCATAAAGTGTTTCACTTTCATTATCTTTGTTAAATAAATTATATTAAATATTTCCCTAAACTTATTTCTTGTTCTATGGCTACTTCCAATTCGTGGTACCAACTTGTTGTTGAGTACATGTAGTCAATTATATATTTTCTGAATCATTGTTGAGTCTCTATCATGTCATGATGTTTCTTTTAAAATTTGAATTTATATTCTTGTTAGGAAGCGAGGGGCATACACTAGAAGAAGCAAAATCTATTAACCTATCACTGAGTGCATTGGGAAAGTGCATTAATGCACTGGCTGAAAATAGTTCACATGTTCCATTTCGGGATTCAAAGCTTACAAGACTTCTTCGAGATTCGTTTGGAGGTAAGGTTTTAAGCACAGAAGAAACTGCTGGTGAGACATACATATTACATTCATTGCTACATATTTTTTATACTGTATAGGATTACTTACACAAATAGTATATGTTTTGTATAATATCCTATTCATACCAAAGACTAGGACAAATATATGCTTATGTAATCTTATACTTGAATGAATTAAAAAAAATGGAAACTTGTGATAGATTAGAAGCTGTGACATAAACAGTCCCGGTATGTTTTTTGTAAAGATATGAGGCTGCATTGTAGATGGTCCCAATATATTCTTCTTTCTCAAGACATCATTTATAATAAAAATTGCTTAAGCTGGAAGCCATTAGAAGATTTTGCCCAAAAAAAAAAAAAAAAAACTCTTTAGATATGACGAAGGCCTGAAACTAAAGTAAATAAATCCTGTCAAACACAATAACCGATATACCATTACATAATTAATGCATGAACACTTGCTCCGCTTGAGTATATGCCATCATGAAACAACTGTAGTAATAGTCTCATCATAGAAGTACATGAACTTGCTAAGCTGACTAAAGACCAACATCACCAATGATCTAAATCCATCAACCTCTTCCTCCATTTTGGAGATATGGTTGTTCAATATGAATGCTCAGTAAAGATTCAGACTTGTATAATACTATTTCACTTGTTTGTCCGGTTTTGTATATAATGTTTTAGACCAAATGATACACGACAACTGTAAGTTGATATGGACGACAATGATCCATATGTGGTAATTGTACTAGTACAACTCACATATTATTATGGTCTACTGTCTGGTCATGCATTTACTTGAATGAGACTGGCCAATTGGGCTGGGCCATTTTGGGGCAAAGGGATCGTTTATCATAAAGAGGATGAACTTAAAGAGAATGAGGGGTTCTTGCAGAGTGGAACCATGCACTACCAGACATGAGATCTTCCAAATTTCAAGGCTTTTCTCGAATAAGCCAATTTATTTGTGACCCTGCCGATTCATTCTTTTTCCTATTCAAAGTTCAGCCTCTTGTCTCTGTGTTTTCATGTCGAGAATTCTTGTCTGAGTATTCATTTGAATACATGCAACCGACTGGACATCTGACTTCATGACTGGTCCTCTTCCCATGTATCATATGTTATTGGCTAGGAAGTCTACGTATACTTGTAATTGCACCCTTGTTGCGAAAGCTTAGCAAAGTACGGTAGATCTTTCATCAAGAAATTCATGTTACCCATAGAACA
Source organism: Iris macrosiphon (assembly GCA_036927795.1). Classification (NCBI taxonomy): domain Eukaryota; kingdom Viridiplantae; phylum Streptophyta; class Magnoliopsida; order Asparagales; family Iridaceae; genus Iris; species Iris macrosiphon. Next base: position 132,992,816 of record JAYESA010000017.1, read on the forward strand.
TCACCAAATTGATGACAGAAAACTCATTATATAGATAGCATATCATTAGCTAACTCACGTGATTTCATCAACGTTCAACAGGTACTGCAAGGACCTCATTGATTGTGACAATTGGCCCATCTCCTCGCCATCGAGGGGAGACTACAAGCACCATCATGTTTGGACAAAGAGTATGGTTTATATATGCTATTAAACATTATAATATCAATTATAACCTCATCTTCTCTTTCACACAAATACAATAATATGGTTCTCTACTTCCAAATTCCATCAGCTTTTTGTCCATGTTGGGAGCCACCTTTACAAACTATATCAAGATGAATTTTGTTTTTCATGGGGCAGAGATCATATAAATATTTGTACTATTATGCATTTTTACAGACTGCAAAACTTGCAATTCTTTAATCATCTTTTCAACATCCATTTCTTTCTTGCTTTTTGTTGTATGCTTTTAATCTGTTAACTGAATTCATATTTTGTTTGCAAAAGCATGTTGAAATTCAATGGTGCTTTTGTTGTTTTGAGAGCACATTTTTTTTGCATATTAGTCAGGAGATGGGAGACGAACTGACCTTGTATTGCAAATAAAGTGATAAAAAGAATAGTACCAAGAATGATTAAATGAAATTCTCATACGCAGTTACTGGATTTAGTGTATTATGGTATTAATGTTTGCTATTTAGAACTTTCAATAATTGTGAATCTTTGAACTAGTATTGAGGGTTGTTATGTCATTCCAGCTCTTTGGATTTATTGTTTAGAGTTTGCGTGTCGTAATTCAGAGTGCATTTTGCATCGACTAAGATGGTCACTTGACAGGTAATATATTATTTGGACCAGATCCAGATCTAAATCCGAATTGGACCCAAATACCAATAAGAAAATTTGGATCCAATTGGATCTGGATAAATTATGATTTTATCATTACGATTCATATCTGGATAGAACAAAACCTTTATCCCAAATTTTTTGGGTCGGCTAGTTGAATCCTTTTCTTCCATTCACCTCTGTTAAGGATCAATGTCGTCCGTAACATGAACGAAAATTATTGAGAGTATTAAAGCGTTTTAGTCCCACATGGAGTAGAGTAGTAGAGAGGGGTTAGCCTCTCCTATATATATGTAGCTCCACATCAATAATAAGCAAGCCAAGTATTCTACTAAATATCTATTTGGTATCAGAGTCACCTCCCTTTTTCCCAAACCCTAATTCTAACCTCCTCCACAGCCGCCCTCCCCTCCACATCCCCCCATTTTCCTCTTCCGCCACCAGAAGCCGCAGGCAAGCAGCCCCCCTCCCCACCCCTTTCCCTCTTCCTCCACCAGCCGCCATCGGCCAGCAGCTCCATACCCCGCCGGCCAGCAGCTCCCCCCCTCCGCGCCGGCCAGCCCCCTTTCCTCTTCTTCTTCTTCATCTTCTTCTTCTTCTCTTCTGCGAGTTGTAACTCGGTTCTGTCTCTATGCAACTATGATTGCAAGGAAGAACGAGAAGTTTAATTATCTGATTATCGTTTTTTATAGCAGCAAGTTGTAATCGGAATATTAATTATATAGTTGCTAGTTGGATCGAGATATATCAGTCAGGGAACTTTTGTGTGAACTCCTGATCTCGACTACAACTGTCGGTTCTTCCTTCTCATTCTCGTCAGGCTATGCGACCTCGGATCGGAGCCGTGCACGGGACATGAGCAACGGCTCTCAGGGACACCGCTGCCGCTGAAGGAGAACAGTAGACATGGAGAGGACGACGATCAAAGGTGGAGACGATCTAGATCTGCCTCCGTCTTGTTGATGGAAGATGACAAGAAGAAGACGATGGAGACGATCTACGACAAGCTGACGGCCCAAGAGATAAAGGCTTTGGTGGATGATGTCTTCTCCAGGGGGCTAACCGAGACTAGCTTCCGTGTTGCACAAGCAGGTGTGGATCCTTCACCATACAAAATGGGAAAGTTGGAGAAACTTGAGATAAAGTTGGAGGGTACTTCCATCTACTTGAAGTGGTCGTGTCAGGCGATGCAGACTCTGAAGGCAAGAGGCTTGGTGGACTATGTCAATGGCCAAACCAAGGCACCTGAAGATCACTCCTCACGGGAGTTTTCTGTGTGGGAAATCGTCAACAATGTTATTGCTGGATGGTTGGCAGTCTCATTGACTGACCAAGTGTCGGACAACGTGGAAGCAATGGAGGGTGTTGGTGACATTTGGATGACGCTGAGAGACATGTACTCAGGGTCGGACAATCCTATGAGGGTCTTCCAACTACAAGATGAACTTGATAAGGTGGTCCAAGAAGATCAAACCATCTCTGAGTATACTACCCTGCTGAAGAAGTATTGGTCAGATCTCGACCACTATGATCCCATTGGCGTGGAGGATGAGCAAGTAGAACCGGCATTTGAGAAACATTATAAGAAGTTCATGGAGTATGTTTCGCGACAGAGGATGAGGAAGTTCCTGAATGGCTCAACCCAACATTCGAGCAGAGGAGGAATGTCCTACTTGCACAACCCAAACTACAATCACTAGAGGAGGCCATAGCTGCTATGGCACAAGAAGAGGCACGACTGAAGCTAATGCCTAGCACCGGGGGGAAAATCAGCTCTAGCAATGTTTAACCCAAACCCTTCCGGAGGGGGAGGGTGCTACAACTGTGGAGAACCTGGACATTTCATTAGATTCTGTACGAAGCCTCTAAGAGGCCAGTCCAGCGGCCGCGGTCGTAGATGTGGAGGGTGTAGGGGTGCCAGAGGAGGCTATGGCGGAGGCAGAGGTAATTATGCTGGAGGGAACAAGACAAACCTGGCAGATGGGAGAAATGAGAATTAGTCATCCGATATGACCCCTAGTGAGAAGAAAATGCTAGAAATGTGGAGGAGCATGAAGCTTGGAACCAGCGACAGTCGAGCCAACACCACTAGGGTATCAACTCCAACTACCTCCGGGAGTAACATCACCTACTATGCCCATACAAGCACATGTGTACCTGCTTTTGCCCTTGCATCTACCCATAGACCAGGAAGTCTAAATTGATAATTGACTCTGGGATATTCCGCCATATCACGGGTGCCCATGATGAGTTTCAAGATTACACTCACCTGTCAACGCCTGAAAGCATTCAGACTGCTGATGGTACTGCTAGATCCATTGTGGATAAAGACAGTTGAATGCACCCCTTCCATGACTCTTACTGATGTCTTACATGCTCTATCTTATTCTGTTAATTTATTGTCCATTAGTGCCATTGTTCTTTAATTTAATTGTATTGTTTCCTTTGACATTCTTGAGGTGATTTTCTAGGAGAAGGGAACCGGGAGACGGTTGGGGACTGATACTTGACATAAAGGACTATGGTACTTGGACAAAGGTGGGCTGAATACAGCACTGGCATCACTGGTAGATAAAGCACAACAGGAGGAGCCGCGAAGGACTGTAGAAGCAAAATTATTACTCCAACATCAGCGTATGAGACACTCTTTATTTAGTCTACTAAGTCGGATGTATCCCTCTATGTATCAAAATGCTAATAAGCAAAAGTGGTTTGTGATGCTTGTGAACTTGGAAAACATACCAGAAGCTCGTATGTGAGTTCTGGAAATAGAAGTTTAGCTGCTTTTGATATGATACATTCTGATGTGTAAGAGACTTTGTTCTATAACTACTGTTAATGGTTTTAAGTGATTTGTCACCTTTATTGACTGGTACACTCGTGTCACCTGGGTATATCTAATGAAGAGTAAGAGTGATGTATTCGCATGCTTTCAATATTTTCATCGCAGGATTACAACACAATATGGTGTTAAGGTGAAGACTTTGAGGTCTGACAATGGAATAGAATACACCAACAAGACTATTGAAGAATACTTATTAGCCTATGGGATACAACATTAGACTTCATGTGCCTATACACCAGCTCAGAATGACGTGGTAGAGCGGAAGAACAAGCACCTGTTATAAGTGGCACGATCAATGATGTTTGCTATGAATGTTCCTAAACACTTGTAGCGACATGCCATATTGACGACTGCATATCTCATCAACAAGATGTCTTCTCAGGTGTTAGGATGGAAGACATCGTTTGAGCTGCTTACAGGTGAGAACAAGTACATTGTTCCCCCAAAGGTATTTGGATGTGTCTGCTTTGTGAAGGATAATAGGTCTGCGGTGGAAAAGTTGGACCCAGGGAAGGGATACTCTTGCTAGAGTCCTGTGGAGCGAAGGTTATTTGTGAGCATGGACGTTACATCCAGAGAGATGGAACCATACTACCACAATGGTTCAGGTGAAGGCTCCGTATTTGGTGACACACCTAACACATGAGGTGTTAGGAGTGAGGGAAACATAGGCCCAAGCGTGATTGTCGAGTCAGTTCCATGCCCAATGATGGAAGTTGGTCCAAGGGAACAAGGGGGAGATAGCGAGGGGGAGGAAAGTGATGAGTAAGCTCACAATGAGGAGGAAGAAAGTGATGCTGCAGTACAGGGGGAGGAACAGACTACAAAAAAATCTACAGAACTCCAAGTCTACAAAAGGAGAAAGCAGCAGTACATTACTGTGCCTATTGCCCCTACTGTGCCATGTCCCCCGCCTAACACTGCCCCAACTCCTGAAGTTGCACCTCCCGCATCGGATCTCTCTGATTCAGATGCGGATTCCTCTTATTCGGATGGTATGATCTCTCCTTCTTGTCCTTCTCTTATTCCCTTAAGGAGATCTTCTTGCAGTAATGCGAAAAGATTTTCTAATCGTTATGAACATGACATCGTCCATTTTTTATCCTACTCTAATATATCCCCTACTTATGGAGCATTCATTGCACCGTTAGACACCACCTCTTTGCCTAAGTGTTGGCAGGAAGTGAAGGAAGATCCGAGGTGGAAAGCTGCAATGTTGGAGGAATTTGGGTCACTTGAAAGAAATGGAACATGGGAACTTGTTCCATTACCTAAAGGAAAAAGAGCAGTTGGATGCAAATGAGTCTTTACAGTAAATGAGACGCCAGACAGAAAGGTGGAGCGATACAAGGAAAGATTGGTTACAAAGAGATTTACTCACTCCTATGTCATCGACTATGATGAGACATTTGCTCCAGTAGCAAAGATGAGCACTGCAAGAACCTTGGTTTCTCTTGCAGCAAATCATGGGTGGCAACTTCATCAATTGGATGTGAAGAATGCCTTTCTTCATGGAGATCTACAAGAAGTATACATGGAGACGTTTCCGGGTTTTTGCACGAAGCAGTCAAAAAAAATGTGTATATTGAAGAAATCACTGTATGGACTCAAGCAATCTTCTCGGATCTGGTTTGAAAGATTCAGGAAGGCTGTCACAGGCATGGGGTACAGCCAGACCAATGCAGATCATACGGTCTTCTTCCGACATGCGAGAGGCCACGTCACCATATTTGCAGTATATGTAAATGATATAGTGATCACATGTGATAGGGAGGAGGAGATTACCCTGCTGAAGTCAAATGTTGTCAAGGAATTTGAAGTAAAGGACTTGGGAATGATGAGGTATTTTCTCGGGCTCGAGGTGGCTCGAGGAAAAGATGGAATCATTCTCTCTCAAAGGAAGTATGTACTAGATCTGTTCACATAAACTGCTATGATGGGATGTCGATCAGCAGTCACTGCAATCGATCAGAAAGATAAGTTGGGGACAGAGGCAGGAGAGCCGGTTGATCGTGAGAGATATCAAAGACTTATTGGCCGATTGATTTATCTAGGTCACACTCGCTCTGATATCTCATTTGCTGTGAGTGTAGTGAGTCGCTACATGCATGATCCAAGGAAGAGCCACATGGATGCAGTTTTTCATATTCTGAGATATCTGAAGGGGACTCCTGGAAGAAGGCTATAGTTCAAGAACAACGGACACATGAGTGTTGAGGGGTATTGCGATGCAGATTGGACAAGCTGCATGGACGACAGAAGGTCTACCTCAGGTTACTGTATCTTTGTGGATGGTAACCTAGTCTCATGGAGAAGCAAGAAACAATCTGTGGTAGCACGATTGACCGCTGAAGCAGAATATAGAGCTATGCCTTTGGGATTGTCAGAGTTGTTGTGGGTAAAAGCACTACTGACAGAGTTGAAGCTGGACCAGGGAACACCATTGCGCCTTCCGAGTGACAGTCAAGTTGCACTAAGTATAGCTAACAATCCAGTTCAGCATAACAGAAAAAATCACATCGAGATCGATCGGTTCTTCATCAAAGAGAAGCTAGAGAAAGGGATATTGAAGCTCGATCATGTTCGCTCAGAAGAGCAAGTCGGCGATTGTCTTACCAAGGGTCTTAATTCATTGAGTCTTTCTAAACTTTGTGACAAGATGGGGATGATTGATATCTATCGCCCATCTTGAGGGAGAGTGTTGAGAGTATTAAAGGATTTTAGTCCCACATGGAGTAGAGTAGTAGAGAGCATGGTTAGCCTCTCCTATATATATGTAGCTCCACATCAATAATAAGCAAGTCATGTATTCTACTAAATATCTATTAAAACCATATCTTTCTTAAAGTCTCTATCCAAGTTCGTTTAGACCTACCCCTAGTTATCTTATCAAACTCATTAAGTGGTGTCATCTTTTGATCTAATTTGAACATGTCAACACTAGCTTAGATGATTTTATTGCATCTTGTCCTCAATTTGCTCCACCTAACAACCCATGAATACACTCATTTCTTATTCTTTCAACATTTTGCCACTTATCCATCTTAGGGAAAGATGCTGTTAAAGCCCTGAGGTTATGATACACCAGATTCGGCTGGACTCCCTTCAACATATTACTATACTTTACCGTATGATGAGCCAGTGACACAAGATGAGGAAAAGACTACCTAAACTGAGGACAGGGGAAGACCCTGAAAATACCTAGCTGAGGCTAGCCTGTGGGGAGTTCCGATACTAGATAAACTCCTAACCTTCCCCTTTCTCCTTGCCTTCGGCTCTTTACACTAGTAGGTTAACAACTACAACTACCAACATCGACTTCGTCCTCTTTAAACTTAGTTGCTTGTGACTACTAATGTTGCCTGTGTGGAGGAATAAGAATTGTTGTTACTGGACGTAATGCTATTCCCAACCGTTGTGGAGTTCCCAAAAAGGCATACGTGCTTGAGACTAAGATAGATGGAACCCTCAAAACTCAAAAGGGTTTAACTGTTTGAAAAATATCAATTCCTTACCTGTGATGAATATTGCTGTGCAAATGAAAATGAATTTACTGCTGTGAAACACCCTAATTTAAGGCAACCAACAGCGCCTCTGCAAGCGATCACAAGATCGCCCTCTAACTCGGTTAGCAACCCAATTCCGAATCGGTTCAACTTGTTGAGTGAGGAGTGATGACGTTTAGGAGAAGCACAAGCCATTTCCTTACAACTTTTCAATCTTGTAGGTGGACGGATCTGTTTCTCCTCGTATTTTGTAGGACTTGGGTTATATCCCACCAACCTTTGCTTGCTTGATCATTCAATAAAAGGCTTTTTCTTTAAAAAAAATTCCTTGCCAATGAGCCAGATCAAGAGCCGTCAGTATAAGAGAGATGAAGATTTTGTCATTGGTTGACTCTCCCTCCGGTCGCCTTCTTCCAATTTCTTTTTCATTGCCTAAGCACTTAGACCCACTTATCCATCTTAGGATTCTCATTTTGGCTACACTCATTTTTTTGGATCCAGTTCTTACAATAAATTTTGCATCTGAAAGGATTTGTACATATTTTTACTTGCACAAGGCTGTGGGGGCCGGGGATGGGCAAGGTTAATGGTATTACAAACAGTACAAAACTGACTCTTCTCAAAGAACTGAACCCCTATCCTTTTCCAAAGGAAGGATATCACCAACTAAGCTATTAATGCTTTTTGGTTACAGCTCCAGTGAATCAATTGATATCTAAAAGTCATGGACACATAACCGACCAAAGAGGCAGCCTGTTAGGTTAAAAATTTCAATTGTTTATGATCTATAACTGCCATATTTGCATCAGGTTGGGATGGGTATAGATATTATTTTTCATATCGTAACAATATCATATTCCTATCGTGGTGTGAACATGGATACCAATATGGTAATACCCCATTTCCCAAATAACTATTTTACGTCTTTGAGCACACATGGATCCTTTGATTAGACCCTGACGAAAGTCTGATTGGTATATACCTACATCCGAATCGTATCTACTCCAATCACACTTCGACATTTGGATGTTGCCATGTGTGGTCCAATATGAAGAACACCGACACGACTACATGGAGACTTGACAAGGGTGTCACTTGTCAAGCATTTGGGTCTCTGGAAGATCCCAACATGGAACCTTCCAAGAAGCGGAACATGATATACTAACTAGATACATATGAATATGTCTGTATATGCAAAACATTAATAAACTCGTGTTAATATATGGCTAAATTTATGATGGCAATTAATCCATGTAATCTAGGCTTAACATCTTTCATATCCAAGTTTCTACGATAGTGTTAAATTGTGTTGACATCATGATTTGTTGACTTGATGAGTTTAATTGTCTTTGTGTATGACAGCAAGAAATACTAAAATTCCACACTTGATACATTGGCCATGAACTTGTAAAAGCCAATCTTACATTTTTTTACTTGAGAAGAATTCAAGAAAAAAAAATGAATTTATCAGTTGGATGGAAATTATAATAGAATGGTTTCCATCTCTATTTAGGGAGTAGTCTTTCCTATAAAAGGACTTCCTGATAAAAGTTAGTGCATTTGCTATGTTAGCATAACTCGTCATAATCCTTTATTGTATTTTGTAAATCCAGTCGGAAAGAAGTTGTCCACATTGATGGATATGGTTTATCTGGAATTTCCATTATAGGCAATGAAGGTGGAGAACATGGTCAAAATAAAGGAGGAATTTGACTACAAAAGCCTTTGCAGGAGCCTCCAAATTGAGATAGATAAGTTAATTGCTGAAAATGAAAGGCAACAGAAAAATTTTGAAGACCAAATTGAGATAATAAGAGCAGAAGCCCACAATCGTGTGGAGGAGGCTGATAAAAATTACATGAGCGCACTCGAGGTCAGTTTTGTATTTATTATCTAATATAATGTGTGGAATCTTCCATGCTATTATATTACAAAGTGCAATTTTATTACGTTTTGTATGCATAATACCTGATAACTTATTAGCTACTGTCTTATATTTACCCATATAATCGAGATATTGAAAATGCAATGTACAGCTTAAGGTTAGACATCATCATTGTGGCCACCAGGCAGTCAATTCCCCTTTATGCTTTCTAATGATATATTCTTTGTGATTGCTTTGTAGTTGTTTTTCCATCAAGATCAACTAAATCTTTTTCTACTATGATTTTTTGATTGTTCCGACTTAAGATTGATAGCACTCTAGAATATGTTCTTAGTTGAGTCGTCATTCTTTAACTTGATGTACATTGCTTTGTGGGTAATCATATTTCACTGTCATGACACTTTAGCTTGGAGTTTGTTGCCGTTACTGTGTAGACCATGTATTTTCTTCATTATAATGTGCTTAAGATCTACAATGCAGAATTTATCTTATATTCTCTTCACCCAATGAAATATTACATAACTCAGCAATAGATATTTTCTGTTATCCAATTTTTTTCACAATTATAAATCCTTGAGTCGTGGATTTCTGTTTAACATAAGCATTAGATATTAAGATCCCTACTATAATGGGTACTCCATTAATCATGGAGTACAGGGGCGGATCTAGGAAAGTTCGCAAATAGTTATACTTACTGAATTTTCTTTAACAAAAATAATGAAGTACCATATATCACAGTAACATCTTATAGGTTATTATAAATCATAATAGACTGATGCCATGTGAAAGTCCCTGCAACCACACCAAAACTCTGGACTTGTAGTGAGGTTTTAGGGATATATTCTAACAGATGATATTTTTTGATATGGCTGTTGTGGCAAAAGTTGTTCAGAAGGGTGCTTTAGATGTTGATATCCTAAAAGATAGTATTTGACTATGGTTTTTTAGGAGAGGTCTTATGCTAAAACATTCAACAAAATAAATTTTTAAGTGGTTGATATTCTTAATTATCTATAACAAACCAATCATTTTCCATATATGTATCTCCACAAATTAGACATCCTTATTATCTTTGACTAACAAATCTTTTTTCCATGAATATCTCTTCACAAGTTTGGCCATACAGGGAGACAAAATATAAAGTTATTATTGAAGAAAAATAGCTGTATATGACTTTATAAGGATGTCTAGAAATTCAGTAGGGGCATTGTCTCCTCCTTGCCCATATTTTGGTCAGTCTCTGCATAACGTTTTGGTTTCTCGTAGAATTTACAAAGATGAATTGATATTGGTTTGTTCCATACAAAATGGGTTTATGACTATGATTAAGGTCTGGTTCGGTATTGCTGTTGCTTTCAAAAGGCAGAAGTAACTTTTGAAAGACCCTCTACACTGCTTTCAAAGCGCCCCTATAATGAACTTTCTTGTCAAAAGAAATAAGCACAAGCGACTGTTACCAAACAGCTTTTAGCTGCTGCTTTTCAAATGGAAGAATATAGAGTTTTATTGAAGAAAAATGACAGAAATTGTGTGACTTCACAAGCAAATCTAAAATTCAGTGGGGCATCCACTCCCGCTCACCCATATTTGGTTGGTCTCTGCATGGGCTATTGGTTTGTCATAGAATTACAAATATACAATGATGTTGGTTTGTGACATGGGTAGGCCAAGGTTCTAAAAATTGGCTGATATAGATATATTGGCCATTTCGTTCCAGGTTTTGCACATACCCTCTCCAAAACTACAGGAAGAATCAGTATCGGCTGGTCTTGTGAGTTATCCTATCGTATGCATGGTTTTGGTCGGTTTCGGCTGAAAATTGCTAAAAAATGTCTTATGAGTTACCCTATCAGATGCGTGGTTGGTTCGGTTTCGGCTGAAACTTGCTACAAAGCTAAAACCGCTGAAACTGGCCAAAGACAAATTTTAACTCTTAGGGAGGGAGAACAATACGCATGATTCGTGCTTACGAGAAGACAAAAATACATAAATAAAGGAGAGAAGAAGAGGAAAGGATACATGGTGTTGAGAGTATTAAAGGGTTTTAGTCCCACATGGAGTAGAGTAGTAGAGAGAGGGGTTAGCCTCTCCTATATATATGTAGCTTCACATCAATAATAAACAAGTAAAGTATTTTACTAAATATCTATTTGGTATCAGAGCCTTCCCCCCCTTTTTCTCAAACCCTTAACCCTAACCCCCCCCTCCACAGCCCCCCCTTCCCTCTTCTGCCACCAGCATCCCCCCTGCCGACCAGCCCCTTCCCTCTTCTTCTTCTTCTTCTTCTTCTTCTCTTCTGCGAGTTGTAACTCGGTTATGTCTGTATACAACTACGATTGTAAGGAAAAACGAGAAGTTTAATTTTCTGATTATCGTTTTTTGTAGCAGTAAGTTGTAATCGGAATATTAATTATATAGTTGCTAGTTGGATCGAGGTATATCATTGAGGAAACTTTTGTGTGAACTGATCTCGACTACATCTGTCGGTTCTTCTCCCTCCTTCTCATCAGACTATGCGCATCGGGTCGAAGCCGTGCACGGGACATGAGCAGCGGCTCTCCGGGACACCGCTGCCGCTGAAGGAGGAACAGTAGACGTGGAGAGAGAGACGATCTAGATCTGCCACCGTCCTGCTGATGGAAGATGACAAGAAGAAGACGATGGAGACGATCTACGACAAGCTGATGGCCCAAGAGATGAAGACTTTGGTCGATGATCTCTTCTCCAGGAGGCTGACCGAGATTAGCTCCCGTGTTGCACACGCAGATGTCGATCATTCACCATACAAAATGGAAAAGTTGAAAAAACTGGAGATAAAGTTGGAGGGTACTTTCCACTACTTGAAGTGGTCGCGTCAGGCAATACGGACTCTGAAGGCAAAAGGCTTGGTGGGCTATGTGAATGGCCAAACCAAGGTACCTGAAGATCACTTCTCACGGGAGTTTGCTGTGTAGGAAATCGTCAACAATGTTGTTGCTGGAAGATTGACAGCCTCATTGACCGACCAAGTGTCGGACAACGTGGAAGCAATGTAGGGTGCAGGTGACATTTGGATAACGCTGAGAGACATGTACTCAGGGTCGGGCAACCCTATAAGGGTCTTCCAACTACAAGTCCAAGAAGATCACACCATCTCTGAGTACACCATCTCTGAGTATGCGGCTCTGATGAAGAAGTATTGGTCAGATCTCGACCACTATGATCTCATTGGCGTGGAGGATGAGCAAGTGTAACTGACATTTGCGAAATATTATAAGAAGTTCATGGAGTATGTTTCGCGACAGAGGATGATGAAGTTCTTGAAGGTGCTCAACCCAGCATTCGAGCAGAGGAGGATTGTCCTACTTGCACAACCTGGACTACCATCACTAGAGGAGGCCATAACTGCTATGGCACAAGAAAAGGCACGACTGAAGCTAATGCCTAGCACCATTAGCTCTCTGGGGTAAAAATTAGTTCTAGCAGTGTTTAACCCAAACCATTCCGGAGGGGGAGGGTGCTACAATTGTGGAGAACCTGGACATTTTATCAGATTCTGTACGAAACCTCTAAGAGGTCAGTCCAGCGGCCGCGAACGTAGCCGTGGAGGGCGTGGGGGTGCCAGAGGAGGCTTTGGCGGAGGCGGAGGTAATTATTCTGGAGGGCACAAAACAAACCTGGCAGAAGGAGGAAATGAAAGTCAGTCATCCGATATGATCCCTAGTGAGAGAAAAATTCTAGAAATGAGGAGGAGGATGAAACTTGGAACCAGCAACAGTCGAGCCAACTCCACTGGGGCATCGACTCCAACCACCTCTGGGGATAACATCACCTACTATGCCCATACAAGCATATGTATATCTGCTCATGCCCTTGCATCTACCCACAGACTAGGAGATCTAAATTGGATAATTGACTCGGGGGCATCCCGCCATGTCACGGGTGTCCATGATTAGTTTCAAGATTATATTCACCTGGCAACGCCTGAAAGCATTCAGACTGTTGATGGTACTGCGAGACCTATTGTGGGTAAAGGTACAATTGAATGCACCCCTTCCATGACTCTTACTGATGTCTTGCATGTTCTATCTTTTCCTGTTAATTTATTGTCCATTAATGCCATTGTTCTTCAACTTAATTGTGTTATTTTCTTTGACATTCCTAAGGTAATTTTTTAGGAGAAGGGAACGGGGAGACGGTTGGGGACTGATACTTGACATAAAGGGCTATGGTACTTGGACCGAGGTGGGCTGGATGCAGCACTAGCTTCACTGGTAGATGAAGCACAACAGGAGGAGCCGAGAAGGACTGTAGAAGCAGAATTATTACTCCAACATCAGCGTATGAGACACTCTTCATTCAGTCTACTGAGTCGGATGTATCTCTTTATGTATCAGAAGGCTAATAAGCGAAAGTTGATTTGTGATGCTTGTGAACTTGAGAAACATACCAGAACCTCGTATGCGAGTTCTGGAAATAGAAGTTTAGCTTCTTTTGATATGATACATTCTGATGTGTGGGAACCTTGTTCTACAACTACTGTTAATGGTTTTAAGTGGTTTGTCACCTTTATTGACTGCTACACTCGTGTCACCTGGGTATATCTAATGAAGAGTAAGAGTGATGTATTCGCATACTTTCAAGATTTTAATTGCAGGATTACAATACAATATGGTACTAAGGTGAAGACTTTGAGGTCTGTCAATGGGACATAATACACCAACAAGGCTATTGAAGAATACTTATCAGTCCATGTGACACAACATCAGATTTCATGTGCCTATACACCAGCTCATAATGGCGTGACGGAGCGGAAGAACGGGCACCTGTTAGAAGGGGCACGGTCAATGATGTTTGCTATGAATGTTCCTAAAAACTTGTGGGGACATGTCGTGTTGACGGCTGCATATCTCATCAACCGGATGTCCTATCAGGTGTTAGGATGGAAGATACCGTTTGAGCTGCTTACAGATAAGAACAAGTACATTGTCCTCCCAAAGGTATTTGGATGTGTCTGTTTTGTGAAGGATAATAGGCCTGCGGTGGGAAAGTTGGACCCTCGGACAGTGAAGTGCGCCTTTATTAGCTACTCAGGCACTCAGAAGGGATACTCTTGCTGGAGTCCTGTGAAGCGAAGGCTCTTTGTGAGCATGGACGTTACATTCAGAGAGATGTAATCATACTACCACAATAGTTCAGGTGAAGGTTCCACATTTGGTGACACACCTAACACAGGAGGTATTTGGAGTGAGGGGGAGATGGGCCCAAGCGTGATTGTCGGGTCAGTTCCATGCCCAACGATGGAAGTTGGTTCAAGGGAACAAGGGGGAGTTAGCGAGGGGGAGGAGAGTGATGAGGAAGCTCACAATGAGGAGGGATAAAGTGATGCTGCAGTACAGGGGGAGGAACAGACTACAGAAAAATCTACAGAGCTCAAAGTCTACAGAAGGAGAAAGCAGCAGTCCACTACTGTGTCTATTGCCCCTACTGTGCTATGTCTCCCACCTAACCCTGTCTCAACTCTTGAATATGCACCTCCGCACCGGATCCCTCTGATTCAGATGGTATGATCTCTCCTCCTTGTCCTTCTCCTATTCCCTTAAGGAGATCTTCTCGCAGTAATGCGGGAAGATTCATTAATCGTTATGGTTATGAACATGACATCGCCCATTTTTTATCTTACTCTAATGTATCCCCTACTTATGGAGTATGAGTATTCATTGCATCTGTAAGCCCCCTGATTTTCAGGAATTTTTAATTTGGCTTTTTCCCAATTTAATGGAATTTTCCGGGATTTTTCTATAATTTAAAGCCTAGGCTTTTGATAATTAAATGATTTTTTAATTATTGTTAATTAATATTAAAATATTATGGAAATAATATTTTATGGTGTAAAATGGAAAACCGGACATGTGGTAATTTTCGGTAAATTTATTGGACTCCGGAAACCCATTTAAAAGCCTTAAAACTATTAAATAAAATAAACCAAATTAATCCAGAAATAAACCGGGTTTATTTCAAATAAACCGAGAAGAACCAAACCAAACCCAAACCGAACTGACCCGAACCAAACCGAATGGTTAGCGGGTCGGGTCGGGTCGGATCCGAGTCAACCCGACCCGAAACCCGTTAAACAAACTCAGAACCCTAATTCTCCTCGGCCTCGACTCCGCGGCGGCGCATCTATAAAACGACGCCTCGACTTCTGTGCCGCCGCCGCAAACCCTAATTCTTCTCGCCGTCGCCGGTCATCGACTCCGACGAGCTCCTCCCCGTCGCCTCCTCCTCCCCGGTCGTCTCCCCCTCTCTTTCATTCCTCGGCCGCCCGCTGAACCCTCGACTCCGCCGTCCCCCCCCCCCAGTCGTCTCCCCCTCTTTCATTCCTCGGCCGCCCGCTGAACCCTCGACTCCGCCGTCCCCCCCAGTCATCTCCCCCTTCACCGCAGAGTCCAGCACCTCCCCAAGCCTGCCGCCCGCTGCAACTTCCTTCACCCTCTTCTCAGACCCGACGCCGGAACCCTAACCCTACTCCGGCCAACTCCTCCGCCCTCGCCGCTGTGACTCCCCGCCGACAACACCCGCACCTCAGCGCCCCGCCTCCTCCCAGACCCTCGACGTCCCCGACCGACGCTCCATACTGCTCCATCAGCCGCCTTCGACGCCGAGATCCGGTCAGCCGCTGCAGCACCACCCTCTCCGTCGAGGACTCGACACAGCGAGGACACGGACACAGGGTTCTCAGAACACAGTAAACCCTAACAGTACTCGGACACAGTGAATCTCGTGTCGGACACAACTCAGGACACGGAGGATTCGGTTTTCTGGGACCTACTTCAGGTAACCGTAACTTTTGACTCGTAGCTCGGAATTCGATTCCGTAAATTGTATCGCGTAGCCTGTTTGACCCTCTCGGTGCCCGGACAAACCGCTCGGGGCATCGCGTCCTGTGGTGATCGCACACCGCGATCCAAAAACAGGAAAACCAACGCCCTGTTTCACCCCGGAACCGAGTACGCCCCGCCAAACGGGACGACTTGGTCGCACGCGGTCTTTACCAAAACGTGCGCGACGTTGATACGGACGTGTAGGATTTCGCAGAAGTTGATTTGGATGTGCGTGCACACCGGAATCAACGCGTATCCGCCGACACCGCCCCGTATCCGTCGATTCTGGAACACGCTGTAACTTTGTGTACACACGTCGGATCGAGACGAAACTTGCGCCATCGGACTCGTAGCAATACGCTGGTCCTGTGAGCCAAGTTTGGTTCGATTCTGAGAACGTTGACGAAATCGCGTGTCGTGGGCCCCACATGCTCCACTTGACAGGCGATTTTGTGACCGGCTCATCGGAATCCAATTCTGGAAGTTCCGTTGGGTTCGTATCATCGTTCCTGACTTGTAGACACTGAGTTTGACGAATTTGGAGACCTTTGACCCTGACACGCTTTTCGGTGCAAGGTGGCCCACATGTGGACCCCGCGTTGACCCGGAAATGTCGTTTTTGCCCTTGTGTCCAAATTGGACTCAAGGACAGGCGTTTCTAGCTATTTGATATTTTTGAATCTAATGGTAATGTTTATTTCAGCAACCGGAGTAGTACCTGCAGACCACACTGAGACCAGAGCTACAGTTGGAGCCAGGACCCCAGGCAAGTGTACCTTGCCAAACTTTGCAGTATTGTCACATATTTTCCTTGCTTCATTATATTGTTGTGCATGCTCAACCTAGGGCCGTGTGACGTACTTAGCGTCCGATTATCAGTCGGGTGCCGACACTGTACGCAGTGTTGGGTACGGTCACCTAGAGATGGACATTCGTGACACTATATATTCTCGTACTTGTCTTACCAAGTACACCTTGACCCAGGACACTTGACACTACTCATGAGACAGGATCTTCCCGAGATATTCGTGGTGTTTCTGTATAGGATACAGGACATGGACATTGTATTCCTATATATTAGGTGACTTGTTGCATTAGAGATGATTGTGCGTGACATGGACATGGTGCATCATGGACATGAGACGTGTGATTACATTGGGTGGGGAGAGTATTACCATATGAAAGGCTGATTATATTATATATTGACATCTGGATGTGTCTTAGTCTCTGACACAGAGCTATGGCACCAGTTCTGGCCCTTCGAGAAAAATACTGCTATTGGGTTCTCCGACACTGATCCTGTAGTAGTCTCAGCCTGAGTATGGAATAATGTTCTCATTTGCATATCACTAGATGGTTATTTATTCACCCTATTGTTCATTTATTGCTGCACTGCATTTATTTTGGCTTGTATTTTCTGTACCTTGCTGTCCCCTGAGGACCTGGATCCGGATTATGTCCCCAGATATTGCAGACGAGATCTATCCCGAGGTTTACGGGACCGGAGCATTGGCATTAGCAGGAACAGGTGCCTACATTGGAGCAGAACCAGGATCTGAGGACGAGATCGTACCAGAGGACTTCTCTTGAGTATTGGCTTGAGATACTCATTTATTCAGTTTATAGTTATTTCATTTCCAGTCTATTTCATTTATGTACCAGACTTGTACTCGGATTGTTCTCCGAGACACTTTTATTGAGACTTGTTAGTTTATTTTTATTTATATTTACTCTGGTTTTGATCTGTGATATTCTGTTGTGGATGAGATTAGATAGACTGTGACATGTATCATTGGACCTGCTTATTGTTATATTACAGCTTAAGTATGCCCTGATGGATCCATTAAATTGGGTTTGTCCATCGGTGCGTACTGCTGGCCATTATCACGCGTCCGGTCCCTCGTCATTTTGGGACTGGGGCGTGACATGGTTTTTGTGGTGGCCCATGCAGGTCCACGACTAACTTGTTCGGTTTCAGCTTAGGGACCGAGCAAGCCTGCAATAAGAATATGATAAGTTTTAGGATCTCATCCACATGCTTGAAACGTTCTTGATATCTATATTGTATTCGAATTAAATTTTCTTGCATCATGCCTTGATTCCAGTACGCCTCTTATAGTTTATTTTGATGCAGAGTAATGGATTCAAGAGCAAACGACGAAACTCCAGCAAACACACCAATAGGTGCGGTAGCCACCTACGGAGAAGATGAAGTGGCACCATTGAGTGGAGATCCCTCTACTCACCAAGGCAGCCAAGCAGATCAGCATGCCTCTAGATCCCGGCGTGACGACATCCCACCGCCTCCGCAGTTCATTCCACCAATGCCTGTATTCCCACCAGGACAGCCTATGGACGGGCAGCAGATGTTTCAAATGATCTACGCAATGATGCAGGCCCAACAGCATATTTATCAAGAAGCTCAACGTCGTGAAGCAGATTACTTGAGGAACAGCATAGTAAATGCATTGGATCAGGCCAACCTACCAACTCGCCGACAACCGACGGGCTCTATCACCGACTTCCGCCAGCTGAAGCCCCGCACCTTCTCAGGCAAGGAGGAACCTACTGAAGTTCATGAGTGGCTTACCAACATACGACATCAATTAGAAGCAGCAGAGCTACCAAAGGAACGTTGGATGACTGCCGTCAGAATGCAGTTGACGGATAATGCACATCACTGGTGGCTATCTGAGGAGACACGGCTCGGACCAGACCGACTCACTTGGGAGGAGTTCTCCAGACTCTTCCAAGAGATGTACATTCCAGCTACCGCTCGATCAGAACTCAGAGACAAGTTCAACCGCCTTATTCAAGGCAATATGACAGTGGAAGAGTACAACGCAGAATTTATTCGTCTGAGTCGCTTCGCCCCTACCTTGATTCCGACAGAAGAAGAGAAGGCCGAGAAGTTCTTCGATGGACTAAACTTCGAGCTACAGAAACTAATTGGATCCATTGCGCCCATATCTTACTCGGACGTCCTTGCCGCAGCTCGGCGCATGGAGCGCGTCACCAGGAGAGAGACCAGTCTGAAGCGGCCTTCCACATCAGCAACAAACAGAGTACCACAAGAAGAAGCTGCAAAGAGACCTCATCTACAGCAACGGCAGAACGCATCTACACCACAAGTAATAGTCCTCTCTACTTGTCACTACTGTGGCAAAGCAGGCCATCTCGCCAGGGAATGCAGACGCAGGTTAGGACTATGCTTAGGTTGTGGATCCAGACAGCATGCAGTGAGAGACTGCCCTGAGCGTAAAGAAGGAGCACCAAGAACAAACCAACAAGCTCTACCAGCACCAGAAGGATATCAACCAAGGCCACCCTTGGCACCTCGACCAGCACCCTTCCAGCAGGTCCAGCAACAACAGAGGGCACCCCTTCAAGGACGCGGACAAGCTTATGCGATGACTTTGGAGGATGCGCAAATTCATGGAGTAGCTAATGCGCGTAAGATTTTTATAGTTTCTGTTTCTTGTATTGTTCTAGTTTTGCATGTTGGTTCGTGACCCTAGCCTTCACCTAGTAATTTTGAGATTGCTTAATAACCTAGAATGTTTTATAATTGATAACCTAGAATGTTTTATAATTGATAACCTAGTATGTTCTTAAGTGATAACCTAGTTTTCTAATTTGTAGCCTTCTAGGTTTCCTTCACCCGGGAAATTGCATCACCTTTAATGCTTAGGGAATTGATTTTTCCTACGTATTATTCTTACACTCTCATCCTTGAATCTCCTTGATCGTAAAGTGCTTCAAACAATATTTACAATCGTGTCATCTCTATTGACCGGTTATTCTTGTGATTGCGAGGACGCAATCCTCTTAAGGGGGGTAGATTGTAAGCCCCCTGATTTTCAGGAATTTTTAATTTGGCTTTTTCCCAATTTAATGGAATTTTCCGGGATTTTTCTATAATTTAAAGCCTAGGCTTTTGATAATTAAATGATTTTTTAATTATTGTTAATTAATATTAAAATATTATGGAAATAATATTTTATGGTGTAAAATGGAAAACCGGACATGTGGTAATTTTCGGTAAATTTATTGGACTCCGGAAACCCATTTAAAAGCCGTAAAACTATTAAATAAAATAAACCAAATTAATCCAGAAATAAACCGGGTTTATTTCAAATAAACCGAGAAGAACCAAACCAAACCCAAACCGAACTGACCCGAACCAAACCGAATGGTTAGCGGGTCGGGTCGGGTCGGATCCGAGTCAACCCGACCCGAAACCCGTTAAACAAACTCAGAACCCTAATTCTCCTCGGCCTCGACTCCGCGGCGGCGCATCTATAAAACGACGCCTCGACTTCTGTGCCGCCGCCGCAAACCCTAATTCTTCTCGCCGTCGCCGGTCATCGACTCCGACGAGCTCCTCCCCGTCGCCTCCTCCTCCCCGGTCGTCTCCCCCTCTCTTTCATTCCTCGGCCGCCCGCTGAACCCTCGACTCCGCCGTCCCCCCCCCAGTCGTCTCCCCCTCTTTCATTCCTCGGCCGCCCGCTGAACCCTCGACTCCGCCGTCCCCCCCAGTCATCTCCCCCTTCACCGCAGAGTCCAGCACCTCCCCAAGCCTGCCGCCCGCTGCAACTTCCTTCACCCTCTTCTCAGACCCGACGCCGGAACCCTAACCCTACTCCGGCCAACTCCTCCGCCCTCGCCGCTGTGACTCCCCGCCGACAACACCCGCACCTCAGCGCCCCGCCTCCTCCCAGACCCTCGACGTCCCCGACCGACGCTCCATACTGCTCCATCAGCCGCCTCCGACGCCGAGATCCGGTCAGCCGCTGCAGCACCACCCTCTCCGGCGAGGACTCGACACAGCGAGGACACGGACACAGGGTTCTCAGAACACAGTAAACCCTAACAGTACTCGGACACAGTGAATCTCGTGTCGGACACAACTCAGGACACGGAGGATTCGGTTTTCTGGGACCTACTTCAGGTAACCGTAACTTTTGACTCGTAGCTCGGAATTCGATTCCGTAAATTGTATCGCGTAGCCTGTTTGACCCTCTCGGTGCCCGGACAAACCGCTCGGGGCATCGCGTCCTGTGGTGATCGCACACCGCGATCCAAAAACAGGAAAACCAACGCCCTGTTTCACCCCGGAACCGAGTACGCCCCGCCAAACGGGACGACTTGGTCGCACGCGGTCTTTACCAAAACGTGCGCGACGTTGATACGGACGTGTAGGATTTCGCAGAAGTTGATTTGGATGTGCGTGCACACCGGAATCAACGCGTATCCGCCGACACCGCCCCGTATCCGTCGATTCTGGAACACGCTGTAACTTTGTGTACACACGTCGGATCGAGACGAAACTTGTGCCATCGGACTCGTAGCAATACGCTGGTCCTGTGAGCCAAGTTTGGTTCGATTCTGAGAACGTTGACGAAATCGCGTGTCGTGGGCCCCACATGCTCCACTTGACAGGCGATTTTGTGACCGGCTCATCGGAATCCAATTCTGGAAGTTCCGTTGGGTTCGTATCATCGTTCCTGACTTGTAGACACTGAGTTTGACGAATTTGGAGACCTTTGACCCTGACACGCTTTTCGGTGCAAGGTGGCCCACATGTGGACCCCGCGTTGACCCGGAAATGTCGTTTTTGCCCTTGTGTCCAAATTGGACTCAAGGACAGGCGTTTCTAGCTATTTGATATTTTTGAATCTAATGGTAATGTTTATTTCAGCAACCGGAGTAGTACCTGCAGACCACACTGAGACCAGAGCTACAGTTGGAGCCAGGACCCCAGGCAAGTGTACCTTGCCAAACTTTGCAGTATTGTCACATATTTTCCTTGCTTCATTATATTGTTGTGCATGCTCAACCTAGGGCCGTGTGACGTACTTAGCGTCCGATTATCAGTCGGGTGCCGACACTGTACGCAGTGTTGGGTACGGTCACCTAGAGATGGACATTCGTGACACTATATATTCTCGTACTTGTCTTACCAAGTACACTTTGACCCAGGACACTTGACACTACTCATGAGACAGGATCTTCCCGAGATATTCGTGGTGTTTCTGTATAGGATACAGGACATGGACATTGTATTCCTATATATTAGGTGACTTGTTGCATTAGAGATGATTGTGCGTGACATGGACATGGTGCATCATGGACATGAGACGTGTGATTACATTGGGTGGGGAGAGTATTACCATATGAAAGGCTGATTATATTATATATTGACATCTGGATGTGTCTTAGTCTCTGACACAGAGCTATGGCACCAGTTCTGGCCCTTCGAGAAAAATACTGCTATTGGGTTCTCCGACACTGATCCTGTAGTAGTCTCAGCCTGAGTATGGAATAATGTTCTCATTTGCATATCACTAGATGGTTATTTATTCACCCTATTGTTCATTTATTGCTGCACTGCATTTATTTTGGCTTGTATTTTCTGTACCTTGCTGTCCCCTGAGGACCTGGATCCGGATTATGTCCCCAGATATTGCAGACGAGATCTATCCCGAGGTTTACGGGACCGGAGCATTGGCATTAGCAGGAACAGGTGCCTACATTGGAGCAGAACCAGGATCTGAGGACGAGATCGTACCAGAGGACTTCTCTTGAGTATTGGCTTGAGATACTCATTTATTCAGTTTATAGTTATTTCATTTCCAGTCTATTTCATTTATGTACCAGACTTGTACTCGGATTGTTCTCCGAGACACTTTTATTGAGACTTGTTAGTTTATTTTTATTTATATTTACTCTGGCTTTGATCTGTGATATTCTGTTGTGGATGAGATTAGATAGACTGTGACATGTATCATTGGACCTGCTTATTGTTATATTACAGCTTAAGTATGTCCTGATGGATCCATTAAATTGGGTTTGTCCATCGGTGCGTACTGCTGGCCATTATCACGCGTCCGGTCCCTCGTCATTTTGGGACTGGGGCGTGACAGCATCGTTAAACACCACCTTTTTGCCTAAGTGTTGGCAGAAAACGAAGGAAGATCTGAGATGGAAAGCTGCAATGTTGGAGGAACTTGGGACACTTGAAAGAAATGGGACATGGGAACTTATTCCATTACCTAAAGGAAAGAGAGCAGTTGAATGCAAATGGATCTTCATGGTAAAGAAGACGCAAAAAGAAAAGATGGAGCGATATACGACAAGATTGGTTGTAAATGGATTCACTTAGTTCTATGGCATCGACTATGATGAGACATTTGCTCCAGTAGCAAAGATGAGCACTGTAAGAACCATGATTTCTCTTGCAACAAATTATGGGCGACAACTTTATCAATTGTATGTGAATAATGCCTTTCTTTATGGAGATCTACAAGAGGAAGTATACATGGAGACGCCCTCGAGTTTTTGTACGAAGCAGTCAATGGAAAATGTTTTGTAAGCTGAAGAAATCACTGTATGGACTCAAGCAATCTTCTCGGACCTAGTTTGAAAGATTCAAGAAGGCTGTCACAGGCATGGGGTACAGCCAGACCAATGCAGATCACGCGGTTTTCTTCCGACATGCGAGAGTTTACGTCACCATACTTGCAGTATATGTAGATGATATAGTGATCACATGTGATAAGGAGGAGGATATTACCCAGCTGAAGTCAAAACTTGCCAAGGAATTTGAAGTAAAGTACTTGGGAATGATGAGGTATTTTTTCGGGATCGAGGTGGCTCGAGGAAGAGATGAGATCGTCCTCTCTCAGAGGAAGTATGTACTAGAACTGCTCACAGAAACTGGTATGCTGGGATGTCGATCAACAGTCACTCTAATCGATCAGAAAAATAAGTTGGGAACAGAGGTAGGAGAGCCGGTTGATCGTGAGAGATATTAGAAACTTGCATGCAGATTGATTTATCTAGGCCACACTCGCCCTGATATCTCATTTGCTGTGAGTGTAGTGAGTCGCTACATACATGATCCAAGGAAGAGCAACATGGATACAGTTTTCTATATTTTGAGATATCTGAAGGGGGCTCCTGGTAGAGGGCTATGGTTCAAGAACAACGAACACATGGGTGTTGAGGGGTACTGCGATGTAGATTGGGCAAGCTGCATGGACGACAGAAGGTCTACCTTAGGTTACTATGTCTTTGTGGGGGGTAACCTAGTC
This sequence comes from Iris macrosiphon, assembly GCA_036927795.1. NCBI lineage: Eukaryota > Viridiplantae > Streptophyta > Magnoliopsida > Asparagales > Iridaceae > Iris > Iris macrosiphon. Next base: position 133,016,839 of record JAYESA010000017.1, read on the forward strand.
TCATGGAGAAGCAAGAAACAGTCTGTGGTAGCACGATCGACCGCTGAAGCAGAATATAGAGCTATGGCTCTGGGAGTGTCAGAGTTGTTGTGGGTAAAAGCATTGCTAACAGAGTTGAAGCTGGACCAGGGAACACCATTGCGCCTTCTGAGTGACAGTCAAGCTGCACTAAGTATAGCTAACAATTCAGTTTAGCATGACAGAACAAAGCACATCGAGATCGATCGGTTCTTCATCAAAGAGAAGCTAGAGAAAGAGATATTAAAGCTCGATCATGTTCGCTCAGAAGAGCAAGTCGCGGATTGTCTTACTAAGGGTTTTAATTCATTGAGTCTTTCTAAACCGTGACAAGATGGGGGATGATTGATATCTATCGTCCATCTTGAGGGGGAATGCTGAGAGTATTAAAGGGTTTTAGTCCCATATGGAGTAGAGTAGTAGAGAGAGGGATTAGCCTCTCCTATATATATATAGCTCCACATCAATAATATACAAGTCAAGTATTCTACTAAATATCTATTCATGGTCAACGTCATCTTGACAAATTTGGGACTACGATTAGGTGAGTGTGACATCCCATTAATGACCACAACTTGTTATTCCCTCAAAAGTTTCGGACCACTGCCATTTTCTTTCATATGTTGAGTGGCGAAGAATTTTTGTGGAAGACAAATAATCCTCTCTTTTAGAATATGTATTTCATACACCGGCGAAGTTTGAGTCAAAAACTTCAGTGGTGGTTGCAGCTGACTGCCACATTAAGGGTGGCAATTCGGGCTTGAACTTGTCAATCCGCCTTATTAAAAGGGTTTGGTTCAGCTTTAAAACGGAACCGTTTAACTCGATTAAAGGATGGGCCAGGTTTATATGATGACCCATTTTGACCTGTTTAGTAAACCAAGAAATCATATTATTTTGACCTTGCCACTTGGCACATCAACATTGGACCTCCAAACAAGGTTGTTGGAGTAAAACCAAGGTTGTTAGAGTACAAAATAGAAATGAAAAGAGTTTTTCTCTTATTGGAGGGAATCCAAGGTGTAAATGTAAAAGTCTTTTCCACTTCCCCACCCATATAGAGTCAGAGATGCACTTCCTCGCTTTGTAAAGCGGACTGGAATTATGGAAGAAGGATTTAAATTTGCCTGTATCAGAAGTTCTGGGTAGAGGCTTTTCATCATGTTGTAGCTTACTAGATCTTGGGTTGAGAAACAATGTACCTTGGAAGACATGATTTATGTCACTATCAAACAGTCGGAATGAGAAACTGAATCAACTATCTACTAACCTGTCTTGATCAATCCATTATGTTCTTTATAACTTTATTTGCACATTTGCCTTTTTAGTCTACATTCAGCTCAATTGGAGTAAGAATTTTTGAACAGTATTGGACAAAAGTCTCATTTAGTATTATTCATTCCGGTGTTCACTTTTCAGCATTATTGTCTTTGAGCCACTGGCTATAAGCTTTTCTATATTTAGTATTATTCATTCCGGTGTTCACTTCCTTCGCTTTCTGCTCCACTGGCTATAAGCTTTTCTATATTTTCTTTGTAGAATGAGAGATTGAAGTACCAGAAGGATTATATGGACTCGATAAAGAAGCTTGAGGAGAAGTGGATGAGCAATCATCAATCTAGTAGTAATGACAAATCTAGAGCTGAAAATGAGGAAAATTGTTCACGAAAATCCTTCAACGAAGAGGTTTGTTTTAATTTTGTTGTTGTCAATTACTGCATATTATGTATTGATGCAAAGGTTTATTTTTATCTGATTTATTCAACAACATGGTCATCCTTGTTTGATGTTCTTTTGTTACTATTTTAGTAACCTTCTATAGTGTTCAACATAATTTGTGATAATGAAAATATAACAAAATGAAGAAAAAAGAATTAACTCCTAAACCAAAAGAATCAATAATTACTAATAAAGAAGATTACACTCTCATAATCCTCATCAAATGCTCAAAAATCCAGATCAAAATTCCATTTACAACAAACTGACTAGGTAGAAAAAGATGCATAAAGTACACTCTCCAATCTAATTTTAAGCCTCTTTGGTGCATGGACCTTTCAAGAGCTTGAATAATGCATTCATATCATTTCTGATCCATGTGATATTCAGGAGAACTATCAACAAGAAGATGATAAGAATGCAAACCAAGTTTTTTGCAACTGTATACTGCACGGAAATTGACCTGGGCAAGGCCTGGTTGACGAGCACAATGTATCATTAGGCGACCAATCACATCTTGAGCAATGACAGTTTCAATAAGATCTCCACCAACAAGTTTAACCAAAACTTCATTATCTAAATCACTCAATTCCACCACTATATATATCCTCTCAGCCCTTCTTTAACTCTAGTTAAAGCTTAAAACAGTTCTCAATGCTCTTGCATCAATCTGAAAACACACAATGGGCAGAAACTATTAGCATTATGTTGAGATTATTCAGGGCAATCATAAGACAATAAAATGATTTCCTGTCTTCAGCAAGGACTACCACTGCACGAGCCTTTGAGACTGATACCTATCCTGTAAAATCAAACCAAAATATATATGTTTTATAAAACAATAACCATTGTCCAATTTGCAGATTATAACAACGACGTAACGAAAAAGAAAATATAAGTTCGTACAAATACATATTGGCTTAGTCGTCGTCGGCGAACCTCCCTCTATAAACGACGGTGGCTGTTATTTCTTAGGTCAATGTTTGCCCCTCTCCAGTCGGTGATCTTCCCATGGCTCTGGATTGTCCTATATAGGGATGTTTGGTTTTAGAACTAGAAGAGGGAAGCATAATTTTGTGGTGGGTCTCTTGTGCGGATTCTGAAAATTTGGTATTTTCCTTTCCTGTTTTTTATTATGAAATCATGATAACATTGTTTTCTTTTCACTATTTTGAAAAATTTTATTGTAAGTTTCCAAAAAAAAAAAAACATAAATACACTTACCAAACATGTTTTTGTGAAAAATGTAAAATTTTAAGGCTAAATTATAACTTGATACCCTCAACTATCTCAAATGTTCAACTTGATACTTTGAACTTTGATATGTGCTAACTTAATACCCTTCCTCAACTAATATTTTCAACTTGATACCCTCCGTCACTCACTGTTAGATTTTTTTTTTTAAAATGACCAAAATGCCCCCACCATTTTTCCCCAATCCCCCCCTCCCCCCTCCGGTCGGCCCCCCTTCGCCGGCTGTGCCCCCTGGCACCCCCCTCCTCTCCTGCAGCTCCACCCCCGTTGTCGCCGCGCTCGCATATTGCCGTGCTGCTTTGCGCGCCGTCCTGGCTCCCCCCTCTCTTGCAGCTCCACCCCCGCTGCTGTCGCGCTCGCGCGCTGCTGCTGCGTCGCTGCTGTTTCGCGCGATGCAAGAGCGTTGTCGCTGCTCCGCACGCTGATGCTGCCGGAGAAGAGAAGGGGCGGGGGCTGCAAGAGAAGGAGGGGGAGAATGAGGGGTATTTTTGCCATTTGCCATTTTAGGTTAACACCGGTTGACAGAAAATTGGGGGAGGGTATTAAGTTAGCACCTATCAAAGTTCAGGGTATCAGGTTGAACATTTGGAATAGTTGAGGGTATCAAGTTATAATTTAGCCAAATTTTAAACAATAAACAAAAATGATACCAAACAGGGCCAAAGTTATTCAAGTAATTTACACCTACTTTACATCTAACTAATACAGTTTTATATAACTTGTTATCCAAGTTATACAATTTTATGTAATTTTATCAACTAAAGGATACATGGTTAATTGTCAAATAAATTTATATTAGTTTTATCTCAAAGTAATAAACGTACCGATTTCGTCTGAAACTTAACATATTCCTTTGATTTGAAGTCAAATATGCTCTCATATTATTCGTAGTAGATGCCTATTCCTTTTTCTTTTTTCTTTTTTTATCCATGACGGAAATAAACATGCCCTTTTTCAGTTAAGTTGGGGGAGAAGATGGTAATGGTTTTTGGGCAAGGTTGGGAGAGTTTATCTTAAGACCAAGTTGTACCTGGCATAAAAACAGTACATAGGGATAATAGCTAAGGGGTATCATTTCATTCAAAATAACACAATGGTAGACGGATAATTGACAATGTCGATTTAGGCATGGCAAACAGAAAATGTTCCCATGAAAGTTTTTTTTTTTTTTTTTGACTCAAATTTTCTTACGTATAAAATATTTGTGTCTTGTGAATAATTCACAATTAATTAGGTTTCATTTATCCTTCAGTTTTTGATGAAGAAAAGGTGTATTGCATATGATGAATATTTACTTTCTATAACTTAGCTATACATGTTAATAGTAGAATATCATATAATATATAACCAACTATGTGACATACAATTTGATCATGGACTCACAATGCTCTCTTCCGTGAACCCGTGTTAGTGTATTTTCTTATCCAATTTCCAGAAGTAGCATATCGTTCTAGTGTTTAGAATCAAGTTCCATCAATCTCAGATGAAATGACTGACTTCAAGCCTTTTCTTTCAGAATGAAAGACAGTCTAGTGAAGATGAAGTTGCAGACCTTGAAAGCCAAATGTTGCACTGGAAAAGATTGGAGGTTTGGTTTTGCACCCGCCCCCAAATATTTGCGATGAAGTCTTTGTTGTCGTCGTTGTTGTTGTGGTTTTGCACCATAAATATGTTGTGTATGAATTAGTCACCCTAAGTTATTCTTGGTTGATATGATGGCATGTAATATGTTACTGTTTTTAGGCAGCTGGAAGTGCGGAGATTACGAAGCTTCGCAAGATGCTTGAGAATGAAGCCAACCAGAAAGAGAAGCTTGAAGAAGAGATAGCTGAACTTAGAAGTCAGTTACTGCAAATGAGTTTTGAAGCTGACGAGGTACTAACAGAGCATCTAAATCATTTTATGAGCAGCTATTTGAGATGATGCTATGCTTGTGTACTAGTTTCATTTCCATTTGAATGCAATCCCAACTTTTGTTGATCTCTGATAAATATTAAGTTTTTCTTCTCACTAGACATTACCACACAAACCCATCATGTTATAATGATTCATTTTCATGACATTAGACTAGGAGAAGTCTTGACAGAGGTGGTCTAGGAAAAATCTTCACTGGTTTGGACTCTCCTGTGTCTCAAGCTAGGCACGCACAGCTTAGGAACTCAGGAAACGGGCAGAAGGCTTCAATAGCTAAACTTTTTGAGCAAGGTATTTAAATTGTTCATATTCATTTCACAAAGTTTCAAAGGTGCCAAGTAACAGTCTAATTAATTTATCATACTCATTTTATCTTCAATTTGACAGTTGGTTTGCAAAAGATTTTATCACTGCTTGAATCTGAAGATGTTGATATACGTGTTCATGCTGTAAAAGTGGTAGCAAACCTAGCAGCTGAAGGTGATGTCTTGCTAACTTATATTTTTAACATTTCTATTAAAATATATTTGTTCTTTATCGTCAAGGTCTCCTGGGCCCTGGCTCTAGTGGTCAACAAGTGGAGACAGCACATAGCTAGTTTAGTCATAGAACTTCTATGAACAAATCTATTCTCCGATAACCCTGCTATATTAATATATTTTCTATTATAGCTATTCAAGTAAAACCAATGGGTACAAGTTTAATCAAAGGCAACATAGTAGAACAATAACCTTTTTCGTGTAAGGACTCGACGAGCAACAATTTTTCTTCTTTATGAAAGTTGATGATATTGACCAAAATGCTTAATATTGAACGACTGTAGCTCAAAAAGAACTTAAATCAAAGAGTTTAACACCTAAATGAGGGTAATGTTGAGTATTATCACTATACGAGGTATGATTGCTTTGCATGAAGAATATGGCCATACAAGAAAACTTTGTTATTTACCTTTACGGAAACACAACGAGACTCGAACAAGAGTTGATCCATGAAGTATGATATTTGACTTGGTCCATATGGCTTAAAAGGGAAATCCCTTATTAAGTCCAGGACCAATTTCAATTATTTATACCTTATGTTCATACTTTTTATCCGATGTGGGGCTAAACTTTTCATATAATTCCTTTTTATATTGTCACCAAACTTGAGTGCTTAAATGGATGTGAGATACAACCTAACAATCTCCACCTTAGCTCCTATCCGAGTGTGTCTGAGTAACCATGAGATCCAACATATTGTTATCTCTCCACTTGAATAGAGAGCTAAAGTGACACGTTCACCAAACCACATCACTACTGGGTGCAAAAATCACGTCTTGATCCACCTTGGACCCGACATTTAGACCCATCTTTGAAGCCAAACTGCACCACTAGTGTGTGCATGCCGCACGAGTATTACTCCATCTTAGTAGCTATACCATATAATTTTGACGCTCCATCCAGTAGGAGTCAAGTTGATTCTGATTATACATACCAACCATGTGTCAACACAATATGTCTCGAAGCAATTAAAGCCCTTAATCCTGCCCAACTCGTAACCTTGGAGTTTGTTTCAGAAACACGGTGAGACCCAAACTGGAGTTGATCCATGAGGTATAATATTTGACTTCGCCCATATGACTTAAAAGGGAAATCCCTTATTAAGTTTAGACCAATCTCAATTATCTTTACCTCATGCTTCCGCTTTTTATCAAGTTGTGGGACTAAACTTTCTATACAACTCCTTTTTATATCGCACCAAACTTAGCACTTAATTGGATGTGATATAAAACCCATCATTTGCAACCATGCATATATTTAACTTTTTGATATCCGATATTTGGTCTTATAGCTTTTGAATGGCAACCAACAACAATAAAAACCAAAAACAGTGACAATAATAAGAAACCTTTTAATCTTTCTATTCCGGCGAACTTCTCTGCATTATTGAATGTTTCTGAATTGATGAGCCCAATATCAGAATCCTCAAATTCATTTTAGTCTACTAAATGATAATTTTTATTTTGAAAGAAAAACAGGTAAGACTAATGCAAACACTACCACCAGATCTATTGATCTCCAGTCTGATAAGTTGAATATATCAATAATTCCCAACTTATCGTAAGTTAGTTATGCAGATAGTATGTCTTTCTAAAGAACAAGCATGATTTATAATGCTACTTGCTTTTCCTTATAACCAATCTACTGATAGCTAAGAAAAGGGCGTCCAGTGCCACAAGGCTCTCTCTAATGCAGGGTCTAGGGAACGTGAATATGTACGCGGCCTTACCCCCAATATATGAACAATGGACCGGCTCTGTCTATGACTACAATCCACATCCTCTCTAGGATGCAAACACCAAGACATAACGTTGAAGCCAAGTAAAGAGTCTAAAAGACCTCAATCAAACAACTGATAGCTTCCTAATATAATTACTATTGCTGAAATATTGCTGGTTTATTGTAATTTTTCAAGGTAGAGTTGGGGAAGATGGTCCCCAACCTGATCCAAGTCTGATAAGTTGAATAAGTCAATTATTTCCAACCTAATGTCATAGTTACTTATGCAGATAATATGGACTTTTCTAAAGAACATTCACATCTTAAACAACTGATAGTCACCTAATATAATTACTGCCAAGGAGAAAATTGCTTGTTTCTTGTAATTGTTCAAGGTATAGCCGTGGAAGATATCTTGTTAGGAATCAGGAGATTTCAACACATTTGAATGTCTAGGTTCTACAGTCTCTTTAAAACATGGGTTATATATATATATATATATATATATATATATATATATATATATATATATATATATATATATATATTATTAGCTGTAATATTAACTTTAAAGCTAATTTTAGGGCAACTTTTTGCACTTCAGTACATATATGGATGCTTGGTCAATCTTGGCCACTGTCATGTTCTTTTGAGGAAACTTGTCAGGCACCCTATGCGCAGTGCACACAAACCTTCACACACACACATATATTGCAAGGACATGAATACAACAATTGAGCGCGCACACACGTGTTGCATGGACACAAATATTCCACAAGACGACACTGACACTGTTAGGCAGACCACATCAATTTTAGACAATGTGTTTCCTACAACAATTTTAGATTAGATTGGTAGGACGTGTCATTTTTTAGTCCAGCATTGTTATATTATGTGAGAAATTGACACACTCCTGTGTCCCTTTGCAACATGGGTTCTGTGATACCAGAATTGATATCCTGATATACACACACTGAAAGAAAAGGTCTCCCATGTTTTATAACCATGATCATCATTTGCCTTAAGTTCTCTTTTAAACTCCTAGTTCCGGTTAAAATGAGCACCCCCTGTCACGCCCCGATCTCCCGCAGGCAAATCGGCCGTTCCCGCTAGGCGGGAATCACCCTCGCCAGCGCTCCCGCGGAACGATCGCTTGACCCATCCGGACGTGATGCCGCACGAGCGTGAGCCACGCCCGTACAAGGCCATGGTTCATTGGCTGGCGGTAAGAGTTCTAACCCACAGAGTCGCACAGATTGTCCGAGTGCAGCGGAGTCATGAACGCATAGGCGATCGGTAACAGGTTCACTGAGTCGACAATATAGCGGAAGCATTGAAACACAAGTTGAAGTAAAGCAAGCTCTTTTATTGATATGAACAAGTGTTACAGGCGGCGTATAGCCGAGATTACAAGTCGCTCAAGCCTCTCTCTGAAACAGTAAAGCGTGCCAAGTGGCTACAATTTGTGGATGATTGTACAGGCGATGTTCAGGCGATGTTCACAACATTATGTCTTGTATATGTGCTTCTGTTCCGGACGCGCCGTTGCTTCGGAGTGATCTCCACACCTTAGCACGCACGAAGGAGGCATCCGCACCGAACGAGGTTCTCCCGCACCCTGCATACAAACTGGTGGATTATCAGTACATTGAATGCACTGGTGGGGAAGCTACTCGCCCGCTCGACAAATCCAAACACGTAATACAGGTTCCGTGCACAACTATTAAGTTGTCTTTCTAGTTGCCTTAGGATCAGTTTCATGCAAACATTGAATAGCCTAACGTGTCGGGCAGTGCGCCGTGCGATGTTTGAGGAAATACGGCGAGACTTACCAACTTACCATTTCTCCTTCTCTGTCCAAGGCAAACATGATTAATTCAAGCACGGGCATGTATATACATTCAGGGGCAATAACATATGCAAACATGAGTATGGTTATATTGTTCAAGTTTAAACACACGAGGTGGACAGAGTCATGGATAAGGATAACATGCAACGAGAGCACACGATGAACACACGATGCGCTGCAAGTTATTCCATCCGCACACGATGACTAAGCCACAAGTTAATTGCACACGATGATCACTGGCTTGATACCATAATGGACTAGTCATGGACATGGATAGCATGCAACGAGAGCTCATATTGGATACACGATAACACACGATGCATTGCAAGCTATCCAGTCCGCACACGATGACTACACACGAAGTCTGTCCGGATCGGATCGGTGCCAGTGCCCCAGCACCGTCCGCAGAACTTATATCCTTGTGCACAAGTTGTCCATGATCGAACACGATTATTAATTCACACTACATGCAGTTAAGGCAACACGAGCACACGACAAGCAGTATTGCATGATTCATTTAGCTATTGGATATGCACAGTCTCCTGGACTGATGTAAGCCCGCTCGAGGGAGACTTGCAGAGAGATCCGAATACCTGAATGAGTCTTGCCACTGGAGTATGATTCATTTACTTGACATGATGCAGTCCCCTGGATCGGGAACTGCCTTGGTGACCTAACGGTCCCGAATACTTGCGGGTTCATTCAGGCATGAAATGACTACTTTGTAGTCTTTCGAGGTTTGGATGAAAACAATGCACATTCAAGCAGACAAGCATGCGTTTCTAAGGAACACAAGTAAACACGTTTGCTCTGACCCGAAGGTAAGCCGAGAGATGAAACCGTTAGGGACTTAGCATGCGAGGGTCTGAATACAAGCAGTATTTCAATTTTCATGTTCTAGCATAAGCAATACGAGTTGGGATTATTCCCTTAGCTAGGTGCATTGGATTTATTAGCATGCAGGGGGTGAATCACCTAGCGACTAGCATGAATATTCCAGATTTTATGTGTGCTGGCTAAGCAAAGACAAGTTCACCGTAGCCACCCACCTTAGCGATGATTCGCCTCGGTAGAGCGATACGTCAAGCGAGCCTCTGAAAGCCTAAGCCGGATTCCTGTAGGGATAAGTCTGGATATCCTTTGCTTCTTGATCGAGGCAAAGCGGGTCGGGACAGTTGCACTTTTGCCGTTTGAGTCGGCAGTCCGCTAGAACGGAACGGGGTGTTACATCCTACCCAACTCAGAAAAAGTCTCGTCCTCGAGACTTACTGAGGACAAGCAGTAATCTAGGGTTGAGACAATCCTAGACAAGTCGTTGTACTTATTCATTTGGATATTCACTTGCACAAGCGTCGAAATCGGCATATCGCTTAGACTGGATCGTGCGCACTTTCGAAGTGCACTTCTAGCGTGAGCACGTCAACCAGCTCAGTGATAGCAAATTCTTAGAACTCGAGTTTTACCTTCTCCTAAGTCTTGGATGGTGCACTAGTTCAAGGCGTCCCTCGAATAGATGCATTCAACCAAACTTTGAGTTAGTGAAATCGGACAAGCTACTAGCGATACTCTCAAGGGTTCGCACAGGTTGGCACAAAGGCCACTCGCAGCACAACAACATACAAGCAAGTATATCATATCCAATCAAAACGCATTTTGAAAGTATTTAGACTTATTGTTGGAACATCCCATCGAGGCATTGAGAGAGAGCGTGCACATAACCATGAACGAGCTTTCGAAACTGAGATATCGAATCGAAGTCCAAAGGCGTAGAAGTCAGGCTCTGATACCAACATGTTACGTCCCGATCTCTCGCAGGCAAATCGGCCGTTCCCGCTAGGCGGGAATCACCCTCGCCAGCGCTCCCGCGGAATGATCGCTTGACCCATCCGGGCGTGATGCCGCACGAGCGTGAGCCACGCCCGTGCAAGGCCATGGTTCATTGGCTGGCGGTAAGAGTTCTAAGCCACAGAGTCGCACAAATTGTCCGAGTGCAGCGGAGTCATGAACGCATAGGCGATCGGTAACAGGTTCACCGAGTCGACAATATAGCGGAAGCATTGAAACACAAGTTGAAGTAAAGCAAGCTCTTTTATTGATATGAACAAGTGTTACAGGCGGCGTATAGCCGAGATTACAAATCGCTCAAGCCTCTCTCTGAAACAGTAAAGCGTGCCAAGTGGCTACAATTTGTGGATGATTGTACAGGCAATGTTCAGGCGATGTTCACAACATTATGTCTTGTATATGTGCTTCTGTTCCGGACGCGCCGTTGCTTCGGAGTGATCTCCACACCTTAGTACGCACGAAGGAGGCATCCGCACCGAACGAGGTTCTCCCGCACCCTGCATACAAACTGGTGGATTATCAGTACATTGAATGCACTGGTGGGGAAGCTACTCACCCGCTCGACAAATCCAAACACGTAATACAGGTTACGTGCACAACTATTAAGTTGTCTTTCTAGTTGCCTTAGGATCAGTTTCATGCAAACATTGAATAGCCTAACGTGTCGGGCAGTGCGCCGTGCGATGTTTGAGGAAATACGACGAGACTTACCAACTTACCATTTCTCCTTCCCTGTCCAAGGCAAACATGATTAATTCAAGCACGAGCATGTATATACATTCAGGGGCAATAACATATGCAAACATGAGTATGGTTATATTGTTCAAGTTTAAACACACGAGGTGGACAGAGTCATGGATAAGGATAACATGCAACGAGAGCACACGATGAACACACGATGCGCTGCAAGTTATCCCATCCGCACACGATGACTAAGCCACAAGTTAATTGCACACGATGATCACTGGCTTGATGCCATAATGGACTAGTCATGGACATGGATAGCATGCAACGGGAGCTCATATTGGATACACGATAACACACGATGCATTGCAAGCTATCCAGTCCGCACACGATGACTACACACGAAGTCTGCCCGGATCGGATCGGTGCCAGTGCCCCAGCACCGTCCGCAGAACTTATATCCTTGTGCACAAGTTGTCCATGATCGAACACGATTATTAATTCACACTACATGTAGTTAAGGCAACACGAGCACACGACAAGCAGTATTGCATGATTCATTTAGCTATTGGATATGCACAGTCTCCTGGGCTGATGTAAGCCCGCTCGAGGGAGACTTGCAGAGAGATCCGAATACCTGAATGAGTCTTGCCACTGGAGTATGATTCATTTACTTGACATGATGCAGTCCCCTGGATCGGGAACTGCCTTGGTGACCTAACGGTTCCGAATACTTGCGGGTTCATTCAGGCACGGAATGACTACTTTGTAGTCTTCCGAGGTTTGGATGAAAACAATGCACATTCAAGCAGACAAGCATGCGTTTCTAAGGAACACAAGTAAACACGTTTGCTCGGACCCGAAGGTAAGCCGAGAGATGAAACTGTTAGGGACTTAGCATGCGAGGGTCTGAATACAAGCAGTATTTCAATTTCCATGTTCTAGCATAAGCAATACGAGTTGGGATTATTCCCTTAGCTAGGTGCGTTGGATTTATTAGCATGCAGGGGGTGAATCACCTAGCGACTAGCATGAATATTCCAGATTTTATGTGTGCTGGCTAAGCAAAGACAAGTTCACCGTAGCCACCCACCTTAGCGATGATTCGCCTCGGTAGAGCGATACGTCAAGCGAGCCTCTGAAAGCCTAAGCCGGATTCCTGTAGGGACAAGCCTGTATATCCTTTGCTTCTTGATCGAGGCAAAGCGGGTCGGGACAGTTGCACTTTTGCCGTTTGAGTCGGCAGTCCGCTAGAACGGAACGGGGTGTTACACCCCCCCCCCCCCACCACACACACTCACTCTCTCCCCCGCCCCCCTCTTACAAGGGGGTAAGAAGAGTAATTTATCGCTCTGAGTTATAACCTCTAACGAGGGGTGGAGATGTAAATAGTTTTTCCTCAGTTCGAACCTGTGTAGCTCCACAGCTAAACATAGTGGAATTTTTTGTACCAGCTTTTCCATCTGTGACCATAATAAGCATCACACCGAGTATTAATTATTAAAAGGGTTATTTACACTAACCTCCCCTATGTTTAATGTTTATTACACCGACCTCCCCTATGCTTTATGTTTTATTTTCAAAATAAGGGTGGTTAGTGTAATAACCCTTTACATAAAACATAGGGGAGGTCTGTGTAATAAACATAAAACATAGGGGAGGTTAGTGTAAACAATCCTTATTAAAAGAGGTTTGTTGGAAATTGCCTTAGCATGCTTGAAAGATTTTGAGGGAGCGGAAACTGTTGTGTCCAGATAGGAAATAGCCCTTATAGAAATGGGGGTTGATAAGTAGTTTGTAAAACTGAATTTCCAAGCAGTTGGGATAAAAGTTCATAATTTTGACGAATGGGATGTTTCAAAATCTTGCTTTTGTCTGTCTTGTATCCACTTATATAAGTGCATTTCACCCAACTACTAAGATTTGGGTTCTTCTGGGTTTTGAGTTTTCTATTTTCCTTTTGATTCATGTGAACTTTGTCATGATTCATGCAATTTTGCCTGGAAACTTCTTCATATTTCTTTCAAAACCATTAAATCTCTTTCAAAATCATAAGTTCCTTCTAACTGTTTGAATGAATTATATCTATGTTTATATTCAGAGGCTAATCAGGAGAAGATTGTTGAAGCTGGTGGTCTTAGTTCATTACTGATGCTTCTTAGAGGCTCAGAGGATGAAACAATACGTAGAGTAGCAGCTGGTGCAATTGCCAACCTTGCAATGAATGGTATGATGTCATCATTTAAAATTTGATATTATAGTGTTTTCCTTTTGGATGCTGTTTGTATACTCTAGTACAGATCTTAAACTATGGATTTTTGTTTTTCTTTAGTTCTTGATACACGGTTTCTAAATTCTTTCCATCTTTTCAGAAACCAATCAAGAACTAATAATGGCCCAAGATGGTATTAGTTTGTTGTCGATGACAGCAGCTGATGCTGAAGATCCTCAAACACTTCGCATGGTTGCTGGAGCAATTGCTAACCTATGTGGCAACGGTACTGCCTCTCTTTAGTCACAGTTTAATTTTGTTCTATGAAAATTGTATAAATGGTTAGAGTTCTTGTCAATTAAATCTAAGCAGAGAATAGATTTGTATAATTGGTTATCAATATCAAGTTGCTAATAGTTCGCGTATATAGTTGCTAGCGAAAAAAGTTCAAGGTATTTAGTTGGAAAAACATGAAAGTTCAGGGTATTTAGTTGGAAATTAGCCTAAATTTTTTAGTTATGTTGTTTATTTTTTTATTTGGGTTGGTTAACTCAGCAATCCCAACACTAAATTGGTTTTCTGTTTTCTGTTTGGATTTATACAATTGGTTATCAAGTTGCTAATGTGCATCCAACACCCCACTCCACATAGTTGAGGTATATAGTTGCTAATAAAAAAAGTTCATGGTATTTAGTTGCAAGAACAAGAAAGTTCAGGATATTTAGTTGCAAATAAGCCTAAAATTTTTCTGAAATAATTTTTTTAGTTATGTGATTTATTTTTTAATTTGGTTTTGTTAACTCAGCCACCCCAACACTAAATTGATTTTAGGTTTTCTGTTTGGATTTAGCTAAATGGTCAAGGCAGTGGGATGTTAGCAAATGTACTATTAACTTATTTACTTATTCATTTATTTATGTGTGTATGTATTTACTTATGTATGCATTTATTTATCTATTTGGTAAGGTAGTGAAAGAAGTTCTATTTTCTTTTGCTTTACGTTTGTGGTAAATATGGGTCGGAGCCTTATCTCTTATATCGTGCTTTCTCTAATTATACAGCCTACTCAATTACTGACTACAAAATCATCTCACGAATTGCTACAGACCAGTTGATTAAGTTACTTTGTTATTTCACTTGTTTTATTTTTGTGGTATATGAGAGCAATAGTTTACATGATAATTTCCTTTGGTTCTTGGCTGCTTAAAGGATAATTATAGTTAATCTAACTCATGGACTTAGGAACTAGGAAGAGGTGCATCTTAAACTCAGTGTTTTTAGTTTCTTTTGTTGTTGTAAGGCAGTATTGATTTCCATTCAAGTTTCAACAGATAAACTACAGGCAAGGCTTAGAGCAGAAGGCGGCATTAGAGCATTGCTTGGAATGGTTAGATGCGGACACCCTGATGTTCTTGCTCAAGTTGCACGTGGCATTGCAAACTTTGCGAAATGCGAGTCTAGAGCTTCTACACAAGGTAAGCCCTTTTGCTATCTGATGTAAAGCCACATTTCTTGTTGGCTTTAATTAATTAATATCTTCAATATTAGCTACTACTTTATCAAGTTATGATCAGATAGCTCGTATTTTATCATAAATATAGTAATCATCATAATAATTCATATATATTACCATTTACATTCAGAGTGAGTTCTCTCTATACACGGTTTTACAGTGATGCCCTCTTCAGAATTTATATGAACTTTTCCTATGCATACTTATTCCTTTGAAGCTCAAATAGCTATCACCTCGAGATATATTGTACTGACAAGGATATCAGGCAATATATATGGATGTGACATATCTTAAAATCCTAGGACCCAGTTTGCTGTTGATATGAAAATAATATACATGCATAGAACACATAGGAATATATGTTGTTAATTTATATCATAACCTGTTATCGATCTCATTAACCTTTTCAAAGGTAGGTTCAAGGTGGTAACAGTAACTGGTTCTTCTAAGATATGTTCGACAACATTCTATCATGTTGAAGAAATCATGTCAAATAGTAAGATAGGAAAAACAAGTCCTTTATGTTGTTCGGAAGAGACTGAAAAAAAACAATAAAGAATCACAAACACGAAGTTGGAATATGGTTTGACACGTGCCTACCTCCACGACCAAACTGTAGAACTTTATATACTTTATAGGGTTACAAGGCAAAACTTAAAAAAATCTGAATTAACCTTGCTGTTGTAACTTTAGAACTTTATCATAATTTAAACCAGACCATGACGGAAACTTCCTCTTCTCCTTTTGCTTAAACTTCTGGCCGCTCCCTTTTGTTGCTCTCCTCTAAATTGTCTTTGCAAAGGCCAGCTGTGTGTTTACATAGTTGAGGTGATGTCCTTATATAAATAGGCTTCATAGTTGCTTACCTATTTGAAGTCTATCTGCTTTTGGAATCCAACTTGGAGATACATAGGTTAGTGAAGCTTGGAAAGAGCCAAGCATTACTCTAGTCGGAGTACAACTCCTTTAGTGTCACTACCCCGCTCCCAAAATACTGAGTAGGTTACGCACAGAAGGCCAGTGAAGTAACTATAGCGGAGATGAAATTCCCACCATAATAGCGGAGTTCAATCCCTTCTGGACACTGTTTTTTAGAAAAATATTCATTTACAACCAGTTTTTGGAAAAAAAAAAAAGTAGGTCAACACTGACCCTGTCCGGAAAAGCTACCTGTTCTCGGGTCAACCGTTTGAACCGGTCGGTCCGGTTTTTAAAACACTGTTCCATACTTCCAATTACTTGCATTAGGTGCAAATTGAGTGTCTTTTAGGAGGGAATGGGGAGCAATTGGGGTTCATATATTAGAACATGTGTAGAAAATCCACTGTTGATTTAATGTTATGCCTGTGATAAAGTAGAAGTGACAATCGCATGTACAATTTTGTGGATGTAGTAAGGTGACATTTCCTAGGATGCAGTGATACTCGAATAAATCATAAAACAGAGCAGATGCCATAGTCCAACATGCTTATGCCTTTAATACAAAGTACGATGGACGCAGACAATGTCATATTCGATGTTGAGAATTACCAAAGAAGAAATCGGTATCTGTCACTCATTACCATGGCACCTTTAACTTTGTTATCTGCTGTTGCTTCTTATTTGTTGGAGCTGTTATATTATTTGTAGTGCAAGAGAGGTAGAAGAGAATCTATGACTTATGCGTGAAGCCTAATTCTAACACACATTATTTCTTAACATATAAAAGCAATTGTTAATCCGTCTGTTCTCTTCTAAGTCTAACCCACATTATTTCTATAGAAGCAATTGTTAATCTGACTGTACTCTCTTCCTACATTTGGAAATAAATTGCTGGGTTAGAGTTACTCGAGTCTCTCTAGTACCAGAGAATCTGAAGTAGAGGAAACATCTGCAGGTACAAATAGACACTGCATAGTTTATCGTCTTCATATATCATATATCTGTTGGCACTCCACTCAACAGACAGAAAACATGTGGTATCAAAGGACCAGGGCTGGCCAGGAGTTGCAGGCCCCGTGAAAAATAGTGTTTCCAAAGAAGGTAAAATCTGCATATACAAACAGATGATGATAAAAAGGAATCATAGCAATTATACACTTTTGAGTACGAGAATGACCTAAGAAAACACTTCCGCAAACCTGACAACCAAATTCCCAATGAGAACACGAAACAAATCCTGGCCAGGATATAGACAACAAGAAACAGGGGTTTGCCTATTGAAGATGGACATCTCTGCAGAGAGATTTTTTTTATAGCAACCAGTAAGATCCCAGAACATTCATTAGAAACATCACTGTAAGAACAACTTAAAGAATATGTAGATGGCGAAATTTTCTTCCTGCAGCATAATTTTGTTGAGAAGTATGAGAACAAGAAGCCTGATGAAAAAACCATGAGACTGAAAAGTTGGAGCAGTATTCTTCCCTTTGATTAGAAAACAGTCATGCTCCGTTTGTAGTTCATTAGTTCCTATATTGTTTATGAAACTTTATAAGTATAAATTATTCCCATGGTCTTTAGAGAGATGGACACAAAGCTGAAAGGTTATATGTTGTAGCAATATTTTCTTTTACTTCGTAGGTACTTGATTCTAGATGGTGCATTGAACAAATTTTCATTAGTTTGCTTATCATTTTGAGTATTTAAGATGATACATTGAAGAAATTTTCATTAGTTTTCTTATCATTTTAGTAAGTGTAATGCATTGAAGAAATCTTTGTTTACCTCTGAACCTAGATCATGCAAATCTTTGATACTTCGTCGGCACAAGATAATAGCTTCTTGTACTTGATATTTTTCCTGTATGAGTTCCATAGGAAACAAGGCTGAGAAATCTCTTCTGATTGAAGATGGAACACTTCCATGGATAGTAAAAAATGCCAACAATGAAGCTTCACCCATCAGACGCCACATTGAGCTTGCACTATGCCACTTGGCACAACATGGTGAGTGCATCTTTTGGTCATGGTCCCTTCAAACTTTTTACACGTAACATAATAGCCATCATTGATTTTCTCAGAAGTAAATGCAAAGGATATGATTAGTGAGGGTGCTTTATGGGAGCTGGTTCGCATCTCACGAGATTGCTCTCGGGAAGATATTAGAGCACTGGCACATCGAACCCTGACTTCCAGTTGTTATTTCCAAGCAGAATTAAGACGATTACACATTGAGCTTTGAGATGAACAAGATTCAAGCCTGTGCAAGAAAACAGAACTTTGCAGATAGTATCTTGAAGACTAGTACTGCATTATCATGTTATAAGAGAGAAATTTAGCAGTTACTGGTCATGGCATTATCTTGGCACATAGAGGAGAAGACTTGATACCAAGACCTTGCAACTTATGCATGCGACTGTTCATCAATCTTTGATGTTATCCTCGGCTGTCATGTTTGAGCATAAAAGTGCCCATGGGCGTCTAGTCTAACCCTTGAACCTGGTTGGAGATCAAGTTCAACAATCTTCGTCGCCTTTGAAGTGCTCGTGTTTGTAATGATTGATTTGGTCAAGACAATGCTCTGTAATCGATTTTTTTTTTTTAACACATTCCTCTTCCCAGAGGCCAGACAGACTACAAACACCTGCCCATTCATATTGTAAAATGTGTGTAAATTATTAGCGGGGGGGAGAAGGGTTTTTGTAGCTTGCAAACAGGTTTGATTACTAGAAGAGTGCTTCTTCCCAGACCGTGCCGGCGACCGCGGCTGAAATTGACGCCACGTGTCACCCGCGGATTCACTGGACTGGACGTGTCTGACGTTAGAGGGGGGCTGGGTTTGTGGGTCCCACTGCCGCCCAATCTGTGCGTAACATGTGGCCGTGCTGTTTACTTTTGGGTCGCCCGCTTCGGGCTGAGAAGAGTTTTCCTTACTAGAATTATTCAAGCATCGGTCGATTATACTTTGATCCTTTTCTTTTGATCATACATTGGTCATTTTGATTTGACTGAACTTTGTATCATTTCTTCCATCCCTCTGGATGCTTTTGAACCTTTGAAAGGATGTTGCCCTGTATGTGCGTTGGAGATGGATAATGGTGTGTGCTGAGCTGCTGATGTGATTTGTGGTAGTTCTGGAAAGAAGAAAAAAAATCATCGAAGCACTACCAACTTTATTATGCTCTTGCTGATGAAGAAAGTTTCATTCCCCTTATTCTATTACTTCCATGTTATCTATATTGAGTGGAATGCATGAGCAAATGACAATTCCATGTTCGCAAATTACTTCTGAAATATTTGGAGAAGTGTCTTCTGATAAATTAGCTAAATGCGATTTTTAATCTTTTTATTAACCCAAAGGAGTTGGGGCCTGTTTTGTTATCAGCATTCTGAGTTTAAAAGTCAAAATGGTTCCAAAAAAACGTTTGGATATGACAACGCACAATCCACTTTCAATTTTTTTTCTCTCTCGATTCTCTCACCTCTCTAAGTGCTTCTTTCTTCGTCTTTTTCTCTCCTCTCCTCGTCGTCCATTCCTGCCCCGCCACCGACGTTGCCAGCTTCGTCGGTTGAAAAGGAGTCCGGAACCTGGACACAACCGCGGAGGTTGGTGTCGATGCTCTCATGCAGTCATCGAAGGCAGATCGGGGCGACTCCCCTCAAGAAGACGTCGGCCACAGTGTAGTCGTCCGCTCGTCATCGGTCGCGGGGTCCCGATTTGATGTCTAGCGGCTGGAGGAGCGATTAGATCTGATCGGAGCGGAGACGTATTCGATGACGCAGGGATCAGCCGAAAAAATTGCGGCGGACACGACTTCGATCATGCTTGAGACCCAGATCCTCTTCTTCGTGCTCGACCAGAAGGTGTAGTTCGACCCCCTCTCGGACGGCGGCTTGCACTGCCTCAACATGATCCAAAACCGGCGCCGAGGGTCTGGATCAGGCGAAGGCAATGACTTCCGAGAACGGAAGTCACAGGGAACGGGCCTTCGGCGGGGAGGAAGCCATTCCCGAGCTCGAATTCGAACTCTGGAACGGTCGCCGTGACGGCACAGGCCAGTGGACAGCGACGTACGGGCTCCTCTGTCGACGAGTACGACACCTCAGCTGCGACAAGAAGAGTGGTGGTGGTGCTTGGTGGGGGTGGATATAGAGATGGAATCATTATTTTCAGGACACAGAGATGAACTCGGGACACAGAGAATCATCGTCGAATTTTGGGACACGTTTGGAAGAACAGTTGGACAAAAGCAGTAGACATAGCTGGAATTTCTAAAAAAAATTATCAAACACAATTTTTAACTTATTGTGTTTTAAAACCATTTTCAATCAAAAATTTATATACTCAGAAAATAAATTTATAACTTACTTTCAGAAAACTGTTTTTTTCAGAAAGCATATCAAAACGGACCCTTAATCTTTCAACGATGCAACATTCGAAAATTGTGAATGAAAACTGGCTAGCATGCAGGAGGATGACACTACATAGACCTATTGGCAAAAATTAAGGAGGCCATTGTCCCCAAACAACTCCTGAATTACCTGAGAAAAGGTACCGATCGGATGGTGGGGACTCATGCAGTTAGATAGGGCTTTTTTTGGAAGAAAAGAAAATATATTTGGCTTAGTTATTTGGGCCATATGGCCTCTATCATCTTGGGTTTTTTTTTCCATCACTTTCACATATTAATTTTAAAAGAAATCACCACTAAATCAGGGTGTAATTTGTGTTGAAGAATTTGAATCCCATCATCGGATCGTTTCTAAGCATGTAAAAGTTATGCGATTGCATATGGTTCTAAAAACCGGAATGTCTCAAATTTTTTAACTTTCGTATATATTACTAATGTAAAAAATTTATATTTAGATTTAGGCCTCTCTATTTTTTAGAAACTGCAATAATATGATCATTAAAATGTTAAAAAAAAAAAATTTCTTTTAGAGTGGTTAAAATAGGTCTTTCTAGTCTTTATACATGGTCCATAAGATGTTAGAAATGGTCCTTGCTGCCGACGGTATTTATGATTTCCTCTTAATTGGTTGGGAGGATTAATGCTTTAGAAGAGTGTAAAGCTTCCATAAAGGAATATATATAATTTAAAGGAGGGGTTGTTCGTCATTTTGTTAATGTTGATCATTATCTATCTAGGTAGTGAATATTTGGATGAATTGGAAAGAGAGTTCTTTGTCGAGATGTTCTGAATCTGTGGATTATCTGAAGATTCGAAATAAATATCTTATTGAGTTATTGAGTCTTTTCCATCATCAAGTTTGACAAACTTGTAATTACTTATAGCATGTCACTGTCGAGGACTACAGATTTGAGTTCAAGAGTTAAAGGCCACTTGTAGCTAACGTTTCTAGCAAACAAAGAAAACTTTGTGGTCAATATTGTTCTAAGTTTTACTTTTTAAAACTATTTTTAAATGGTAAGTCTACATCTGCGATACCGAACTCGTGTGTTCATTGTGATTATCGGAAAGAGATATAAGATCTTAATTGGATGGCAGAAGATCGATAGATCGAGTCATGGAAACATATTTATTCTTTTTATTTATTTGGTAAGAGTTGAGGACAGTGGGTCCAAAAAATATACAACAGTCAAAAATTTATTCTTTCAGCAGCACGAGGCAGGTTGTGTAGTTGGATGAAGCCCTTAAATTTGCTCACTTTCCTATACCAAGTGATCATAGACTTAGGTATGTGGATGATAAATTCTAGATGGATTTGCATATGCTTTTCAATGACTTTGAAGAAGTTTATCATAGCTAGAGAGATGAGTGCTGAATTTTTTTAGAAGAAACAAAGTATTCATAGTAGCTATATTTAGATTATTGGTATTATGATGATTAGTGGCGTAGATATAACTTTTATCTAGAACAACTCTTAATATAAATTTGTTTTAATAAATTATAATAAACATATTTATAATTTAAAAATATTATATATTAATATTAAATATGATAAACTATTACAGGTACTAAATTATTTTTTTTTCACAATAAAATTCTTTGAGACTTTATATTTTGAAAATATTGAATACTATATTTATTGTCAACGACATCCAATACGTCTCTTTCACAATATACCACAAAACAATCATGCATCATATCATCCCCAATCGGTTACGTAATGAAGTCTTGATAATTTTTATTACAGTAAATATTCTCTACAGTCGCGGTTGCAACTGGTTATAAGCAATGGCAACTTCAAGAATAAATACACCAACCGAAATGCACAATATTTTTTTAACTGAACTATCTTTCTAGCAAGCCCACTAATCCATACAACCTGAAAAAATTGGCCATTATAGCGTACATCCAAAATGTAGTTATCAAGTTGACTATCAAGATACATTAATTCAATGCTAGAGAAATATGACCGATGAGTAAAATTAAGCGAAGCGAATCAATTTTCTCTTATCATAATCAGAGAAGGAATCACTTGGTACAAAATAAATAATAATTAAGTATGCATTCGCCTCACTAAAACATTTGTTCAACCTTTGAAGTTGCAAATCGATTGTCCCGTAAAACAATTCAACACAATAATGATGAAAATTTGTTTTTCCTTCAAAGTTGCTACAAGATCTTTCATGTTATACAAATAATTTGTCTATCTTATGCTTAACACACAAAATAAAAAAAAATCTCTTCCAACAATAATTCTCATCTATCATCTCTCATGTTCGCAAGTGTCCTTTCAGAAAATTACTTTTCTAAATATGATTCCAGCAAAGAGCAAAAGTTTCATCTCTCATGCTCTAAGCACCAATAGAGCATGGACGAGCCTATCTACTAAAATATGGGGCCATGGTCATCCCATAGAAAAATGTCAACTACTTCTATAAATCCATAGATAAATTTTTAAGTATAAAAATATACTTGGTTCATGTGCTTGTGCTTTTGTGGAATTTGTATAACTTAACTTTGTTTTTTCATATATGAATATTTGTTGTATTTTATTATATATTGTACTAAGAGTTTCAAAAATTAAAGAGAGAAAATAATAATATTGAGAACAATTTATTTTATTTTTGTGGAAAAAATTATTCCACCCTCAATATTAAATTCTAGTTTCTTCCAAGATTTCAATAAACCAATGTGTGTGATTGATACAGTAACACACTCCTGACTAAGAACATTTTTTCTTGCAAAATTGGGATATCCTACCATAGAGGGAAGAAGCAGAAAGGGATCATAGATAATAGAGGAGAGAAACGACCGTGTCTTGTAGCTGGTCTTTGTTTAATTTGTAGAATAATTAAGTGATGAAATAGGTCATATCAGCAAATGCATGATGCAGCTAGCTAGCCCGTGCGATCAAGTGATCTTTTATTATTTTGCACAATATCTGTTAGTATAATAGAATATATTAAAAAAATTTGTGTAAAACAATAAATTATAAAACTATATATATATATATATATATAACCAAGAGATTATAACATAAATAAAATAGAACTCCAAAATATTCTATATGATATCAGAGCACAAATCCTAAGCACCACAAACCCTAACTGTCAAATCCTAGACGCCACCACCACCGTCGCCGCCGCACCGCTTGTCCACCACAACCGTCGCCGCCGACGCCACCATACTTCTGCCACCACCGCGAAACCGCGACTCCTGTGGAACCCGCAAGAGCCTTCTACTGCGGTTTCCGACCTCTCTCGCGGGTCGTTCCAGACGTTGACATCGAAGGCCTAGATCTGATGGGGGAGAGGCATGATCGGGTCCAGGAGAGGACGAAGAGGACGAACGTGAATCGTGGGACGGGTGTGAGGTGATTGGAGAAGAGAAAAATCGATGGAGGAGATCATCAAGAAGTTGGACCCTGCGGAGGTCGCAACGTTGATGAAGCTGATGAAACTGTCGGCTGGTGAGAGCGCAACACGAACACCGGCGAAGTTGGAGCTTTCCTCCATCGATCTGAAACTTGATGGACCGGCCACCTACCTGAGTTTGTCACGACGGGTGAGGAGAACCCTCGCAGGAAAGAACCTGGAGGGTTTCTTGTAAGGAGAGAAGACAGAGCCGCATGAGGGCTCGGCAGGACGCGACGAGTGGAAGTCCACTCATATGGTGATATACATTTGGCTCCTCAATTCTTTAGTCCAGTTGATCGCCGCCACAGTGGATGGCCTTGAGATTGTAAATGTAAACTCCCTCACCCAAAATAGATATTTTGTGTATATTTTATATTATTATATTTATTATATATGTTGAATTTATTTAGAATATGCTCTTAGTTAATTAGAAAATAAATTTCTTGATATATTTACTTATATAAATATTCATTTAGAATTATTTTAGGTTATTTTAGATTTTTGGAAATTTTTCTAGAATTTTTGGTAATTAAAACTTAGAAAACATAAATTTCTAGGACTTCTATGATTTACTATACGACCATACTTGCATGTCGTTCCTACCAAATGTTTATTTTAGTTTAAAATATTTAATTATATTTTTTTGTAATTTATTTAGAATTTTAAGAAATTTATTTAGATTTTAAAATTATTTAGGATTTATTTGGATATATATAGTCTTAATATTAGATAGATACTAATTTAGTGTTAATAGATATTAATAAGATTTTATAAATTATTTGTATTATATTTAATTATATTTAAGATTATAAATTATTGAGATAAATTCAAACTCTATTTTAAATTAATTCAAATTCTGAACCTACTAGGAAATCAACTTCATGCATATCCTATCCTTATTTAAATTCATCATAATCCTATCCAAATTAACCAATCATATTCGTATTTAATTAAGTAGTGTCCACCATTATAAATACCTCATCCTTCATATTTTTCTTTCCCAAATTTCTCTCTTTTTCGTCCAAAAAATAGTCAAAATTCGTCATAAATTCAGCCTCATTTTCTACTAGTTATGACGAATTAAAAAGACGATATCTCCTAGCTCCGGAATCCAAACACGCTCCAGTTTTTTTTGTTAGAACGATAATGAGGTTAGATTTCTGATAATATAAATTGTTTTTCTAAATTATTAGTATTAAATTCTGGAAAATTCGTAGAGCACAACATGTCCAAAAATAGACGTGTTTCGATGTTTTCGCGATTCCGGGAGAACCAGGATTCAGAATCACGAACCGTTTAAAGTTTCGGAAATCTAATGTAGAGATCATCGACATATATTTTTCCCAAAATTTATTTCGAAGTATTTATATACTGTTAATTCTGTAGAACTTCTAGGTTAGAATTTAACCATCGGTGCACAATACAAAATTTGTATGTGTCATAATTTCCAAACGAATTTGAATTCAGACGAGCCATAAATTCCAGTATATTTTTGATGCTGAAATCTAAAGAAAATCATGCATGAAAGTCGAGTTTGTAATGGTTGACTTTTTGGTCAACAGATCGCCTCGATTTGCGTGCCATGAGTCTCGAGTTGATAAAATTCAGTTTCTTTGGACAAAATTTAGGAATTAACATAAAAATCAGAATAATAAGATTAAAATAGGATTTTAGAGTAATTATTCCAGAATTAAATAAATTAAAATAAATTAATGGTTATATTATTATATAGTTATATGAATATATATGTAAGTAAATGCTAATTGATAATTATGACTAAATATTCAGACTGTATGACCCTAGGACATCGTGGACTATCCCATACTTACCTTGACCATGTTGACCCTAAGAACTTGTGAATTTGTCTGCCATGCGTACACTAACGTACTGGCATAGACACCTGTCAGTTGACTGACTGATTTCGTACAGTACTTGAAGACGCGATACCCGCGTAATTCAATGCATAATTGACCATGTTAGATGACTAGTGTTACCCCTAGTATACCCCCTGATTCCAGTGTAAATGTGGTTGAGTATGTGCTAGTGTAATGACTAATGATTCTATTATATTATATTTATGTGTACATAGGATATTGGATTATTCTACGCGATTTCTGGAGCAGGTTATTGGTACATAGCAGCTTCCTTGTCAGACAAGTATACCTTGCCATTGTACTATTATTTTTATTCCATATGTTGCATGCATCTTTATTTTCTGTCTTTTCATATATTTTAACTGTTATATAAAAATGCGCGCGACGGTGTCGTCGCGGTATATTTTTATTTACATATTTGCATTGACCTTGTTTATGAGACTACCCCATCATCATGTAGCATCTTTAGGTTCATTG
This sequence comes from Iris macrosiphon, assembly GCA_036927795.1. Taxonomy (NCBI): domain Eukaryota; kingdom Viridiplantae; phylum Streptophyta; class Magnoliopsida; order Asparagales; family Iridaceae; genus Iris; species Iris macrosiphon. The sequence continues at coordinate 133,043,201 of JAYESA010000017.1, forward strand.
GCCGTGACACAGTTGTTACACGTGTTGTGAGTCTCATGTAAATCACGGACTTGCGTGCAGGTTGGCCTCCTGTACGTGTGGGCCGTGCGTTAGGAATAACTGCTGTTAGAAACTTTGCATGCTAGAAGACTTAGCAGTTATTAGAGGTCTATGGACGTAGCCTATTGTAGTACGGTGGTCCCATCCTTGTCCTTGTTTGGTTGCAGGATTGGGCTAGGGTACTAAGGATAGGCTATGGACCAAATCGTGTCATGGATGTGACATGCTTAGAGCATGGGGTGGGGAGAACAACAAGTATCATATTTTGGCTCCTTTGCACTTTCCTTGTGTAACCCGTACGCTCCGCCGGAGATGCGCGGTCATGATGACACCTATACTACTTGGCGGGCCTCCGCCGTTCAAAAGACGACGTGCCTTTGTAGGCCCCTGGATCTCCAAGAGAACCATGCCAATCCTATTTATGGCCAGATAGCCCACTTGTTAGAAAGTTGTTCTCAAACTGCATTCACATAGATGGTTAGGCGACCCCAATGGATGTTTATTTTCAGTACTTTATTGGCATGTGTTTAAGTATCTTGTTATGTCCCTCTGAGGACCTGGTCCGCTGCCAAGTGTACCTGTTTCTTGAGTATTTGCAGGAGCATAGATTTGGATAGTTATAGATGCTTCATGGATGTCTTCTCTTCGAGCCGTGATTGATAGCTGGTACTTATATTGTTTGAGTGAGTTGTACTTATATTGTATTTACTTTTCCCATTTGAGTTGGTAGTGGGTTTGTTTTCATACAACTATCATCCTTAGATACTTCTTATTAAGATCTAGTTTCATAGATACTGGTTATTTATTTCTATATGATTTTGGTGGATGAGATTTAGATTTTACCCTGTGACTTGTGACATATGTTTATACCACTTGTGGATTTTGTATTCATATTACAGCGTACGTATGGATTTGGTTTCCATATATTGGAGTTGCCATATCCATGCGGCTGGCATGCTTATGTGTTCCTAGTCCTACGTATTTGGGACTGGGACGTGACATATTTTTGTGGTGGCCCATGCAGGTCGAGAGCATATTGTCTCGGTTACGTTACTGTACCGAACAAGCCTGCACATAGGACTAGAGTATAGGATCTCATCCACAATTGACTATGATTCACCTTCCTCCTCTATGATCTATTCGAACAATTGTATCCTGCTTGATTCCTGTACTTCCCTAATAAGTTCCTTGAGTATATATGGCCTTCTGCTAGAATATAGGAACCCCTGTTATTAGGATGATAATTAGAGTAGCACACCTATTAAGAATACAACGAGAATATAGACACACCACTAAGTTTAGAATATCTAGTGAACCCTAGAATTCTTTATCTTTAGAATTGATTTACCATTACCCCCTGATGTATTATGAAGACTTGAGAGTAGTATAGACACTACTAGAGTTAGTTAGAAGTTTTACCATAATGTTTGACCCTAGTATTGAGGAACCAATGGAGAACCAATATTGAACATTAGGACTGAACCTAACCCTCATAATTGGATAGTATTAGAGAACTATAAAACTTATGTCATTGTCTTGTTACTAGTAGACAGCACCCTAGGAAGCCTAGAGGAATGTAATCAATCCTTTCCCTTGATCATACCCCGAACATGGCAACTAGCATGCCACCCCCTTAGAGAACCATGATGCTATCTAGAGCCCTCTATTTTTGATTTCATAACTTGTCCCCCTGCAACCTTAGCGTTCGCTAATTGTGTGACGACTAAATTATGATTCTTCTTTCTTCATCATTTAACTCGTGCCACATAACTCGTATGATTGAAGGCCAAGTAATCTTATTCTATGTTAGGACATGTAGTTTGCTAGGGTATAGCTTGGTAATTTGAACTTTAAATTTTGTGCGTGATAGTTGGGATTTGATAGTTTGCGTAGTTCCCTTAGGTTGTGACCTAATGATTATCCCTTAGCTTTAAATCACGAAATTTGTACCCATAGCTCGATACGAGTTAAATCCCTTTCCCCTTAACGGCTAGTAACTCTTCTATCCCTACGATTGACACCTGTTCTATGAGCACTTGACCCTTACCTATATAATGCAATAGGAGACCCTAATAAGAGTTTATGTTCTATGTACATGTGTAAGGTTATTTTTGTAGGTATCCTTAAGGCAATACAATAGTAGTTAAATTATTTTAAGTTGGATAGTATACCTCACCACCTAGTATCACGTAGTCCCTGTGATCCATTGATGAAGTGTAACTGAATGACATTAATTGTATGCTAGCAAAGACGACAGTGTTTATTCAGACGATAGAATTTAGAGGTCCATGTCCCTATTGGTCGACTAGCGACTTAGACAAGGAATTAGTATGACAACTGTAGAGATTGTGTAGTCTTTCATTATTATTGCTTATTTTGCTTTTGTTTTTGTGAATTTGAATTGTTATGAACCTTCTTTCATCATAATCTAGCGTATTCATATTTGCTGTACTACCTTGACTTATGTTGCTATTATAGCCTAGTTTTTGCAAGCTTATTCTTTATCGAGCTTGTTCATGACATACGTATTATTGGGGGCCCACAATAATACATTTCAGAATCAGTGTATTAGGGTCTAGCTAACCTTAGTGCGCTTGGTTTGCCCTTCGCATAACTACTTTACATGGATTGAGATATGTAGTGATTAGTAGACGAATATACTTACCCTCTAGATACGACAAAGCATATCATATCAAGTACATAACTGCACCGATGTGAGCATGCGAATAGGAAATTACCAAATTAAGATTTCAATCCACAACTGTCTTGACAATTCCCATTTGAATTCTTTAAACCCTTTGATTCCCATACTTCCATTCTATTACCCCTCCTTGAACTCTTTTCTGTTGCTTTCCGTCTTCCCTTGTTTCGGAAAGACGAAATCTCGTGCTTGGATATAAGTGATACACGGATAGTACAAGATATACCCCATAGGCCAATCACATTATTTGGTGACTATCTTTCATAATTGATTAAGGGCATATCACATATGATATAGTTGGTATTAAAGTTTTGAGGATTGAATGACATGAGAAAATAAATTGAGGAATATTTTTCTTAAGTGTAAGAGCCTTATGTGATAGATGGGTAAATTCTAAGTTGGGTAGAAATTACAGTATTAAACTTGAGGAGAATTCTTTTAGATTGTGATCAAGTAGGATTAGATTGAGAGATTAAGTCCTTTTAAATGTGGAGAATTTTAAAAGAGGGATTAAGATAATGAGGATTTAATGAATTTTAAAAATCTTGATATTGAGGACCCAATATTTATACTTTGAGCACATGATTTAAATTTTGAATATTGAAGGATGAATCATCGATTTAAATTTTGAGGATAAATATAGAATTTTAGACTTGAACAATTGGTTAATTAGATTTAAATTTTACAATTTGATGATTTGAATTAAAAGTTCAATTTTGATTGTTGGGTCACCTATTTGAAATATTGAGGATGTAAATTGAGTTTGAATATTTGAATAGTACAAAATTCTTAAGTTAAGAATAGGAATAAGGTTTGATTAGAATTGTTTATTGTTCAAAGTCTATAGGAGATTATGATAGTTGGAAATTATGATATAAATTTTGATGTGGGATGTCATATAGACTTGAGTCAGATTTGGATGTTGATTATTTAAAAATTGAGAAGAGATTACGATAGGTTGAATTTTGATTTAAACAGTGGTTATATTAATTTTGAAGTGATCGCGATATATTCGAATAGATTTTGTTATTTAAATTTTTGGAAGAGATTGCGATTGACATACCTTATGTACGAATGTGAAGGATTTAACAAATTATGTCTTATTTTAATTTCGAGGACGAAATTATTTTAAGTTGGGTAGATTGTAAACTCCCTCACCCAAAATAGATATTTTGTGTATATTTTATATTATTATATTTATTATATATGTTAAATTTATTTAGAATATGCTCTTAGTTAATTAGAAAATAAATTTCTTGATATATTTACTTATATAAATATTCATTTAGAATTATTTTAGGTTATTTTAGATTTTTGGAGATTTTTCTAGAATTTTTGGTAATTAAAACTTAGAAAACATAAATTTTTAGGACTTCTATGATTTACTATACGACCATACTTGCATGTCGTTCCTACCAAATATTTATTTTAGTTTAAAATATTTAATTATATTTTTTTGTAATTTATTTAGAATTTTAAGAAATTTATTTAGATTTTAAAATTATTTAGGATTTATTTGGATATATATAGTCTTAATATTAGATAGATACTAATTTAGTGTTAATAGATATTAATAAGATTTTATAAATTATTTGTATTATCTTTAATTATATTTAAGATTATAAATTATTGAGATAAATTCAAACTCTATTTTAAATTAATTCAAATCCTGAACCTACTAGGAAATCAACTTCATGCATATCCTATCCTTATTTAAATTCATCATAATCCTATCCAAATTAACCAATCATATTCGTATTTAATTAAGTAGTGTCCACCATTATAAATACCTCATCCTTCATATTTTTCTTTCCCAAATTCCTCTCTTTTTCGTCCAAAAAATAGTCAAAATTCGTCATAAATTCAGCCTCATTTTCTACTAGTTATGACGAATTAAAAAGACGATATCTCCTAGCTTCGGAATCCAAACACGCTCCAGTTTTTTTTGTTAGAACGATAATGAGGTTATATTTCTGATAATATAAATTGTTTTGCTAAATTATTAGTATTAAATTCTGGAAAATTCGTAGAGCACAATATGTCCAAAAATAGACGTGTTTCGATGTTTTCGCGATTCCGGGAGAACCAGGAATCAGAATCACGAACCGTTTAAAGTTTCGGAAATCTAATGTAGAGATCATCGACATATATTTTTCCCAAAATTTATTTCGAAGTATTTATATACTGTTAATTCTGTAGAACTTCTAGGTTAGAATTTAACCATCGGTGCACAATACAAAATTTGTATGTGCCATAATTTCCAAACGAATTTGAATTCAGACGAGCCATAAATTCCAGTATATTTTTCATGCTGAAATCTAAAGAAAATCATGCATAAAAGTCGAGTTTGTAACGGTTGACTTTTTGGTCAACAGATCGCCTCGATTTGCGTGCCATGAGTCTCGAGTTGATAAAATTCAGTTTCTTTGGACAAAATTTAGGAATTAACATAAAAATCAGAATAATAAGATTAAAATAGGATTTTAGAGTAATTATTCCAGAATTAAATAAATTAAAATAAATTAATGGTTATATTATTATATAGTTATATGAATATATATGTAAGTAAATGCTAATTGATAATTATGACTAAATATTCAGACTGTATGACCCTAGGACATCGTGGACTATCCCATACTTACCTTGACCATGTTGACCCTAAGAACTTGTGAATTTGTCTGCCATGCGTACACTAACGTACTGGCATAGACACCTGTCAGTTGACTGACTGATTTCGTACAGTACTTGAAGACGCGATACCCGCGTAATTCAATGCATAATTGACCGTGTTAGATGACTAGTGTTACCCCTAGTATACCCCCTGATTCCAGTGTAAATGTGGTTGAGTATGTGCTAGTGTAATGACTAATGATTCTATTATATTATATTTATGTGTACATAGGATATTGGATTGTTCTGCGCGATTTCTGGAGCAGGTTATTGGTACATAGCAGCTTCCTTGTCAGACAAGTATACCTTGCCATTGTACTGTTATTTTTATTCCATATGTTGCATGCATCTTTATTTTCTGTCTTTTTATATATTTTAACTATTATATAAAAATGCGCGCGACGGTGTCGTCGCGGTATGTTTTTATTTACGTATTTGCATTGACCTTGTTTATGAGACTACCCCATCATCATGTAGCATCTTTAGGTTCATTGGCCGTGACACAGTTGTTACACGAGTTGTGAGTCTCATGTAGATCACGGACTTGCGTGCAGGTTGGCCTCCTGTACGTGTGGGTCGTGCGTTAGGAATAACTGCTGTTAGAAACTTTGCATGCTAGAAGACTTAGCAGTTATTAGAGGTCTATGGACGTAGCCTATTGTAGTACGGTGGTCCCATCCTTGTCCTTGTTTGGTTGCAGGATTGGGCTAGGGTACTAAGGATAGGCTATGGACCAAATCGTGTCATGGATGTGACATGCTTAGAGCATGGGGTGGGGAGAACAACAAGTATCACATTTGGGCTCCTTTGTACTTTTCTTGTGTAACCCGTACGCTCCGCCGGAGATGCGCGGTCATGATGACACCTATACTACTTGGCGGGCCTCCGCCGTTCAAAAGACGACGTGCCTTTGTAGGCCCCTGGATCTCCAAGAGAACCATGCCAATCCTATTTATGGCCAGATAGCCCACTTGTTATAAAGTTGTTCTCAAACTGCATTCACATAGATGGTTAGGCGACCCCAATGGATGTTTATTTTCAGTACTTTATTGGCATATATTTAAGTATCTTGTTATGTCCCTCTGAGGACCTGGTCCGCTGCCAAGTGTACCTGTTTCTTGAGTATTTGCAGGAGCGTAGATTTGGATGGTTATAGATGCTTCATGGATGTCTTCTCTTCGAGCCGTGATTGATAGCTGGTACTTATATTGTTTGAGTGAGTTGTACTTATATTATATTTACTTTTCCCATTTGAGTTGGTAGTGGGTTTGTTTCCATACAACTATCATCCTTAGATACTTCTTATTAAGATCTAGTTTCATAGATACTGGTTATTTATTTCTATATGATTTTGGTGGATGAGATTTAGATTTTACCCTGTGACTTATGACATATGTTTATACCACTTGTGGATTTTGTATTCATATTACAGCGTACGTATGGATTTGGTTTCCATATATTGGAGTTGCCATATCCATGCGGCTGGCATGCTTACGTGTTCCTAGTCCTACGTATTTGGGACTGTGGCATGACAGTAAATGACGTGTGGGAGAAGTTGAGAAGGACCTACGATGGTGTAGGAATTAACTTGAGGATTTTTCAGATCAAGGGGGTGATCGACGACACCGTACAGGAAGAGAAGACGGTGTAGGAGTATGCCACAGAGTTGGAGCGTCTGTGGTTGGATTACGATCACTCCTCAGATCGGATGAGCTGCGAGGACCTGAAGTGTAATGAGAGACATGTATGTCTGCAGGAGTGGACGATAAAGTTTCTTTAGGGGCCGACCGCAGTGTTTGCTGATCAGAGGATAACACTACTTCTAGCCCAACCGAAGATCCCTACACTTTAGGAGGCTATCTCGGCCATGATCCAGGAGGAGACTCGCATCCAGCTGCATGCAGGGACATGTGGTCCTCCTAAAGTGAAGTCAGCACTGACGGTTGCCAATTCAGGCGGCACATGACCTAAGGGAGACCTCCCGGCAGTGCTATAACTGCTGGAAGGGAGGTGGGCCATCTGAGGTATGCTTGCACTAAACCACCCAATGAGGGAGATTCAAGTGGTGTACATGGACATTTTGGAGGACGTGGTCGTGGGGGTCCACGGGGTGGTCGAGGAGGTTATCGGACAAACTTGCTGGTTGCAGAAGGCGAGGAGGGAACTAATGGCGCCTATACGGAGGAGGATCAGGCACTGCTGGGCATGTTGGAGGTACTCAAAAGAAAGCAGAAAGAGTCAAGCGATGGAGACAGGAGGAGTGAGACTGAGGAGGCGTCCACCTCAGTCTTCGCCAGAGGCAACGCTACCATGTATGCACATCTATCGGAAGGTACAGACGACTCACTCGCCCTTGCATCTATGTCTTTCCTTAGATCGTAGGACTGGATTGTCGATTCGGGTGCATCTCGATACGTGATAGAAAAAGCTAGTGAGTTCTCTTCCTATACTCACCTATCATCGGCAGACAATATTCAAACAGCCGATGGTACTTTACAGCCAGTGGTCGGTAAGGGTACTGTCGATTGTACAGGTTCAATAAAATTATCCAATATTTTGCATGCTCATTCTTTTCTAGTCAGTTTTTTGTCCATTAGTTCTATAATACTCCAACTAAAATATATTTTCTCTTTTGATATTCCTAAGGTGATCTTCCAGGAGAAGGAGATGGGACGAAGACTTGGGACTGAAACTTGGCATGATGGACTCTGGTACCTAGATCGGGAATGGCTAGATTCGATATTGGTGTCTGTGCCAGAGAGGGCAAAAATGGGAGGACCGGAGATGAGTGTCGAGGATACACTGATACTCCACCATAGGCGGTTGGAACACTCCTCTTTTGATATTTTAAGTAGGTTGTATCCATCTATTTATGAGAAAGCAAATAGGGAGAAACTGGTATATAATACATGTGATTTAGGCAAACTTACTAGGAGCTCATATGTTAGTGCGGGCCATAGGAACTCTTCTATTTTTGATATTATACATTCTGATGTTTAGGGGCCGTGCGCCACAACTACTATGAATGATTACAAGTATTTTGTTTCTTTTATTGATTGTTTCTCTTGTGTCACCTTGTTATATTTGATGAAGAATAAGAGTGATATCTTTGCCTATTTTTGGGACTTTCATAAACATGTCTAGACTCAGTACAGAGCATGGGTGAAGGTACCGAGGTCTGACAATGGGACAGAGTATACCAACAAAGCACTCGAGGAATACCTGTCAGCACAAGCGATACAGCATCAGACCACCTGTGCATACACACCAGCACAGAATAGAGTGACAAAAAGGAAGAACACACTCCTTTTGGAGGTGGCAAGGAGCATGATGATCGCCATGAATGTACCACAGAGTTTGTGGGGGCATGTAGTGTTGGCAACAGCTCGACTGATCAACATGATCCCTCGAAAGTACTGGGATGGAAGTCTCCATGTGATATATTGCAAGAAAATAATAGTGGAATACTCCCGCTGAAGGTATTTGGCTGCATATGTTTTGTGAAGGACAACAGACTGTCTGTTGAGAAACTTGACCCTAGAGCAGTCAAGTGTGCCTTCGTGGGCTATTCAGTAACTCAGAAGGGGTACGCGTGCTGGAGCCCAGCAGAGAAGATGAGGTTTGTGAGCATGTATGTTTACTTCAGGAAGCTTGAGCCATATTACCGTTAGAAGGGAACCTCATCCATGGACAACTCACCTGATACTAAGAGTATCAGGCGAGAGAGGAAGATTGGTGAGAGTTTGGTGACCGATTTAGGAGTATGATATGGAGGAAGGGTTGAGGAGGAGAGTGAAGAGGAACAAGGGAAGGAGATGAGTGGATGCCACCTATGGATCGCTACAAGGCCACTGGTAGAGGAATGTTTGTCGGTACAAGGAAGCCTACCGATTTGATGCACTACTTGCCTTTGATGTCTCGGTTGCATAGGTTGTTTATGGTGAAGGAGACTGCAGAAAACATGAGTTGGCACATGCGGGAACAGATCGAAGGAGTATTGCATCATCCAACCGACGGTACAAAGTAAGTCAATTAGTTGGTTTATCATCATATATATCGTGTATTTATTTATTCATCATATATTAACTTTTTCGATAAAAATAATTATCTCTGTATAGATATCGTCCCTCGTCGGTACAGAGATGCCTGAGCCACTTTCTGAGGTACAACTATGGTGGCCCTTGGATGAACTACTCTGATGCTCCGGATGAGAGGAAGACGTTCTGGTTTTGCGCACTTTAAGGTAAAACTATATTTGTATTTTAATATCAATCATCTAATTTATGCATATTATATAACTTACTAAATTACTTCTTATGGCAAACGTATTTCTATCCACCGCAACGGGCCAAGTTTGTCACCCTCACTTTTCCAGCTAGGGGTAGTTTGGTAAATTGGCATGGGTAAATAATTTTAGGAATAAATATTTATATTGGTGTATTATAGAAAGTATTAAATGATTGTATTATAGATTAAATGTGACTTGTATTAATTATGGTTGGAATTTGGTTGGTTAGGATCTTGAGTGGTTAGGTAGTTAGGTAGTTTGCCAACTAGGATGCCACCTATGGCCCTTTCTATAATTAGAACTCTATAAATAGAACTAAATTAATATAAAAATAATATATATATATATATATATATATATATATATATATATATATATATATATATATATATATATATATATATATATATATGGGGGTATTTGTGTGCACTATATGACTACATGCGTTTGGGTTGGATTTGGGTCAAGTTCTAGTCAAAATGAGACAGTTTTACGGTAACCGTGATTCTAGATGTTTGACAATATTTTTGGAGCATGGGGGAGGTCAAAAAAATGTAACATCCATGTCCCAAATATATTAGGTACAATCAAGATTAGTAATATAAATTTTGTTGGAAGGAAAATGATTGTGCATTACTTAAATATCCAAGCCATGGCAAATGGTCATATATATAAAAGAAGAATTTAGAAATTAATACGCTAATCTATTAAATAAAATAAATAATTAAAATAAATTGAAAAATACCAAAATAACCCTATTAAAAAATGAGGGGGCTTACACAATTAGTATTAAAGTTATCTTTCATAGTAGGATTGGATTATTATTTTCAACATCCCCCCTTAATCCAATTTCTCCATGATGATCATATCTCGAATCTCTGTCAGTTCCTCACGAATACATCCTTTCAATATCATTTGTTCATGAACACTTGTCTCATTCTTTAACGAATCTTGTTTTAAAAGCCAAGATTGTATCGATACTACTAAAATACAGAGGAATAGCGACGGTCGTTTTTCGTCGGCAAAATATCGCTATTCACTATTAGCGATAACCCGACGACGATATTTAGACGAAAAACACCTGTCGATAAATGCCACATGGCTAAAATATTTTTTCGCTAATCATTCGAATTTTCGACTATAAACTGGCGTAATTGCTACGTCGATTTAGTTGATGTCTATGCGACATTTTAGCGACGAATTTATTAAGCGGTCCTTTAGCGACGTATATGCGACAATAATTTAGTTTATAATGACGTCTAGATAGAGAAAGATTTGCGTCAAAAATGACGTCGGTTTAGCAACGTTATAGTGACATTATTTATGTTCTTGATACTGAAAAAAGTCTGATACTCAAGTTGGCGACGGAATAACGACATTACCTACTTTCGGGCAGAAGTCGCATGTCCGTCGACATGTATCGGTAATTCGTCGCCCAAGAATAGAAATTTACTTGGAGACGGTTGTATCCGTCGCTAGAGTGTCGCAATTATGTCGTAGGTAGTCGCTAAGTCGACGTATGTCCGTCGCTAATGTGCACATAACTACAAAAAAAACTTTTAAATACAGATATTCCAGCATGTTTGGTTTATATAAAACCTGTTAAACACTATTAATATATCAACCACCCAGCGTAACCCGCTGTAGAATTTCCGTCCAATTGGACCTTCAACGACACAAACGTACGCTGAAAACACACACGGGACATAATTCAGAAAAAAGATATAATTAACATAATAAAATCGATCGCATATATGAAAAATATCCACAAGTCCAAGACCATAAGTCTAAATAAAATAAACAAAGTATATAAAGAACATCCACAAGTATAATATCCACAAGTCCACGACTACGACAACATAAATAAAAAAATATCCACAAGTTCGCGATTACTACAACACAAATACTTATCAAATATAAAGAAAATCGTCGATCTGGCGGTGTTCCCTGGTCACGTAAACGTTCGAGGACGTCCAAAGGAATTTTATTGACTAATTCAGATGGTAGTGAACCTAACGCCTCCGGCGGCAATAATCTTAGGAGTCTCATCACTGCGTCAGCAGATAGAATATGACTAGAAGCAACAACGGAAGGAGAAGATGTCACGTCCCAATTTTATAGAATCGATTGTCGTCCCCCGGGCGTGATACCGTGCGTGCCTAGGTTGCGACATGTACAAGGCCAATATATTTTATATAACGAGCACATATTCAGAGTACGCAGATAATTGAATACAATATTGAAACATGAAAATTTTCTCTTTATTGATAATAAATATCTTTTAGAAACTCTTGAATGAGTCAGATGGTTATCGTACGGGCTTAAAAAAGTGGACAAAAAAAATGAGAAGGCCGTCCGGTACATTACATCATTTTACTAAAACTTCAAAACTATAGACACCTTCGGACGAAGCTATCGCCTTCCCACGGAGCTACATAAGGTATGTGCACGAGCTCCTGGAACTCCAAAACATGCTTCATGGGCATGAACTGGACGTGCCGGTAGGTGTACTGGATTGAGAAGTCTCTATAGATTCTTGCAGGATCTCCTTGGTGCGGGAAACCTATTGCAACGAGGGTCAGTACATCAAAATACACTGGTGAAGGAGAGCTAACCCAACTATACCAATCAATACGTTATTTATGTAAAGCATGTAAGTTATTTGTGGTCTTTCTATCTTGCCTTAGTTCAATTTTACAAACAAGCAATAGATATAGAATTTTACTGAAATAAATATGTCACTGTTCGGTGACTTTTACCTCCCCGTCTGAACCACCTGCACAATACTTATCATGATCTTCCCTGCCATGAAGACATAGTTAGCTTGCATAATTTAAATATACGAGGGAATCATTGGCATAATTCCATAATGGACGAGTTATAGTCTTGGACGAGAATGGTGTCACGCCCCGATCCAGTAAGGGCCGATCGTCCTCGCTTGGTCCCTACGGAACCGATCGTCCTCGCTTGGGCGCAATATTGTGCAAGCCTAAGTTGCTCTTGCATCAGGCATAGTACCTGTACAAGACACAAGTTAGACAAAAATATACATATATAGAGGCACTAAATTCAAAATACAGAAAATAAAAGTTGAACACATTTGAAAGGAACACAAAATAGTTTCTTTATTGAATGCTTGAAGATTAGATTACAAATTACTTGCTTGGCTGAGTAACAAAATATGCCATAGATGGCTACATCCCTTTTTATAAACTCAAAACTAGCCACAACGTCCATACATCATGTTTTTGTAGTAGGACAAAAAATTAAAATAACTAGCAGAAGAAGACCTTGCACACATGAGAGGAAAGCTAAGGAAGCAGCACGAGCACGGTTTCGCTGGATGGATGCGCTAGTACTGGTTCAAAATGCTCGCCAAGATCTCGCTACTAGAACCTGGAGATTCCCACAAACATGGGTCAGTACTACAACATGTACTGGCAAGCGATCGTAGCCAAACTCACCTAAAAATCCACACTAAGTAAACATGTGAAGCTAGCATTATTAGGTGATCTTTCTAGTTGTCTAATTTCTTTTTAACAATTCATGCAAAGAAACATAAACGATAAATTGAACCATGCCTATGATAATTCTTACCCACGGCCGAACGGTTATCCCTGCAGCAGACACACAAGTTAGCCATAATTTACATATATGAATAAACTTATAAATCAATCTTGGCATCAAGTATTATGTATGCAAGAAGGTAAACCTAGCATGCGCCCTAACTACATGATGGTCCACGAAAAAACCCATGAATAGCAGCTGGGACTACAAACCCAGGCTAACTATTAGACAGGACACCCCCCTAATCGCGAGGACTACAAGCCTCAGGGTGTTTCGATTATCTCTCCCAGACCAAACAATCCCCAGTGCCCCAAGAACCGCTCGAGAGACTGACCTTATGCACAAGTTGTCCAAAGACTGATGCAATGAATGTGTTTTATCAATTAATCAGCTCTATTGCAATAGTTGAACAAAAAGCTTCTATGTGGACTATCTTCTTTTCGATAGAGTCGTAGCTCTTCAATAAGTTCAATATCGATCAATTCAAACCATAAAATGTTTTCAATAGGTTCAATGTGCAGCATAAGATAAGTAACGTGCATCGATATCTCGAACGGTTTGCAGTAATTATTAAATGATTCAAATATCATAATTCCATATCATGCAATAAGTACTAGCAATTCTAAGTTAACAAGTGAATCATGTTCATTAACTTTTTTTGTTACTGTGGTGTCAAATTGAGCATAGGGACAAGCATTTTGAGTGGACTAGAGATTCTTTTTATTTAAGCGTGCATACTAAAGGATTCATCGAAGGGCCAAAGTCACTCACCGAACGAATTAACGAGAGGATGGAAAAACCTTATGCAACGATCACTCTTTGGTTATGCATCCTGAAATTGCAACAACACTTGGTTAGCATCGTTCGATCTCTTTCTCTTATGATTCGAAATGAATGGGCAAGCGGGAAAGCGAATCATGAAAACTAAGTCATCGAAAGCAAGGCAAAACACAAAGCAACACAAAACCAAGTAGCAAATAACCAATAAAAATTCTTGGACTCATTTTAATATAAGACGTTCCATCAGTTTGAAGGGTTTATTGCATTTCGTCCATGTTGATTTTGGCGGTAAGGTTTCCTCGAGACTCGATTCTCAACAGAGTCAAAATAACAAATGTTCCATAAGTAACCCGCTAGGAGCGGGGCATTACAAATGGTATGCAACGAAGATTCATGAGGCACTACAAGCTATCCCGTCCAGCACATGAGACTATCGTGAAGTTCCGTCCGGATCGGATCGGTGCCAGTGCCCCAGCGACCGTCCGAGGAACCATAAATCTTGTGCACAAGTTGTCCGTGATCAAGCGGCGTCTATACTAAGTTACCAATTGATGCCGTTCAAGGCAACATGAGTACGAGACAAGGAACGTGGCATGATCTATTTTGCAGTCTCCCTGATCAGTTTATTCCATAGCAAGGTATGTTCTTTACATAGCACAATTATAGAAGAAGTATACATACTAACTAGAATTGAAACACGATGAAAAAACATTCTAAGTGAACTAGCATGCAACAAGGTGATCGTTCACAAGTTGATTGACAAGCAAAAGTAATCCAAGTCTATTTTATTTTATCTTAACATCTTTTAGTTATTATGGTATCGTTTGATCGGAACAATAAAGAAGGCAGGATTTTAGATGTTAAGACTTGGAAGAAGGGTCAACTAAATTGAATTATAGCCATTTACAAGTTGGTTGGAGAGAGAAAAGAAAGGAGGTGCTTCAAGACTCCGCTCGTGCGACGTCTACTGCATGATCACCTGTATTACCACGAACAGATAATCAATACATCTTCTCCTCTTTTATCGAAACAAAGCGAAAGTGCATTTCAACAAACGAAAGCAATAAAATCCATCGAAACCTTTCAAGAAAATACAAATCCAAAAACTAACTCAAAAGCACGAAAGCAACAAGGCGACAACGAAAACTAAGCAAGAAAACTTGCAGCGGAGAGGTCCCTCTTGACTCTGCCGCTAAGTCCATCCTTGGGGCACGGTCCACTGAATATGGGAATCGATTCCGAAGAAGAAAATCCATAACGAAAAAAATCTTGATTCAATGTATCCCGATCGAACGATACCGAAAGTATTTTTTAGCCGCGCTCCCCAAAAAAGGGGAATGGGACACCACATCCTAACCAACTAATGGGAAGTTTCATCCATGAAACTTAAGAATAGAACCTACCACTATAAAATAATAAAGGAAACTTTTCCTTCATCTCAGACTCAAGCTCCCACGTCGACTCTTCGACAGAATTATTTCTCCAAAGCATGCGCACGAGAGGAACCGAACGACTTCGAAGCAGCTTCTCCTTTTGATCCAAGATCCACACAGGGTGTTCAACATACATCAAGTTTGCCTTCAAGTCCTGTTGATCAAAATCCACCACATGACTCGGATCGTACATGTACTTTCTAAGCTATGAAATATAGAAGATATCGTCCACTTCAGATAATGACGGTGATAGGGCAATCTGATATGCGACTGAGATGACTCCTTAAGTATTTTGAACGGGCCAACGAATCTTGGGCTTAGCTTCCCTTTTTCTCCAAATCTAGTGACTTCACGCATGGAAGAGACTTTGAGAAATACATAATCACCTTCTAAGAACTCAATAGGTCGGCGGTGCGTGTCTGAATAACTCTTCTGATGGATTTGTTCTACCTTCAGTCGTTCGCGGATCAAACGGATCTTTTGGACGGTTTGCTCTTGTTTGAATAAACAAAAATTTAAGGAAGAAGCGGGTTTATACGAAACCTTTCTTTTTTGTTTACAAACAAGAAAAAGAGTACAATTAATCCTATACGAGGATGTTAAGTACAATAAAATGATTCTGGGAAAGTATTGCTATAGGAGTCTGATCTGCGGTCGATCACTTTGTCCCTTGGACCACACGATGATGAAGAAGTGCTGTAGAAGAAGCTTCAAACTCTCTCAGAACTGAAGGCAAAGGCGGCATAGGCCAGTCAAAGGAAAGTTGCAGGTAGTATTCAACTCAATTTGAATACAAAAACACTATCAGAGGTAATATGGACATGATAGGTTTTGAAGTTTCAAATTAGTTAAACATATCTATTCAGAGGTCATACGGACATGATAGAATATGATTCCTCCTTCTCCTCCTTTCTGATCTCTGATCGTCTTGCCCCCTGCTCTCTGATCGTCTGATCGTCTGATCCTCGCCCGTGTTGATCTCTTAAATTAGTTAAACATATCTATTCAGAGGTAATATAAACATGATAGAATATGATTCAACTAACTCCCTCCTCCGTGCCCCCTTTTTTCCCTGTGATCAGGGGTCTTTATTTATAGAGATCAGTCAAATAACTGTCCAGTTGGCATAGAAGCCAAACTGTGAAGAAAGTTGCATCTTTTACGCGGCGGTTATAATAACTGCTACCCATGTTCAAATAATCTTCTGAATCTGCGTGTGACACATATCCCTTTATAAGGTAACGCGTATAACTGCTTCTCGAAGATCACGACATGCAAGCCACGTAGGTAACTGCCCCTGCGTAAAGATAGTTGGCGTAAAAGCCAAATAATTGTCTTGTAGGCGTAAAAGCCTGGTTGGCGTAAAAGCCTAGTTGGCGTAAAAGCCTGGTTCTCGTAAAAGCCTGGTTGGCGTAAAAGCCAAATAATTTTCTTGTTGGCGTAAAAGGCCAAATAGCTGTCTTGTTGGCGTAAAAGCCAAAGAGCGGTCTTGTTGGCATAAAAGCCAAATAGCTGTCTTGTTGGCGTATAAGGCCAAACTGTGAAGAAGACTGCCTCCTTTACGCTGCGGTTATGACAACTGCTACCCACGTTCAAATAATCTTCTGAATCTGCGTGTGACACGTATCCCTTTATAAGGTAACGCGTATAACTGCTTCTCGAAGATCATAGCATGCAACCCACATAGGTAACTGTACCTTGCGTAAAGATGGTTGGCGTAAAAGCCAAATAACTGTCTTGTTGGCGTAAAAGCCAAGCTGTGAAGAAGACTGCCTCATTTACGCTGCGTAAAACTGGAGGATTCATGAATAATAGATAACCAGCGTAAAATAGCCAATTATCCATCACGATTGAGGTCTTGAGCGTATTCTGGGATAAATAGCCTTATCACGTACCTTTGCAAATATAGCCGAGTTGGCGTATTTCGAGGAGATAGCATACGGCGTACTCCTATAGTTGAAAATAGCCGGGTAGGCGTAAAAGCCTGATTGGCGTAAAATGCAAGGATGGTGAGGTGAGCGTATCAGTCACAGGTTTAGTTCTCCCAGTCAAAGAATAGAACAAAATCTCGTGCATTAAATGCAGAGATATGCCTCCAGTTCGTGCATTAAATGCGGAGATATGCCTCGAGCTCTGTACGAGAAACAACTTTTGACGTGGCATCTGATTTTGTCTTATCTTGAGGGTAAAAGCTCATTTTTGGGTCTCTGTGCAAAATTATCATCACAGTCGTTCTTTACGCAGGAAGGTATAGCAACATTTTACGCCAAACAGCCTTGAAGTTTTCGCCTTACGCAGACATATCTGAAGCTCAGCTTTTACGCGGACATGTTTTACGCCAAACAGCCCTGAAGCTCTGCTTTACGCGGACAGCTCTGAAGCCATGTTTTACGCCAAACAATGACTTCATGTATGTTGGGGGTTTTGACTGTAAAAATATGCGAACAATTTTCCAGCATATTTCATGCTTCTACAGCTCTACGAGCTCCGGGCCAAGAATTTGTCGTTCACCAACTTTATCCCAACAGATAGGGGATCTACACTTTTGTCTATACAATTCCTCATACAGAACCATTTGAATGCTGGATTGATAGCTATTATTGTATGCAAATTCGACTAACGGTAGATGCATGTCCCAACTTAACTTCAAGTCCAAGGCGCAGAGCCATAGCATGTCTTCGAGGATTTGGTTTATCCGCTCTGTTTGACCGTCTGTCTGAGGATGGTAGACGGAGCTGAACTTTAACTTTGTCTCCATTGATGACTGAAATCTCTCCGAAAAGCATGATAAGAATCGTCCATCTTTATTGGAGACAATGGATACGGGCACACCGTGGAGTCGAACGATCTCATTGAGGTAGATCTCTGCCAGACGGTCGGCACTCTAAGTAACTTTGATAGACAAAAAGTGAGCTGACTTGGTAAATCGATCGACGATGACCCAGACGATATTATTTTTTCGTTGCATCTTTGGCAAACCAACAATAAAATCTATCGTTATGTGTTCCTATTTTTATTCCGGTATAGCAAGGTTCTGTATCTCTCCACCCGACTTCTGGTGCTCGGTCTTCACTCGCTTACAAGCCATGCATTGCGACACGAACAGTGCCACATCCCTCTAAATGCCATGCCACCAAAATGTTATACGGAGGTCTCGATGCATCTTCATGCTTCCTGGATGTGAAATATAAATCGTATAGTGGGCTTCAATGAGTATCTCTTTTCTGAGGTTTGCATTTTTAGGAACACACAATCTTCCCTTCATCCGCATCATTCCATCCGTGCTCACAGCAAAGTCGGTCGCCTTTCCTGCTGAGATAAGATTATGCATCTTCTTTAGGAACTGGTCGCCTTTCTGAGTGGACTTAACTTTCTCCAATAGGCCCGGTTCGAGGCGCAACTGAGCCACCTGCGCCCCCTTTTTGTATCTGATTCGGAGTGTAATCCCCAAACTTTCAATATCCCTTCACAACCTATCATCGATAGCTAATCTTCCAATAAACACTCGACTCAGTGTATCAGCTACAACGTTGCCCTTGCCCGGTGTATATCTGATCATCAAGTCAAAGTCGCTAAGGAGTTCAAGCCAACGTCGTTGCTATAAATTCAGATCCTTTTGAGTATAGAGGTACTTAAGGCTTTTGTGATCCGTAAAATTTTTATATGGTATGCCATAGAGGTAATGCCGCCATAACTTCAACGGGAACACTACCGCTGCCAATTCTAGATCGTGCATTGGATAGTTCCTTTCGTGAGGCTTTAATTGCCTCAAAGCAAAGGCTATCACCTTGTCCCTCTACATAAGGACACATCCCAAACCCTTTTTTGAAGCGTCGCTATAAATCTTAAAATTATCGGGCCCGTCCGGAAGACGAGTCGTTGCTTTAATTCCACAAATAAATCTTCACAGTCGTCCGACCACGCGAACGTTACTCCTTTTCAAGTGAGATGAGTCAGAGGCGAAGCGATCCTTGAAAAATCATTTATGAATCTCCTTTAGTAGCCTGCTAGACCAAGGAATCTTCGAATGTCGCTGGCCGACTAAGGTCGCTTCCACTCCACGATGGCTTCAAATTTCTTTGGGTCGACTGAGATGCCCTCCGCGAAAATGATGTGCCGGAGGAAAGATATGTTGTCCACCAGAACTCGCAATTACTTAGCTTCGCAAACAACTTATTGTCTCGAAGAGTTTGAACCACCATCCGCAGGTGTCCTGTGTGTTCATCCTTATTCTTCGAGTACACTAAGATGTCGTCTATGAATACCACCACAAACTTACCAAGGAATGGTCGGAACACAAGGTTCATCAAATCCATGAATATAGAAGGATAATTCATCAGTCCGAACGACATGACAGAAAACTCATAGTAGCCATAGCGAGTGCGAAATGCTGAATTCGGCATCTCCTCTGGCTTGATCTTTAATTGTTGGTAGCCAGAGCGAAGGTTTATCTTCGAAAACACTGACGCTCCTTGCAGCTGATCAAAGAGGTCATCTATCCTGGGTAGGGGATACTTGTTTTAGATAGTGACCTTATTTAGCTCCCGATAGTCTATGCAGAATCGCAACGTCCATCTTTCTTTTTCACAAAAAGTACAAGCACCCCAAGGAGACACGCTCGGACGAATATATCCACGGTCAAGTAGTTCTTGTAGTTGGCACTTTAACTCATTTAGTTCAGCAGGGGCCATTCTGTACTGGACTTTGGAAATTGGTTTGGTATTTGGGAAAGTATAGATGATGAACTCGATCTCTCGGTCGGGTGGCATGCCAGGTAGTTCGCTCGAAAACACATCAGAGAATTCTGGCACAACGGAAGAAGACTCAACGTTTGCACAATCCCACTGTGTATCCCGAACCGACGCTAAATATCCCTCGCATCCAGAGTGTAGCATCCGCCGAGCTGACATCGCAGAAATAACCATGCAGGTCTTCGACACTTCTGTCGCTGGATCACTTGTGTAGCAGAATTTGGCCTCTCCAGGTAGACAGGAGATGATTCGTTTCTCTGCACATTCGATAGTTGTCGAGCAAGCGCCGAGCAAGCGTCGATCCAATCCATCCCCAATATGATATCGTAATCCCGAACATCTAGGACTAACACATCGAGCGAGAGTTTTCTTCCCCCAATACAGACGTGACCGCCCTGACATACTGAACGAACATGTATCTTTGTGCCCGATGCGGTGCTAATACTAAGGTCTAGATATAATGGTGTTATTTCTATCTTATTTTATGACAAAATTCATGGATATAAAGCTATGCGTAGCACCATAATCAAATAACATGCGAGCATGTTTATTATTGAAAATCAATATACCTGACACATCAGTGTCCAATGCTTGGGCCTCTTTTCGTGCCAAAGTGTATATCCGGCCTTGATCTTGACGACGCTCTTACTGCGACGCGACTCATTTGGGGCTTGATGTGCTATTGTGGCATGATTTGGATATTGAGGGCGGCATTCAGAGTAGCGCGGGCAGTCATGAATCTCATCGTTTGAATCACCATAAATGAGACATAACTTGTGCTTCTTGCGATAGTTATCAATTGTGTGCCCTGGCTTCTTAGAGTAGGAACATGGTTGCCCTAGATTTTCTCTCTGCCGACCGCCGTTATTTGGATGCTTTGGAGCGATATTTTCTCCCGTGTTGCTAGGACGCTTGTGATTGGAAGTATGCACAGCTCCGACAGCAACTGAAGGATAATGTGGTTCAAGAGAAAGGGCATGATTGAGAACTTTCTGCATAGTCAGATATTGGGGAATGACTACGTGCGTATGGATGGCAGGTCGTAGGCCGCCTTCGAATCGTCTTGTACGACTCACCTCCTTAGGTAGGTAGAAACTTACAAATTTGACGGGCCGATTGAATTCAACGGAGTATTGCTTCACGGTCATATTGCCTTGCTGAAGCTACACGAACTTGTTCTCCTTTTGCTGACGTAAGTGAGGGGGTATGAAATCCTCCTCAAACGCGCTACAGAAGGTAGCCCACGCGATTATCTTATCTTCTTCGTCTATGGAGAGAGATCTTCGATGCACGCCCTACCAATCGTGCGCGTTCAAGAGAAGATGAAGTTGGACACACGAAACTCGCTTCTCCTTAGGTACCTCTAGCAATTTAAAGTGATCCTCAAGCTCTGTCAGCCAATCTAGAGCCACTACTAGACCTTTAGTCACTTTGAAAGACGTATTGCAGACCTTCTTGAATTCGGCAAAGTCGAAGGTAGTCACATCATTCGTCTTTGGAGTTTGAGGCATTTTGACTTCAGGCGTGGTATAAGCCCCCTGATTTTCAGGAATTTTTAAATTTGATTTTTCACAATTTTTCTGGAAATTTTTATGAATTTTCTGTAATTAAAACCTAGGCCTTTTAGTAATGAAATAATTTTTAATTGCTCTTAATTAATATTAAAATATTATAAAAATAATATTTTATGGTGTAAAATGAGAAACCGGACATTGGATAATTTTCGGTGAATTTATTGGACTCCAGAAACCCATTTAAAGCCCTAAAAACTATTTATAAATTAAACCAATTTAAACCTAGAAATAAACCGGATTTATTTCAAATAAACCGAATTAAACCAAACCAAACCCAAACTTGAACCAAACCGGGCCAAACCCAGCATAGCGGGTCGGGTCGGGTCGGATCTGAGACAAACCCGACCCGCGGACCCAAACCCACAGAAACCCTAAAATCTGATTCGGGTCGGAACAGTATTTCCAACCCGGTGGCGCACCTATTTAAGGCCTCGGCGTTCGTGCCCTAGCAGCCGCCTTCCTCGAGATCCGTGAACCCGCCGCCTTCCTTTCTCTTCAGCTCCGCCTTCATCCCCCGCTCTGCCCCACCGTGTCCGCCGAGCATCCCCTGATCGGACACAAACAGCATCCCTCCGCCTCGACGACACCCTCTCCCTGCTTCACCCTGCTCGCCGGCACGACCACACGACACTGCCTCCGGCTCCTCCGTCCAGTCCCCCTCTACGTCGAACCTCTCCCCAGACCTCTCTCCTCGCCGCCAGAGCTCGACTGCTACCCTTCCCCCTCGCGGCTGCCAACCTCTCCCAGACGCCCTAGTCGGACTCCGCAGCGCCCTCGCCGTCGACCACCGCGACGCTCCGCCCCCAGAACCTCCTTGCTCCGCCCTCCTCCTCCTCCCTGAACAACCTCGACCTCCTTCCTCCGTCATCCTCTCCCAGCCCTAACGCCACCGTACCCGACCCCTCTGCCCTAGCCGCCTGGACTCGCCTCCCTCTCTCCTCTCTTCTACCGCCACTTCCCCCTTCGAATTCCCTCCGCCTACCTAGCCGGACTCGAACAGACCCCAAAGCCCTCTGCCCAGCGACCCCGATTCCCGCAGCAGCCTTCGACCTGCACCTCTCCGCCGATGCAGCGAAGCCTCCGCCTCCGTCGAAGTACCCAGACACCGCTGTCCTAAACCCTAGAGCAGTGGACATGGGCACAACCAGGACACAAGACTCGGTCGACGCAGGACACGAAGGAGACGCACGGACACAGGAAAATCATCGTTCACGGAGCCCTGTTCAGGTAACCCGTTCTCTCTCCTTGTTACCCCGTTTCTGATTCCGTCAGTTGCGTTGCGTAGACTGTATGACCCTCTCGGTGCCCGTGCAACCAGTTCGGTGCATAGTGTCCTGTAGTGATCGCGAACCGCGATCCAAAAACAGGAAAAATAACGCCCTGATTCACCCCGGAACTGAGTGCGCTCCGCCAAACGGGACGACTTGGTCGCACACGGTCTTTACCGAAACGTGCGCGACGTTGATACGGTCATGTGGGATTTCGCAGAAGTCGATTCGGATGTGCGTGCACACCAGAATCAACGCGTATTCGCCGACACCGCCCGTATCCGTCGGTTCTGGAACACGCTGTAACTTTGTGTACACACGTCGGATCGAAACAAAACTTGCGCCATCGGACTCGTAGCAATACGCTGGTCCTATGACCCAAGTTTGGTTCGATTCTGAGAACGTTGACGAAATCGCGTATCGTGGGCCCCATAGGCTCCACTTGACGGGCGATTTTGTGATCGGCTCATCGGAATCCAATTCTGGAAGTTCCGTTGGGTTCGTATCATCGTTCCTGACTTGTTGACACTAAGTTTGGCAAATTTGGAGACCTTTGACCCTGACATGCTTTTCGGTGCAAGTGGCCTACATGTGGACCCCGCTTTGACCCGGAAATGTCATTTTTGCCCCTGTGTCCAAATTGGACTTAAGGACAGGCGTTTCTAGCTATTTGATATTTTTTCTGAATCTAATGGTGATGTTTATTTCAGCAACTGGAGGAGTCCCTATAATTTCCACTGAGACCAGAGCTACAATTGGAGCCAGAACCCCAGGCAAGTGTACCTTGCCAAACTTGCAGTTCTTGTTATTCATTCCTTTGACTATATATATATATATTTATGCATGCTTGACCTAGGACCGTGTGACTTAATCAGCGTCTGATTATTAGTCGGGTGCCAACACTGTACGCAGTGTTGGGTATTGTCACCTAGAGATGGACATTCGTGACACTTTACATTCTCGTACTTGTCTTATCAAGTACATTATAACCCATGACACTTAACACTATTCATGGACAGGATCTTCCTGAGATATTCGTGGTAATTCTGTATAGGATACATGACTTGACATTGACATTATGTTTCTAGATACTATATGACTTGTTGCATTAGATATGATTGTGCGTGACATGGACATGGGGCCACATGGACATGAGACGTATGGTTACATGGGGTGGGGAGAGACACACAGGCTACAGGCTGATCATATATATATATAACCCCTATTATTGAGAGGCACAAGACTTGGAAGCCGAGCTTGGCCCACTACCGTTATTACAGCTACCGGCTCCCCGACACAGAGCTTGTAGTGGCTTCGACCTGAGCACTAGTGATGCTATCACTTGCATTTTCACATAGATGGTTACATACTTACCCTATTCATTGCATTATTTGCTGCACTCTATTTATTTTGGCTTGTATTTTCTGTACCTTGTTATGTCCCCTGAGAACCTGGATCCGGATTATGTCCCCAGGATTTACAGACGAGATCTTTCCCGAGGTATACGGGACCGCAACAGGAGCTGATCCAGGAGCTATACCGCCACCCGAGGACGAGATTGTACCAGAGGACTTCTCCTGAGTATTTACTTTATATACTCATTTATTTCTATTTCCAGTTCCTTTATTTTTCAGTCGATTGCATCTATGTATCAGACTTGTTCTCGGATTGTTCTCCGAGACACTTTTATTGAGATTTGTTAGTTATTCCTACTTGCATTATTCTGACATTTGATCTGTGATTATCTGTTGTGGATGAGATTAGCATAGACTGTGACTTGTACCATTGGACCTGTTTATTGTTATATTACAGCTTAAGCATGCCCCGATGGATCCATTATTTTGGGTTTGTCCATCGGTGTGTGCTGCTGGCCATTGCCACGCGTCCGGTCCCTCGGTATTTTGGGACTGGAGCGTGACACGTGGGTTGCTCCACCGGTGCCGTTACTATCGTTGCAGAATTTTTAGAGGCTAAGGTCTGAATGATCTGCTGTAGGACATTTACCTACTTTTTTTGGACTATAAATTGGACTTCTAGATTACTTTCAAACTTTCTCCGTCGCTCTTCCTCTCTCTTCTCGGCTCGCTCATAGTGAGCCTCATCCCTCTGTTGGCTCGCTTCAAGCATCTACATCATTCGCTCAATCGGGTCAACAGGGGGCATGGCTCGCTGGCTTTTAGAACTTTTTGAGGTGCCGGAACTACTTTCCTAGGCTTGTAACTTTTCTTGTGCTATCGCTGATGCTTATGCTTGAGTCATTCCTTCAAAAGAAAGTAACTTGCATCAGGCTCATAATGTATTATGGACTTACTGTATGGTACGCATCTTATTTTGGCCAAACGAGTTCGATAGTACGTATAGGAAATAGATCGTTAAAATAACTTTTTCGACACGAGGGTCAAAGAAACATGAAGCTGTGCTCTGAGACCAATATGGCATGCCCCAATTCCGTAGAATCGATAGTCGTCCCCTGGAGTGATGTCGTCCGTGCCTAGGTTACAACACGTACAAGGCCAAGGTATTTTATATAACGAGCACATATTCAGAGTACTCAGATAGTTGAACACAATATTGAAACATGGAAAAGTTCTCTTTATTGATAATGAATATCTTTTACAAACTCTTGAACGAGTCAGATAGTTGTCGCACGAGCTTACAAAAGTGGACACAAAATGAGAAGATCGTCTGGTACATTATATCATTTTACTAAAACTTCAAAACTATAGACACCTTCGGGCGAAATTATCACCTTCCCACGGAGCTGCATAAGGTATGTTCACGAGCTCCTGGGACTTCAAAATACGCTTTAAGGGCATGAACTGGACGTGTCAGTAGGTGGACTGGATTGAGAAGTCGCTCTAGCTTCTTGCATGATCTCCTTAGTGCGTGGAACCTGTTGCAACGAGGGTCAGTACATAAAAATGCACTGGTGAAGGAGAGCTAACCCAACTATACCAATCAACACCTTATTTATGTGAAGCATGCAAGTTATTTTATGGTCTTTCTATCTTGACTTAGTTCAATTATACAAGCAAGCAATAGATATAGAATTTTACTGAAATAAATATGTCACCGTTCGGTGACTTTTACCTGCCTGTCTGAACCACCTGCACAATACTTACAATGACCTTCCCTTCCATGAAGACATAGTTAACTTACACAGTTTAAATATACGAGGGGATCACTGGCATGATGCCATAATGGACGAGTTATAGTCTTGGACGAGAATGGTATACAACAAAGATTCATGAGGTGCTACAAACTATCCCGTCAAGCATATGATACTATCGTGAATCCGTCTGGATCGGATCGGTGCCAGTGCCCCAGCGACCATCCGCAAGAACCATAAATCTTGTGCACAAGTTCTCCGTGATCAAGCGGCATCTATACTAAGTTACCAAATGATGTAGTTCAAGGCAAACGAGTACGAGATAAGGTACGTGGCTTGATATATTTTTCATAGTCTCTCTGATCAGTTTATTGCATAGCAAGGTGTGTTATATACATATCACAATTATAGAAGAAGTATACATTCTAACTAGAATTGAAATACGATGAAAGAACATTCTAAGTGAACTAGCATGCAAAAAGGTGACCGTTCACAAGTTGATTAACAAGCAAAAGTAATCCAAGTCTATTTCATTTTATCTTGACATCTTTTAGTTATTATGGTATCGTTTGATCGGAATAATCAATAATGCAATATTTTAGATGTGAAGACTTGGAAGAAGCAACTAAATCGAATTATAGCCACTCACAAGTTGATTGGAAAGAGGAAAGAAAGGAGGTGCTTCAAGACTCCGCTCGTGCGACGTCTACTGCAAGATCATCTGTATTGCCACAAATAGATGATCAATACTTCTTCTCCTTTTTTCGAGATTGAAAGTGCAGTTCAATGAACGAAAGCAATATAATCCATCGAAACCGTTCAAGAAAACACAAATATGAAATCCAACTCAAAAGCACGAAAGCAACAAGGCCACTACTAGAAAAAACGAGATTAGCGACGCATTTTAGCGACTCCATGTAAAAACGTCGCTAAATTAGCGACTCCAAAAAAAACGTCGCTAGACGTCGCTAAATGGCGACATTTAGCGATGTTTAGCGACTTTTATTAAGATTTTAAAAGATTAGTCGCTATAATTTTAATTAAAGTCGCTAAACGTTGCTAATATATCTAATTTAGCAACATTTAGCGTCGTAATTAGCGACGTATATATTAAAAATATTTAGCAACGTGTTTAGCGAAGTCTTTGACGTCGCTAAATTTTTATTTGACGCCGCTAAACGTCGCTAAATTTTGGTTAATTAGGGCTCAGTTTTCTTTTCCCCCATCTGTCAAAAATTTCAAAAGTTTTCAAAACCTTTCGATTTCCCCCACCCCCCCTCTCCGGCGACCGGCTCTCCACGGCTGCGGCTACTCCGGCATCCCCCTCCTCCTCTGTAAACCCCCTCACCCAAAAATTAGGGCTACTTGGCTTAGCTAGTGAAATTAGGGCTAAATTGAACCAATTAGAAATTAGAACACGGCATTTAATTTAATTACGAAACAATTATGACACGTAGCACACCTTACCGTTGCTCGATAATTGGAGCACCTCACTAGCCGTTGCCTATCTACGAATTTCACAACATTGACCTAGACGTGCCCGCTTACCTCTCTGACCCTTGAGCAACTTATAATATTGCTTTCTTGTGCAACATTTTAGCCGCACAATAAACGTTGCGGACGTCATTTCCTAATTCGATATAAATTCCAATTTTGTACCCATGTGCGTCCCAATCGAAATCGTGAACCCAATCTTGACCGTTTTGTACGACCTGGATTTTATTACTAATCTACTCTGTATCCTCTACGTCCCAGACCCTTTGTTCCGCCTATTTTTATTTCTCTGTGCTCTTAATTAATTCTAGAACATCGTGCGCGTTTCGATTTAATTAATTAAATCCAATTTCTGCCTTTGTGCAATTTTTCAATTGTTGGGGGCTTTTATGCAAAAATGCACTGAGGTGTCCCCACCATTGGACAATTCACAAAGGAATCGATTTTTCCCTTCACGTGAATTTTTCTCATAATTTTCTGGAATTTCAAACGCGCAACATCGCCCTCCTATTTTAATCCAACCCTTGCAATTAAACAATTGTAATTTATAGCCCAACGTCTTCATGTGAGCCCAAGTCCAATCCCAAGATATAGAGCCCAAGGCCCACTCCAAAGAGAGTTGACCAAGCCCAAAATTTACCTAGGTCAACAAAACCCCAAACCCCACATGTATAAATATAACTTCTCCTTCCTTTTCTTTATTTTTCAATACCTAAATCTAACCACATAGCCGACCACCACCTATATTACTATTCACCTTCCTCCTTCCTCCGATTTACCCCTGCAGCCACCTCGCCGGAGGCCGTCGACCACCAGCCGAACCACCACCCTTCCTTCCTCCTTCCTCTCTGCCGGATCCCGATGCCTCCGGTCAACTCCTTCCTCGACCCGCCGGATCCAGCACCGACTGCTCCATTAACCCCGGCCATCTCGCCTGGATCATCCCCGACCTCCCTCCTCCTCCTCGACAGCCAGACCACCATCTCCGGCCAGAGTTCCTCCTCTCCGCTCACTTCGGCTTCCGACTCTCTCCTCAATCCCCACTTTTCTCCACAATAAAAAAATTACTTTTTTCTATTTTCTTTGTTCCATTCATCATCGCATTCGATCGAATCACTGTCGACAGATTGTTCACATATTGCTATGATCCACCACTTCTTCTTTAACTCCATTGTCGCCTCTCCTTCTAGCGCCATTCTCCTTTAGATCTCATTCTCGCAGAGGAACACGAAAGAAAGAGCTAATTTTGAAGAGCTTCTTCAATCTGTGACTCGGTGTTCCATATCTTGCTGGAAAGATGAACGGAGCAGTACTCATCGCCATTGCCGCTTCGATCGATAATCTGTTGCAAGGATGGGACAATGCCACCATTGCAGGAGCTGTCCTGTACATAAAGAGGGAGTTCAAATTGGAGACTGAGCCTACTATTGAGGGGTTAATTGTAGCTATGTCACTAATTGGAGCCACAATTATCACAACATTCTCTGGAGCTCTATCAGATTCTGTCGGCAGAAGGCCTATGCTAATAATCTCACCAGTCCTATACTTTCTTAGTGGTCTTCTGATGCTATGGGCTCCCAATGTCTATATGTTACTACTTGGCGAGGCTTATTGATGGGTTTGGAATTGGATTGGCTGTCACTCTGGTCCCTGTTTATATTTCTGAAACAGCCCCAGCAGATATAAGGGGATTATTGAACACACTTCCTCAGTTCAGCGGCTCTGTAGGAATGTTCATGTCGTATTGTATGGTCTTCGCCATGTCACTAATGGAGCAGCCCAACTGGAGATTGATGCTGGGGGTTCTCTCTATTCCATCCCTTGTATATTTCTCTCTGACAGTATTCTTTTGTCTGAATCGCCAAGGTGGCTTGTGAGTAAAGGGCGAATGGCAGAGGTGAAAAAGGTTCTGCAGAGGTTGCGTGGGAGGGATGATGTTGCAGGATATTGGATTGATTCTGCGCGACTGTTGGAGCAGGTTATTGGTACATCGCAGCTCTCTGGTCAGGCAAGTATACCTTGCCTTTGTACTGTTATTTATATTCCCTATGTTGCATACATCTTTACTTTCTGTCTTCAGTTCATATATTTTCACTGTTATACAAAATGCACGTGACGGTGACGTCGCGATATGTTTTTATTATGTATATGCATTGACCTTGTTCATGAGACTACCCCATTATCTTGTAGCATCATTAGGTTCATTGGCCGAGTCACAGTTGTTACACGAGTTGTGAGTCTCATATAGATCACGGACTGGCGTGCAGGGTTTGGCCTCCTGTACGTGTGGACCGTGCGTTAGGAATAACTGCTGTTAGAAACTTTGCATGCTAGTAGACTTGGCAGTTATTAGAGGTCCAGGGACATAGCTTATTGTAGTACGGTGGTCCCATCCTTGTCCTTGTTTGGTTGCAGGATTGGGCTAGGGTACTAAGAATAGGCTATGGACCAAATCGTGTCATGGATGTGACATGCTTAGAGCATGGGGTGGGGAGAACAACAAGTACCGCATTTGAGCTCCTTTGCACTTTTTCTGTGAAGCCCGGATTCTCCGCTGGAGATACGGGTGATGATGACCCTTATATATTATGTACTATCAGGCGGGCCACCGGCGTTCAAAAGACGACGTGCCTTTTAGGCCCCTGGCTCTTCAAAAGAGAACCATGCCAAATCCCAGTTTTCAGCCAGATAGCTCACTTGTGGGGAAAGTTGTTCTTAACTGCATTCACTTTAGATGGTTAGGCGACCCGTTGGATATTTATTTCAGTACTTTATTGGCATGTGTTTAAGTATACTTGTTATGTCCCTCTGAGGACCTGGTCCGCTGCCAGGTGTATTTGTTCTTGAGTATTCGCAGGAGCGCAGATTTGGAAGGATATAGATGCTCCGTGGATGTCTTCTCTTCGAGCCGTGATTGGTAGCTGGTACTTATATTGTTTGAGTGAGTTGTACTTATATTGTATTTACTTCTCCATTTGAGTTGGTAGTGGATTTGTTTCCACCCAACTATCATCTTTAGATACTTCTTGTGGAGATCTAGTTTCATAGATACTGGTTATTTATTTCTATATGATTTTGGTGGATGATATTTAGATTTTAACCTGTGACTTGTATTTCATTTTATACCACTTGTGGATTTTATATTCATATTACAGCGTACGTATGGATTTGGTTTTCATATATTGGAGTTGCCATATCCATGCGGCTGGCATGCTTCCGTGTCCTAGTCCTACGTATTTTTGGGACTGGGACGTGACATCCTCCTCCTCGAGCTCTAGGTAAACCCTAACTCTCTCTCTCTCTCTCTCTCTCTCTCTCTCTCTCTCTCTCTCTCTCTCTCTCACATGTGACACTAATACAACACACACTTGACAGACACGACACACGCACACAGACACTGACAGACACACACGACACACACACACACACACACACACACACACACACACACACACACACACACACACACACACACACACACACACACACACACACACACACACACACACACACAGACACAATATTTGATCTATTGGATGTGTCCATGTGAATTGAGGGTTGGTATCATGGTGGTGTGGTGTATGGAGGATGTATCCTAGAGTATCTTGGTGTTGCACACCAAATGTTTGTGAATTGGACTAGTGGTTGTGTGTGTGTGTCTATTTATGCCTTAGAGTATCATATGATATGTATATGTAAATTGGTGTATTATCTATTTGCATATGAGAGAGTATATGCATATATATGTGTATCTCGATATATATATATAGATAGGTATATAGCTACTGTTATCTGTGTTGGTGTTCATAGTGTCTTCTAGCTGTGCTTGATGTGAAAGAGGGTAGAAGAGTCGAGTTGTGTGTGGGTGTCACTACTGAACTATGAGGCTTCAGGAACTAAACTCAATTCAGTTTGGCCTAGTGCATTAGGCAAGCTGGCAATGTGTTGCAGTGGTGTCGGGTTGGCACTGTGAGGAGGGGATTGGTTCCTGTCATCTTCTGCAGTGAGAGAGTGTTGGTGCACACTTGAGCAGCATCAAACACATGCATGCTTGAGCAATGGCAAGGCAGCAACAAGCACTGCTGTGAGCCATGACAGTAGCTAAGGGCAGTTGGAAACAACTAAGTGAAGGGAAGATTTAGCCACTGCAGCAGCAGTGCAAAGTATCAGAGGTTGCAGACTCAGTTAGGGTCTGCAGGCATGTGTTTGGGTTAAGGTATAGACAAGTATCGGGTAGGTGTTCACAGGTCACTTGTTGCATGCCAATACATCCCTTAACTGATACTGAGGTATCAGAGATTTAATTGGCAAGAGTGATCAGTATAGTTCAATTAGAGCACAACAGTGCTGTGAAGTGAACTGATACTGTGGTATCAGGGAGGAGTGACTGCTATGGGTTATAGTCCAGTGAGCAAGTATAAGGATGAAGTGCAAGGTGCCAGGCCAAGGGTAAGAGGCTCTCAGTGTGGATAGTAGAGTACTTAATATCAAAGCAGAATATCCTAGTAGTCCAGTATCAAGTGGGAGTAACAAGTGACTGGGACCAAGGTATTATTGTGACATACATTTATGAGCTAAGATGTGAGTTGGGGTAAGGTAGGATATTAGTTAAGTTATACTAGTAGTATTTAATATAGCTAATATTAACTAGTATACTTAGTAATAACTAGTATTAGCTAGGCATTAACTAGTATAAACTAGAATTCCTTAGTACGACCTTGAAGACATAGTGTAGCAAGGTATTAACCTAGTATTGACTAGTATAAACTAGTATGGATCTAGAAGTGGCTTAGAAACATCACCATGAACTAGTTAACCCTGTTTATCATTTCAAAACACTCATTAACATTTATATTCCATATCTAGGGCTCTTGGACTTTGATAAATGAAAGTATGTATTATATCGGTTATGAAATGAAAGTATTGCTTATTTTAGACTTTGATAAATAAAAGTATGTATTATATCAGTTATGATTTTTATAGTACGATTAAGTTATGAAGTTAGGTGATAAACCACTGTATGAATAATTTATATGATACATACTGTCATTTTTGCAGAAGTATCTAGAAATGGATATGAATTACTATCTGTGTCATCGTTTGTGGATGTACAACCGTCAACCTGATGACATGTGCGGTGTGCAAGATAAATTCATTGAGGGTGTACAACAGTTCCTGCAGTTCGCCAAGGCGTTCCCTCAGTACATAGACGGTACTAAAATTAAGTATCCATGTGTGAGCTATCGCAACAGGAAATATCATCCAGAAGTGAAAGTTACATATCATTTATACTCGAAGGGCTTCACACCGAATTACTATCAGTGGACCGCGCACGGAGAACTTGTATCTCTAGCATCGGAGTCGGAGCCCTATATGGAGCCGTATATGGATGTCCACGACCACGATGCTTACGACGATGGGTTGGTGAACATGGTTTATGATGCGGCGGGGCCTAGTTTCAATCCGGACAATTATGATACGGCGGGACCTAGTTTCAATCCGGACAATTATGATGCAACTGAGGAGGCACCGAATGCCGATGCTGCAAAGTTTATGGAGTTGCTGGAGAATACAAGGACTCCACTATATCCTGGTTGTGAGGATCATTCACCGTTGGAGGTGGTTACAAGATTATTGAGCATCAAGTCCAATTTTAACATGTCGCAAGAATGCTATAATCGACTGCTCGATTTGATTATAGAGATCTTGCCCGAGGGTGCAAAGTTGCCTACAGACTTCTATCGATCTAAGAGGATGGTGAGATCGCTTTGGATGGGATACGAGAAAATCGATGCATATCGCAACGGGTGCATGTTGTACTACAAAGACGACAAGGATGAAGATGCGTGCAGATTCTGTAGTGCTGATCGCTACAAGGCCACTGTTAGAGAAAAGTCTGTAATTGCAAGGAAGCCTACCGATTCGATGCACTACTTGCCTTTGACGTCGCAGTTGCAGCGGTTGTTTATGGTTAAGGAGATTGCAGAAAACATGAGTTGGCACGGGCGAAAACAGATCGAAGGAGTATTGGATCATCCATCCGATGGAGAAGCATGGAAGCACTTTGATCGAGAGTATCCATATTTTGCCGAAGAAGCGCGTAATGTCAGATTGGGGCTCTCCTCTGACGGTTTTACCCCATTCGGACTTTCGGGCTCCCAGTATTCGTGTTGGCCTGTGATCGTCACTCCGTACAATCTACCGCCTTGGATGTGCATGAAGACTCCGTATATGTTCCTAGCCGTTATTATCCCGGGTCCGAACAATCCGAAGAGGAACATCGATGTGTATTTACAGCCTTTGATAGATGAGTTGAATCAGCTGTGGGAAGTTGGTGCCTGTGGGTGACTGCTAGTGCACCTACACCTGGAGAGACTGCTACTAAATCGCAGCCCGCTTCAGCTCCGTCGGCGGACGACCTGTGGGTGACCGCAGCTGGTGGTCTCCAGAGGGGTACGTACTTCGGTACGAGCTCCTTTGGCGCCCTGGTTGCGACGCAGCCATCTAGGGCCTCCCCGACAGCTGCGTATTCCACACAACCCTTGTAGTCGCAGCCCTTGCAGTCGTCGTCCAGGAGGCCGTTGACCGTCAGATTGTGTCTCGCCGTGACGAGTTGCTGTGAAGGATGGAGGAGCAGCCCCGGTCCCAGCCACAGACGGACGATCCGATGCTCATCGTACGATTCGATATGATCGATCGCAGCATGACGGAGCTCCGGGATTTAACAAATGATATTAGAGCCTCGACAGACCGCAACATCATGGAGCTGCAGGCGTCACAACTATCGATGGGCGAGAGGCTGACGATGATGCATGATTCAATGGTTCATAGTAATACGAGGCTGTTATCTACCATGGATTCTTACAACCAGCAACCTGCAGACTTGGAGCGGGCACGGCCTCCTGGTGCGCCTACATCGACACAGACTTCACCGACGTCACTGCCTTCTCCATCGACATCGGTGTCGATTCCATGGGACGAGTATGAGCAGTTCTTATCCTTCAAGCGCGCCGGTGGTCAGCCTCCTGCAGATCAGCAGTAGTATAACTAGTTACTGGATATTTTTTTATATTATTATTTAGGATGCGATTGTATGGATATAAATTTGCCATATTCTTTACGATGAGATTTGCTGGATGCTTTTTTTTCTTCAAATTTTATTATATTATTCATATTAAATATGTTATTTTACCGGTGTTGAGTGTTCAGTGCCTGTTTTTCCCTATTTTTTTCTAGTTCAATGATACAAGTTGCAATATAATACACAGTCCCTGTACAAACTCAAATACACTGAATTATAATACACACACTCTCCCTATCTCTGAGCACATTAAGACCAACACACAACACATATATTACTGTCTTAATTCACTGGTATTCACACAGTTCCTAATATATTTTGGTTTACAACTGATGATTGATACTTGGCTTGTATTTATCCAGTGCACTAGAATTTCCCCCCTTGGTGCTGCTACTGTGTCCTTTATTCAATTATTTCTACTACCATCATATACTTGATAATGAACCCAAGGGGGTTGGCAAACCCAGAAATGCAATTCAGTAATATATATTTTTATTTTTTTTTCTAAAAATTAGCGACGTTTTTAGCGATGTTTAGCGACGTTCATTTACGTCGCTAACTATATCGCTAATTAGCAATGCTGTTACACGTCGCTAACGAAGTCGCTAAAATCGTCGATGTACGTCGCAAACTGCTGACATGGCAGTATTGCCAGGTCATTAAAGACGTCGGTGTAACATCGCTATATAAGTCGCTAATTAGCGACGTTTAGCGACTTTATTAAACGTCGCTAATTAGTGACGCTGCGTCGCTAAATTTAGCGACACATTAAAGTCGCTAAAAAATGTCGGCATAGCGACGTTTAGTGATGTTTTTTGTTTTAGCGACTTGATTTTTTCCGACTTCTTTAAAACGTCGCTAATTACGTCGCTAAACTAACTTAGCGACGTTGTTTGGTTATTTAGCGACGTTTTTAGACGTCGCTAATTTGAATTTTTCTGGTAGTGGGCGACAGTGAAAACTAGGCAAAAAAATATGCAGCGGAGAGGTCCCTCTTGACTCTAACCGCTAAGTCCATCATTGGGATACGGTCCACTAAATATGGGATCGATTCCGAAGAATTAAATCCATAAGGAGAAAAAAATCTTGATTCAATCTATCCCGATCGAACGATACCGAAAGTATTTCTTAGTCGCACTTCCCGAAAAGGTGGAGGTCTCATCAAGCTGCTGATCGACTCCTTCATATCTACCACTGTGGCCTGTAATATGGTCATCGCCGTAACAAGTTGCTCTATCCTATTAGGTTGTGCTGCAGCAGAAGATGCCAGCAGTGGAGGTCTCGAGTATATCGACATCTGCGACGCCAAGGAGACGGGGGCGACGACGTGTCCGCCTTTCCCTCTTCCGCCAGCGGCCATGGAAGAGGACGTTGTGGCCGGCGAAGACTCAGCGACACTCTCTTCCACCCCATCCTGAGTTGCGTGAAAGGCGCTCTTAGTCTGCAGAAACTAGAACGTAGCATATCCAATGATACGAGCTTAATTTTCTAATGGACTTCTAACTTGTAATATAAATTCCAATACCTCATATTATTCTAACTTATAATATAAATTGAAATACTTACAGCAGTTTTGCTGGTCTTTTCATCCACGTATCTCCTGTCCTTCCTCCTCTTGTGCGTATACTCAAAAATATCGGCCAAACTGATTCACTTAGCTTCTGTCCTTCCTCCTCTTGTGCGTATACTCAAAAATATCGACCAAACTGATTCTAGAGGGATTCCCCCCTCCTTCGCCAGCTTCTTCGCATGTGTATGAAATATTAAGAAAATACATTAGCTTGATAATTAATGTTATTTAACTATATAATAAAAATATTTAAGTACTTCGTGTTATCTTATCAGGTTTCGATGGTACATAGTGATGGGGATCGATCAACCAATATGCAGACTCCAATGAGATCGCTCCTTCTTCCCTTGCTCGGACCTCTTCTTGAACTCAGGAGTATCGAGCTCTTTTTGCATCTTCTCCCAAAAATAATCACGGGTCTAGGGTTTCTTGCCCTTTCCAATATTTATCTTTTTTTGCAAATCATCCTTTGCATCCCGTATCTTCTTGCTATATGTACCGCGATATGTCTTCCTGATCTCCGCATCGCGATGCTTGGGCCACCAGTAGGTTTTTTGACATACAAATTAAATTAACAATTAATATAAATAGATTAAAAACTAATTAATAAATAGAATAACAGAAAATATCGCATATACCTTCATCTGTTCAAGCCATATATACTGCATGTCAGACAGCACATCGAAGAATCTAAGGCAGGGGCCGTGATAGTTTCTCCTAATAATTTTTCCAAGTGCTGGAGTAGCACTGTAGGGAAAAAACCTACAAAGAAATAACAAAAGATTATTTAGTTGAATAAATAAATAAAACATATGAAGTTAACTGCATCAGATAAAACATATAAATTTACTTACAGCTCTTTGGTCGTGGGCCAAAGCGCCTTTCTGAACTGCCCCTCCGGTCTCTCTGGTTGTGTCGGAGGACCATACGGTCGGGGGATATACCGACCACTAGCATCATACTCTAAGTCCAGATACTCCGGGGCCCATCGTACAGCTGCCGGAGTAACTGGTGGACGAACTGACGATGGGGTGCTGGGATCTGCATCAGATGATGACGGGGGCATAGATGTCGATGATGGAGCGATGAGAATGTATGCGATAAATGACGGAGTGTCTGTGCCTGTAGCCGATGGCAGAGTGGAGGTGCCTGCGACCGACGAGGGGGTATCGGGATCACGTGATCGAGGATATAATCCATCTCGGGTAGTATAAGATCACGACCACCTCGATCACATCCACGACCATGATCACCACGATCACGACCACGACCACGACCACCAGCCATCTATGATCACGATTCACATATATAGACATCTAATAAATAGAACTAAGCAACAAGATAGTCATCTAATAAATATAACTAACCAACAAAAAGGTATGGAAACTAAGATAAAAGTATTTTTAGTAAGAGATAGATGTGTTTTTAGTAACAAAATTAAACTCCATCTCTACGTACAGTATGTAGACAACATAGGTAATCTAATCGTCATCGTCATCCTCATCAAGCTCTTCTTCATCTTCATCTTCTTTTTCTTCTTCTTCTTCTTCTTCTTCTTCTTCTTCTTTAGAGACATCTTCCTGGTCATAGACAAGACCAATTATCTGGTTGTGAGCTAAGTCTTGTATATCAACCTCTTCCACCCTTATATTTTTCTCGACAATAGCTTAAACATCAATATTATCCACGGAACCTTCTTTCGACTACTGTCCCAAATATTGAGGCTCTTCGACCTGGTCCTCCTGGTACGCTGGGTCTCCAACATTGAACGTATTTCTAGCTTTAGTCTTACATGCCGTCCACCAGTCAAATCAATCTCTACGACGCCTTAGGTAACTTATATAGTAGACTTGAACAGCTTGACTTGCTATGACAAATGAGTAGGACCCTCTATATCTCCTGCGATAGTTTATATCGATAAATCCAAATTATTTATTAATTTTTCATCCTTGATTTGGTATTATGTCGAACCAATCATATTTGAACATCACAATATTCATGTCATATGGAGTCGAATATTGTAACTCTACAATGTCAAACCAATCATCGTAAATGGTCCCTCTTATACAAACACCGAAATCCTTTGTATTCAATCCGTCAGTAAGAAATTCAGTATTAACAGAATTTTTAGTTGCTTTAAACTTGAAGCCATTAATAACATAGCCTTGCCAAGTCCTTGTTTCATTAATCAGTCCCAATGCCAAATAACGAAGGCTCTCATTTATGAGTGTTGTTCCAGGCAAGAAAACCTGTAAACACACGTCAATAATAGATATGTTATTAGCGACATATACAAAAATGGTAGCAGCAATATATTTAACATATTATTTGAGTTGCTTACATATTTGCTAAACCAGGACTTAAAGTTACAATCGACCTCTCTTTGAAGTTCCTTCTCATTAATATTGGGTGTCCTTATTTTAACTTCATCTCTAAATACACTGAGAGATAGAATCAAAATGAGTTAGTATATTTCATTAAAAATATTAGCGATAACTGTCAAAGTCTAGTCACTTACATCTCCAAATCTCTCACTTCTTGTATTTCATAATTTAATAATACATATCGATGAGCTACATCCAACTCATCATCATCCAACCACCGTTTCTTACTAGCCCCAATAGGCTTGCCCCTCACATTGAATATCGACAAGCCTCCCTTGTAGCATGCATCTCCTACATCTTCGTCATTCCTTGGAGCTTTATTTTGATTTGTCTCGATATTAGTATCGAAATAAATTGATTAAAAGTTTGATACTTCCTCGATAATATATGCTTCATATACCGAAGCCTCTATATGGGCCTTGTTTCCAACTTTCTGCTTAAGATGGTGTAGGTACCTAGAAAGACACATTACTTTGAATCAATTTAGAGTAAAAAAATCCACTTAATTTGTTAATTAAAATGCGTCTTATATTGATATTTTACCTTTCAAATGAATACATCCATCGGTACTGAACAGGTCCACCGACACGTGCTTCGTACAATAGATGAATCGGCAGATGCTCCATACTGTCGAAAAAGTCGAAAGAAAATACTTTCTCTAATTTATAAATTGTCAATACAGTTTTCTCCTCAAGTTCAACCATATGCTGCATCGTCAGCTTACTTCAACAAATATCCCTGAAGAATATAGATAGCTCGGCCAACGGAATCCATACAGCAGGAGGCAACAACTCTCTAAGAGCAATAGGTAATAACCTTTCCATGAACACGTGGCAGTCGTGACTCTTCATTCCCGTTAGCTTACTTTCATTGAGATCAACGCATCTAGACAAATTCGATACATAGATGTCGAAAAATCATAAACTTGATATCCAGTTGTATATTATCAATCTATCTTCCCTGCTTAACGTGAATGACGCTATTGGCTTCACAGGTCCACTAGCTCCCCCTTTGTATTAAGTTTAAAAAAGGACGCTTGCATATCTCGGCCATATCTTGTCTTGATTTGGGATTGTCCTTCGTCTTTCCTTTATATTCATAATGGTATTAAAGACATTATCGAACATATTCTTTTCGATATGCATGACATCAAAATTATGTCTTATAAGATTATCTCTCCAATAAGGTAAGTCCCAGAAGATACTCCACTTGGTCCAATTATGTATATGTCTAAATCCCTCGACACGATTGTTCGATATTGAATCTTCTATCACGGTCAGCAAATCCTTCACATCTTCCCAAATATCATATCCCGACAATCTGGTAGGTGGACGAGAAAGTTCTTGCTTTCCAGCTCTAAATGCCTCATTGTTCTTTCTCCAAGGATGTGACGCGGGTAAAAATTGACGGTGACAGTCAAAGAATGAGGCTTCCCCTCCATGTTTAAGGCGAACAACCTTACTCTTTTTCATACATATCGGACAAGACTTAGTGTCGTGGGTACTCCATCCCGATAACATACCATATGCAGAAAAATTATTGATCCCACATAAGTGAAGCTCTCAACTGAAAGTTCTGTTTTCTCTAAATATCGTAGGTCGTGACGCCCAACTCCCACAGTTGTTTCAGTTCATCCACCAACGGCTGCAAATATATATCGATATTCTTCGTTGGATTTCTGGGACCGGGTATGATAATTGTCAAGAACATATAAGGAGTCTTCATACACATCCATGGTGGTAGATTGTAAGGGGTGATTATCACGACCAACAGGAGTATTGAGATCCAGACTGTCCAAAAGGAGCGAAGCCATCAGAACATAGAGCCAATCGGATTTTTCTAGGCTCCGCAGCAAAATTCGGATAACGTCGGTCAAAATGCTTCCACGCCTCTCCATCAGACGAATTTTTTTTCCAAAGCTGGTAGGTCATGCCGGAATCCTGTCGATTGAAAACGTATCGACATGAATCTGATTTAACCCATCACTATGATTTTTTTTTGCTGTTCAATATGAATATCCGCGTCACCTGTTGAGGAGTTTTTTGTATTCTCTACCAACTCCATAAAAATTACAACATCGACATTTGTTCAATATGATGCCTTTCCGCATAGTATCGACATGAATTCGGATATCAATAGCTCAGAATACTACCCAAAATTTATTTTAGCATACATTAGTGTGAATCATCTAATTTTTGTACATCAGTGTAGTATATGTTCTTATCAAATGTAGTATCTGAAGGATATAACAGAATTAAGATAAACCCACATAATGTAATGCTAAGACATCAGCTCATAATATAAAATATAGTGATAAGTTGTGGTATCATCATTGCCGAGGGATGGGGGCCGAAAGACAGTCAATGTTATCTACGACAACATGGTCTTTACCTCGCTAGTCAAATGGCTGAATGGACTATGCCCTGTCGTTATTGGGCCAAGTCCTTGCCTCCTAGAGAAGTAATCAAAATTCTTCATATCACTTTGTAGGAGCAATTAATTGTGTTATCTAGACTCTAGTGTATATATTAGATGTGGTCTTATAGTTTTAGTTGTGTTTGGGGATGAAGATAATGTGTATTATGGGAGTATCCTATAGTTAGAGGGTATCATAGATCTCTCCCTCTCCCTTACATCAGCGCATTTGTACTTAATTGGAACCCGTGTTCCAAGCCTGTACACACAACCTGAGTACTATCCTCCATGTCCTTCTCTTTTACATGTATCACACTATAGATACACTCACAGAGCACCTTCTCAACCTCACAGTCCAAGCCCCACATCTAACCGCCTGTGCACCCCTTCTACCACTGATATATCACAATAATCAGTCACTAAGATCTTATACACTATGATCTAATACACCACTGCAATCAACAAGCCACTGTCCCCAACTAGTACCTAACAAACTGCCTGACTGAGCATTGTTTCCATCTTCACCTGTGCACACTTGTGCACCGGTCTGCACTTGTAGTGCCCAAGTGCACTGCACCCCTTGTCTGAACCCGACTCCCCCTAAATAGTTACTGCACAAGGCCTAACCCGAGCCTCCAACAGTCAGCCCCTAAATACACATAAGCCATAACACAAACATCTAGAGTGGTAACAAAAAATTATCACATAAATCATTCCCAAATGGTACACCCTAGAGTGTGAGCAGTAACAGTGCAAACCGAAGTAGGGAATGGAGGAGGAGAGGGGAGGAAGACTTACAGTGGAGCGGAGGAGAGGGAAGCACGGGCCGGTGGGGAGCACGGGGCTGGAGGAGAGGAGAGAGGCGCGGTCGATCGAAATAAAATTTTTGATTGACCGCCTAATTAATATAACCTATGGCACAGTACTTGGCGACGGATATACGACGTCCAAATCCGTCGTCACAACTAAACTATCTAGGCGACGTATCCGCGACTCAATATCCATTCCCAGACCATCGCCATGTTTACCCACGTTGTTCCCGCGGTTGACTGCGCAAACTGGTGACGATCTAGCGACTAATTGGTGACGACCTGGCGACGAATAGTTAATTAATTCGCAAATGGTGGTTATTGGTCGTCCAACCGACAGTGAACCGTCGCTACTTGGCGATGGATATTGACCGTCGTCAATATTTTGTCGCTAAATCACTGTATTTTAGTAGTGCGATAGATCGAGATAATTAGTTTTAGTATTAAGTAAGCCAAAATAGCATGATGATTGGGTTTAGTTTCCAAAAGACGGCCAATTAGTTGTACTATTTAGGCTTACTTATCCTATTGTCACCCTAACTATAGTGTTCGAGTATTTTTGGCACTTTTTAACTTTTTATTTTTCAATTTTGGCACCCCAACTTCATAGATTACTCTTTTGAAGTAACTTTCGTCAATTTTGAAGCACATCGATATCACTTAAAAAATATCTTGCAGTACAAAAGCACAACTAAATACTTGTATTGTCATATATTCTTTTGAAGTAGTCCCGATGTATTCAAAATTGACTAAAAGGTGCTTCAAAAGTAATTGGGGTACCAAAATCGAGCAGTGAAAAATTAATGTGTCAAAAACGTCCGAGCGCTATATTTGATGTCTCTTTAGAATAAGGTGGGGTTAAAACTAGCATGGGTTGAAGCTATAAAAGAAGAATATCTTTTTTGGTACCCTTATAGAGGGTACAAACTAAGAATTCAAATAGCCAACCCATATAAAGATAAATTGCGGATTATAGGAACTAGTTTGCTGAAGGTTTGGTAGATGAGCAAAAATAAAGAAAATTATGATAAGATGAATTCGTATTAATATCTTCCAAGAATTATGGTATACTTATTTTTCTTTCAACTTATTGATATATGTTAGATATGACAAGGAGATTTTCAAAAGTTAGGATACACTAGGAGGTATATATATCTACCTTCTATCCTTGATGTATGACTATGATATGAAATCAATATGAACATGGCACTTACACTGAAATATTTGCGAAGAGAACTTTAACTAACAAAATTGTCAAGGAAAAAAAACATATTAATGACAGAACATTAGTACATGAAATGATCATCAGTATCAAAAAGGTTGAGTTTGCAAAATTTAACTGAAACTTGATCAATACTTGAAGCTGCATCAGATACCAACTTCCCAAAAACAGTCACAAGTTACTCTTAATTGAAATTGCAGCACTGCATGATTCAGAAGACAATCAATACACAATTTATAGCAGAAATCTCAGTAGCATCATATGATCAGGAAAAGGAAAAAAAAAGGATTTTGTTAACATGTGCCTTTAGGTTAAGGATAATTAATACATAGTTTTTTTTACTTTGAAAATTGTTATAGACATGTAATAAATATATAAAAAAAAAATTGTATTGGAAAATGTTATCAATACCCGATGCAAAAAACTTTTGTATTGGAAAATTATTTTATTGGGAGTTGATGACATTTTCCGACGGATTTTATTTTATAATATTTATTGGGTGTTTATAACAATTTTGTAAAACAAAAAACTATGTATTGTTTTTCCTTAACATGTGTTAACAAAACCCAAAGAAAAAAGACTAATATGTTAATCTTCATAAACGTTATGTCCCTAAGTATATGTATCATTGCTCAGTGGTTAATTTCTGGACCTCTCATGGGAAGACACAAAGTGTGTATGTGTGTGTGTGTGTGTGTGTGTGTGAGAGAGAGAGAGAGAGAGAGAGAGAGAGGATGGGGATTTGTAACATTCTACTTTGAGATTGTACCAGAGAGTACTGGAAAAGCAATCTTACCTGCGTTTTAGTTGCTTGTACAATTAAGGCTCATGTCCATGTCCCCGTGTCCGTCTGCATCTTATTAATGGTGGATGTGCAGTACTTGTTTG
Source organism: Iris macrosiphon (assembly GCA_036927795.1). NCBI lineage: Eukaryota > Viridiplantae > Streptophyta > Magnoliopsida > Asparagales > Iridaceae > Iris > Iris macrosiphon. The sequence goes on from JAYESA010000017.1 coordinate 133,087,244, forward strand.
CCTCGAAAAGCAGCTACAGTGCACGTGAAGGACAACCTCCAAACTCCCCCACTTGCTAAACCTGTAACTCACTAATTCCAAACCAGAACTGAAACTGCTCAGTATTTTCCGGCCAACTTAGCTTTGTTTTGTCGTCATCGTCGCATACATAGGAAGAGGCTTCTAAGTAAAAACCATTTACTTGTGAACATTTATGGCATGAACAATGATGGCAAAATCATAACAACATCACGTTGCAATGTAGGCTTTTGCTGCAGAAATTAGGTTAGAGAGCAAGTACGTGGGAGTGATGATGAGATTTGACAGCAACAACAGCAAGGCATGGCCATGAGTTGTGCTGCTTTGACAAGCTACAGTAGAGGAGTGGCAGCAGTACTGAAAGAGAAGACAACCATATAGCTCTAACTATAGTAAGGCTGGCCATGGGATAAGACCGAAAAGACTTCGGATTAGGATAGCTCCAAAGTCGAACATGACGTGCAAGAGGTCGGGGTTGCAGGTAACCCCCGAGGACCAACCCAAAACAAGGATTAAGGGACAACCAAAATAAGCTCCGGCTTAGACAACCCAACTCTTTTTCTGGCCGGCCCTGACTACAATATTACTGTGTGCTTGTAAGAGATTGAGAGTTGAAATCAAGCTCCAAAAAGAAATCCTCAGAGCTTACCTCTACATTACTGAACTCAGATTCAGGGTCGGTCCTTGGTAAGAGTGACAAGCCATCGGACTTGGACAATCCTCCTAGTTAGGGCAATCCTCTCAGATCCCTAAGTTCCCACCTTTTTTTCAATAGAGCCTCCGCAGTCTACCACAACTCTTTTTTGTCAGTTGAAATATCACTCCACCAAGTCCATATTTTTAGTTTCCTCTCGAAAGCCTCGAGTAGCTCAAGGAGGGAAACCCGGAATCCGAGTTCCACTCCGTCGTCAGAACTGGAGACTTCGACGCCGCTATCAACTCCACTCGTCATCAATATTTGGATATCTTCTTTTGGAGTCAAGGACAAAGGATAACCAAATTTAGCTCCGACTAGGACAACACAATCCCCTGAGCCGGCCCTGCTTAGATTGCCTTAAATTTGGTTCTATATTATAGGCAATGAAAGAGAAACCAAGTAAACCTACTGATAAACTTGTAACTAAGAAAAGTACCATTAAGAGAAAGAAAAAAAAATGCTCATCATTCTTCCATAAATTAATATCTTCTTCTTTCCTTATAGTTTACTGATAAACAATTTAAACTTAATTATATGCTTTCGAGACTCAATCCCCGGATAAAGAAGCTTTTTCATCATCATCAAATTGAACCAAGAACTCAAAGATTTGTACCAAGCTTCTTTAACCAACACAAGGAGTTAAAGAGTAGTCACCCTATCACCAACAAAATAAACAAGAAAAAGAAACATAGATTAAAATGATAAAGAAGAAGCGAGACCAAAGCCTGAATGACATGAGTGTACTTAAGTTCAATAGGGCGGACCTGCTCCTCCGGCGGCCCAGCCACCGTAAGCGTCCGGTGGCAGCTGGACGTTGTTGAGCAGATTGGGCGGAAGCCCATGGAAGAGTGCTGGTCCATTGGGATCCGGCATTAGCTGCTGCCGAGGAGGCGAGTGCCCCACCATCGCCTCCTCCTCGTCGAGGGGGAGCCGCTCGTACGCCGCGTTCCCGAAGGACGCCGCCATTATAACCACCGGGCCCGACGCGATCAGCGCGCCCACCACGCTGCCCCCCACCACCTGCCCCTGCCCGCTGGCCAGATAGATGGTCAGCCCGGTCGCCGCCGGCGGGGCGGGCGGGGGAAGGAACGACCCGGCGAGGGACAAGATCTCGAACCGCCCCTGGAGCGCGACGACGGCTCCGGGGGAGGCGGGCTGGCGGAGCGTGACGTTGGTGACGGTGCCCGCCCCGCTGAGGATGCACACCCCGCGCTGCCGGCGGCGCGCGAAGGTCGCGACGCTCTCGGCGACGTCGCACCCGGACGCGACCTCCATGACGTGGGAGCGGAGCGCGTTGGCGCTGTCGCGGGTGATGATGATGGGCGGCTTCGGCTTGTTCTTGGATCCGGCGGGGCGGCCGCGGGGCCTGCGGGTCGACATCTCGCCCTCCCCGCCGGAGTTCGACATGGGCACGAGCTCCTTGCCATCTTCTCCGCTGTTGTTGTTGTTGTTGTTGTCTTTTTCGTCGAGCTCTTGCTTCTTGCCGCGGTTGGGGCCGGCGGTCTCGTCTTCATATTTCACTTGCTGCTGCTGCTGCTGTTGGTGGAGCTGTTGCTGCTGTTGGAGGTGGTGATGGAAATCTCTTGTGCGGAAAGGGAGAGGGAGTTGATGCCGGCCATCCATTGCAACCACATACAATAAAACTCTCCTTCTTCCAACAAAGAGCAGTGGGCTGCTAAGACCTAGGAAATTAATGTAACAGTAACAACAGCAGAAGCAGTAGTAATAGTAGAAAGGAAGCAAAACAAAGAAAGAGAATATAGGAACTAAGCAAGAAACCGATCGGGAAAGAGAGGGGAAAAGAAAAAGAAAAGAGGGCTAGATTAAGAAAAGGGGAAAAGGAAGATGGATGTGTGCCTCTCCTTTTTCTTTTGGTCGTAGCAATAATCAAACCAAAAGCAAGAAGAAGCTGAAGATGATAGAGAATCCACCCATTAATCCTCAGCTGAAAAATCTCTCCATCGCCTTCCCGACGTACTCGTTCTACTCCCTCCTCCTCTATTTGATCATGTTGTTTGGTAGGAGGGAGGGGAGGGATCTCTATGAGTTTGGGGTGTTCTAGGAGTGGGTTAGGGTTAGGTCAATGGGAATTATAGGAGTGGATGGTTTTGGATATATAATAAGACAGTCTTGCCCATGGGCGGTAGTTGGGCCCACACAAACCTTAGCTCTAAAACTCTCTCTCTCTCTCTCTCTCTCTCTCTCTCTCTTTGGTTCTTCCAACACTCCCCCACGTTCTATCCATCAATCACTTCTACTATAGTACTTACATATTTATATATCGAGTCATTTCATTCCAAAGTCTATCCACTCTCTCCCTTTCTTTCTTTCTTTCTTTCTTTCTTTGAACAGAGATTTTGCAGCTTTCTTCTCCTCCATCCATGTTTTCAGTACTCTGCTGAGAATGGTCCAACCCTCCTTTCTGATTCTGCTCGTCCTTTCCCTCTCTTCTTCTTCTTCTTCTCCTGGTCATGGTCAGCTTCAGCTATCAGCTTTTGATGTCGCTTGTTCGGAAACCGGCTAATTCTCCCCGTACTTCTCCGTGTTATTTACATTCTTACCCCTACCAGAAATTCGACCGTTTTTAGGCAGAAACTGAGTTTGATATGACAAAAGCTAAGGGAAGATTTTTTTTTTTTTTTGTCCTGCGTCAAACCCCAGATTTTATTATACTTAAGCCAAGATCAATACCAAGAAGTACATAAAATACTGCTACTTCTTCTAATCCCAATACAATATAAAGCAATTACCAATCTAATTAGTTACTCATGAAGACTTGAATAACTAAATCAGAAATTTTGAGTGGTGAGGAGAGCCAAGAATATAAACACATTTTTGTGAAAGCTTAGGAGCTTGACACAGATACACTAGATATTTTTGAAGTTCGAAAATTTATACCAAATTTTTTCGAACTTTTCAGAAATTACTGGAAAAGAAGATGGCTCACTCGGACAATATAGTAGCTCCGCCCAATTATGAATCACTCAATCCAACTTATTTTTTCTCAATCTTTCCTTCTTTTGTCTCTATTGGTGTTTGCATAATAACACCAATACACAAGCATACTAAACTCCCAAATAATCAATTACCCAAGTCTCTTGAGCCGGAGGTTGGGGTTCTAGTCTCTTGAGTCACGACCGTCGCAGTTGTCGCAGTAGTATTAAGCCGGATTGTTAATCATTTGGGTAAAGTTATCCATTTGTTTCTATTGCGTATTGAAATGCGCCTCAAATTTTCGCTGTTGAACATCGGTTTGTTTACATTCCATTTCCATCATATGCAATATCTTCTCCATTGGTTCGATCAAAGCAATTGCTTTGAAGCTGCTCGGGTTACTTACTTTTGTCATTGCTACGAAAGAAAGAAATTTTCATTAGTACTCATGTAGTATTAAATCAAAAGGCATTCAACCGAGAAATCACATGAAGATCGAAAGTTTCAAAAGAAAACCAAAATCAAAATTCGAGAAAATAAAATCGTGCTCGATACATTATGTCACGCCTCGATTTAACCAAATCGATAAGTCACCCCTGAATGTAATATTGTACAAGTCTAAATTGTACTTGTGCAAGATATGGACGTGCACGTGTAACAAACCATATGAATGATAAGCTTGAAGCAAAAAATTTAAGCAAAAAGTTGAAGACACGTTGTAGGAATTAAGAAATGACTCTTTAAATTATTCAATACTTGCAACGAAGTCCATAACTTTTCTTCGGACAACTGAGAACATATCATGCCCTTTTATTACATTATAAAACTAAAACACCTTAAAACTTGAAAGAAAAACTCCAACTTCTTCGAGAAAAAGAGCTTCGGATGCTTCCAGAACTCCTAACACCTCTGAATGTCCGCGTTGTTAATTCCAACACATGTAGAGAAGAGAGCCAGTATATTGGAGAATACACTGGTGAGCGGTATTAACCCGTACCCAAACCAACACAGTACTCATGTGTAACATAAACTTATTAATGTGATCTTTCCACTTGAGCTAGGGTTTATTAACAATTCATAATTAAGAATATAATGCATAAGCATTAAATTTATCACTTGTACAGTAAAATTAATCTTACCCATAGTCAATTATTCAACCCTATACAACAAGGATTAGCACTCACTGTCATGCAAAATTATTATTAGCAATGCAGGATGTCTTCTGACGTTCATTGTTGATTCTGGCATTATAAAAACTATACAGAATATTACCACATGCCCTTCCAGTTCGGACAGCTATCTCCACTGAAGGTCCCGTAATATCTTGTGCTTAAAGAACGTTTCATATAATTTTTTCTAGGCTGATATAGTCCCGGTTCTCCGGATACCGTTCGCGGAATCCAAAAATTGTGCAACATTGTCCATGACTATACAAATGCATATGCAACTTAACTATAAAGTATATCTTATATGTTAACAAAAAACTAAAAATAATACAATAAAATCTCTATTTATCGAATTCCTCGAGTCAATGCTAGCAATCTCATATTCCTATTATGGGTTATCACGATTGGTAATCCATTGGTTTCAAACCATTTCTAACTATTCCATGGGATAAAATAATTTCCATACTGCTTTCCATATGAAAGCTCATACTACAATGTCACCGAATTACACGCTTAAGAATCTCCTATATCATTCGCGTGCATAAATGGACTAACAGTTAGCATTTTTATTACATCAATCAATAACAGTAACAACACACAACTGACTTCTTTTAACTTTTACTTCTGAATAGGGGATCATCAATCGTAAGGATGTTGTAAAGGAAACAATGGGAGAATTCTTTTATTAGGGCGTGGAGGTAAATGAAAGAATAGGCAAAACCATCCATTGATAAGAGATTTCCGAGAGAAGGAGAACTACTTCGCAATGATCAGGCCTTGTTATGTGTCCACCTACAATGGCACTAACATCGGATCAGTACTCATCATCTATCTTTCATTTCTCTCATAATCCCAAAATGAATGCAGAAATCGATGGAAGTGAACTAAATCATTCATCAAAAATAACAATGAAAATTTATTCTCAAAATAAAATAGCAAAAATGTCCAACGAAAACAATAATGAAAAGAATAGGAAGATACTCTTATATAGAGTTCATTCCCAAAGTATGATTCATTATACTTGGACTTATTTTAACAAAAGTCTATCCATGAATAGGAAATGCCTCAATACATTTGTCCCAATCTATTAGATGCCGAAAGGTTTTCCATCTTAACCCAACTTCGACTAGATTATACTAGCCATATCTCCCGTCTCATCCCAAATCTAAATCCTTGACTATAGAGATCCATGTGAAACTCGAGGATGCGACACAAGTCCCCATGTGGGCGCTACTTGATCAATGCCTCTCCTCACATTAATTAACAGTCGCGCGAACTAAAGTTGGTCTTCTTTTCCACCTAGTGACCGTTTTCCAATCTATCACGCCTGATTCTGCCGAATCGCTATGTTGCCACCGGACATAATGCCCTAGAAGCCTAAAGTGAAGTTTTACATGACAAACAGGGCCGGCCCTAAGCTCATGGAGGCCCAAGGCAAAATTTTAAAATGAGACCCCATATATAATGTAAAAATAAAACAAAAGTAAATAAAAAATATACCTCCACTAAAATTTGAAATAGGAACCTCTTGTGTACAAGTCTAATTTAATAACCACTACAATACAATTTTTTTGTGATAAGAATGGCCCATGATAAATACTAGTTCTATTTTTGGTACAAAATTATTTATATATTTAAACATTTTTTTTTTGGCTCTCTTGGCCTATGGGGTCTTGGGCGATCGTCTTGTCCGCCCTTGTAAACCCCCTGATTTTTCAAATTTTTAAAAACTAGAATTTTCACAATTTTCTGGAATTTTCTGGGATTTTTCTGCAATTTAAAATAAGGGTTTTAATTATTCAATAATTTTTAAATGATATTAAACAATATTAAAATATTATGAAAATAATATTTTTGGATGTAAAATGAAAAACTGGACTTAGAACAATTTTTCTGGAATTTATCGGACCCCGGACCTATTTTTAAATACCTAAAAACTATTTGTTTAAATAATTATTTATTTATTTATTTATTAAATGATTTTATATTATTATTATTATTATTATTTTAAATTATAACCCGGCCCGTCGGCCCAGCCCATTGGGCCCTAACCCGAACCCGGCCCATCCCCGGCCTAGCGGGTCGGGCGGGTCGGCCAGACCCGCTAGCCCGAGACCCGCACCCGTCTCCCCCGCTGCACGACCCCTCGGCTGCCCGCGTCTTCCGGCGACGTGGCCGCCGCCCTCCGCGCTGCCCGGCCACGTCGCAGCCTCCTCCGCGCTGCCAGCGGCCACGACCCCCCCCTGACCGCCTCAGCTCCGCCATCCTCGGCCCCGCTCCCTCTCCTCCGCCCTATATATATATTCCCCCCCCGCCGGCTCCAGCCCCCCCCCCACCACGATCACCGCCACCGCCACTGCGCCTCGCCAGCCTCGCCGAGAGCCGCCGCCGTGCAGACCCCCGCGCCGCCGTCCTCCTCCGCGCCCAGCCCCCTCATCCTCCTCCTTCCTCCCCTCCGGCGGCCACCGCCCGCAGAAGCAGCAGCAGCAGCAGCCAGAAGCAGCGGCTCCGCCGCCGAGCCGTCGCCGCCGCCGAGCCGTCGCCACCGTGCGCCTCGCCGCGCTGCCCCGCCGCAGTCAGCCCCCCCGCGCCGCCGTCCCAGCCGCCGGAGCCCCGCAGCAGCGAACCCCAAGCCCTAACCCTAATTTTGGGTTCCTGTGTCCGACACGAGTCGGACACGTGTCGGACACGGTTCGACCCCGGTTTTCGGGTCCCCTTCAGGTGCGCGTAACTTTTTAACCGTAGCTCCGTTTTCGATTCCGCAAATTCCTACGCGAAGCCTGTATGACCCTCTCGGTGCCCGGACAAACTGTTCGGGGCATCGCGGCCTGTGGCGATCGCACACCGCGATCCAAAAACAGGAAAAACCCAGACCCTGTTTTACCCCGGAACTGAGTCGCCCCGCCAAACGGGACGACTTGGTCGCGCGCGGTCTTCACAGATACGTGCGCCTCGTCGATACGGACGTGTGGGTTTTCGCGGAAGCTGGTTCGGGTGTGCGTGCACCCCGGAATCAACGCGTATCCGCGGACATCGCCCCGTATCCGCCTTTTCGGCAATTCGACCTAACTTCGTGCACACACGTCGGATCGAGACGAAACTTGCGCCATCGGACTCGTAGCGATACGCTGGTCCTGTGGGTCAAGTTTGGTCCGATTCTGAGAACGTTGACGAAATCGCGTGTCGTGGGCCCCACAGGCCCCGCTCGACGGGCGATTTTGTGTTCGGCTCATCGGAATCCAATTCTGGAAGTTCCGTTGGGTTCGTATCAGCGTTCCTGACCTGTTGACACTGAGTTTGGTGAATTTGGGGACCGTTGACCCTGACGCGTTTTTCGGTGCAAAGCGGGCCCACCGGTGGACCCCGTTTTGGCCCGAAACTGCCGTTTCTGTCCTTGTCTCCAAATTGGACCCAAGGACAGGCGTTTCTAGCTGATTGATATTTTCTGGATCTGATGGTGATGTTTGTTTCAGCAACCGGAGTACCGCCTGCAATTCCCGTCGAAGTCAGAACTGCGAACATAGCCAGAACCACAGGCAAGTGTACCTCGCCAAAACTCGCAGCTTGCTATATATTTCCTGGACTTGGTTATACATCAGTGGGCAAGTAAAGCTGCCAATTCTCAGATATTTCTGGTTATAGTATTTTACTTGATTTTCTGGTAGTTTCTTATGTAACCTGTTTAACTGCTCAACCCAGGACACCTGACACTCTGCATGTGACGGAATTGCCTGAGATATACCTGGTGTTTCCGTATAGGTTACATATTCATGACATTTACAGTTTACATGCTTAGATTCTATCCTGACTCATTGCATTAGTTAAATCTTGCATGACTTGTACCTGATATTCTGGAACTGTGACGTGAGATTACATGGGGTGGGGAGAGGATTATCATATCAAGGCTGAAAATAATATAATGAAAACATGGTTATCTGGAGGTGTCTTAGTCTCTGATACAGAGCTCTGGCACAAGTACTGGCCCTCTCGAGAAATACTGCTATGGTTTCTCCAACACTGATCCTGTAGTAGTCTCAGCCTGAGTATGACTAGAACTCTCACTTGCATATCACTTAGCTGGTTTACATAGTTACTCTGCTGTTTATTTCATTGCTGCACTGATATTCATTATGGCTTGAGATATTTCTGTACCTTGCTATGTCCCCTGAGGACCTGGAATGGATGATGTCCCCAGGTACAGCTGAAGAGAACTACCCTGAAGTGTACGGTACCGGAGCACTCCTCGGAACAGAACAAGGAGCAGAGGACGAGATAGTGGCCGAAGACTTCTCTTGAGCACCGGCTTCAGTTTTACAGTATTTCCATTTCCAGCATTTTAAATTCCTGTCTTTTCTTAATGTAACAGACTAATTCTCGGATTTGTCCCCGAGATAGCTTATTTGAGATTTCAGTATTTATTTCCATTGCATTTATTTCCTGGCAATTAATCTGTGTTATCTGTGGATGAGATTAGAAATACCTGAGACTGTAACTTAGTATTGCTAGACTACAGCTTAAGCATGCCCTGATGGATCCATTAAATTGGGTTGTTCATCGGTGCGTGCTGCTGGCCATTGCCACGCTCCTCCAGTCCCTCGGCATTTTGGGACTGGGGCGTGACAGCCCTGGTCCAGGGCTGGCCCTGAAGACAAGAACGTGCACGGGTGATAATTCTTTTGAACAACATGTTTAAATCACATTATAACAGAAAGTTGAAGACACAATATTGGAAGAAAATAGTTTTTCATTAATAACTTGCAACGGAATACAAGATCTGAATATATTTGAAATGTCGTCTCGACCATGTTCATGAAATACAAAAAAAAACTAACAAGCTACCATGAAATAATACTTGTCTTCCCATACATTATGTCAATGTATACATTGAAACTAAAATGCCTTTAAAATGAACCAGCTTTGAAATATTTTAAAATAGGAAGAACTTTCAGTCATTTTCTCAGGACTTTAACTAACTTTATGCACCCTCGTTGTAAATGACACATGTGGGGTTGGGGATCAATACATTATCGTGCACTAGTGAGTATTACTAACCCACTCGCCTAAGCCAACATTGAAATCATGTGAAGCATATAATTATATTAAATGATCTTACTATTTAGAACTAGGATTGATTAACATTTCATATAGATAGCATAAATTAAAACTAGAAACATGTAATCATATCATTTATCAGTGATTTTTTACTACAATCATGTGCCAGTTCCTACAAAAACTAGAGATTAATACATGCATGTAGTCTATATATATGAGGTCATTTGTGAATCTGACTCCATGAAGGACTATTACGTGTTATTGCGACACGTCCTCTTAGTCCGGGTTGCAAGCATCACTAAAGGTCCCACAATACCTTGTGCATGAAGCACGTTCCACATTATTTTTTTCTAGGCCGATTCAGTTCCAGTGCCTCGGATACCGTTTTGAGGAAAGTCAAATCTTGTGCACAAGTTGTCCATGATTATGCAAATGCGTGTACATTTTAACTATAAACATATGCATGACACATAACTTAAATAAGCAATGTAAATCTATACTTGAATATAAGTTCATTCTCGCTATTCTATATTGTTCCAATTGGCAACACATTGATTTCAAACATTACTTGGCACAATACCACATCAATAGTTTCGGGACTGCACCGTTTCCTACAGTTTCGTAATACCGCACCATAATTGTCTGCTTCTCATACGAAACTCTTACTACATAAATCTCGTGCATAAATGCACTCAATCATTACAGTCATTCAATGTTCCATTCTTAGTGTTACAGAATGCATTGTGGCTTTCATTTATTATGTATATTCTACCAGGCATCATCAATCTAAGGACATGTGAGGATACCGGAAATTATTTTTTTAAGGTGTAAAGGAATAGAAAAAAGGGTCAGAACCACCCAACGAGTCGAGAATTTATCGAGAGAAGGATAATCGCTTCGTAACGATCAAGCCTCAGTTATGCGTTCTCCTGCTGTGGTATCAACATCGAATCAGTATCCTTCTTCTGTCATTCCTCTTTTAGAATTTTGGAAAAATAAATGCAGAAATCAACACGAAAGCACATTCATCAAATTTCAAGTAGCAAAACGTCAAAAGAACACTACAATGAAAAGGTATGGAAAGAGACTCTTATATAGAATTCATTCATAAAATTCATTCGCCAAGAAACAGTCCTCTATATTTATGACTCATTCTAACAGAAGTCAATACATGAATTAAAAAGATTCTCAATGCATCCGTCCATATCGATTAGATGTCGAAAGGTTCACCGAACACTCTGTACCGACTAATTTAAACTAGACACAAGCTCATCACATAGTGCGCCTTCTGGAGCTGGACACTACACAACCCTCCTCGCCGGACGGATCAAGGTGCACCATAGCCCTCTGGATATTGGCAGAAACCCTAATATCGTCGTCATTTTCGGATGATGGCTTCTAGCTCAAGTGGCAGGAGGGGAGGACATTAAGTTCCATGTACATGCCGTGTGAATTCATGTGGGCCGCGGAGCTAACCACTAACAAAAATTACCTGCTTGGATCACAACAGTAGTGAACTCTTTGGACTTCATACTACATGAAACATGTTGCTAGCTATCCACGTCTAAATAATTTCTTTAGATTGACTAGCCTTTCAAGCATTTGGTGCTGAAAGTTACAATACATTGTATAAGTTGATTTTCTCTTAGATTCATGAATTAAGAACTTGTCAATCTATCACGTTACCGTTTCATTTGCATCAATTTGTTGCGTCAATGTTGAGACTATGTGATTCTTTTTTTTTTTTTTCTTTTTCTTTTTCTTTTTCTTTTTCTTTTACATAGTTTACATCATAATAATGATACAGCATTGAACCACAAAAACCAAGAAGATCGAACAACTAATCAAAAGCGTGTACATAAACAGAATACAAACTGTAATTTAGAAGGCCTTTTTACTAGTGAGTATTTCAATGAATAGACAAACTCGGCCGCATGCAAGACTCTAAATCTTGCTAGGTTACTATTCTATTGACACAATCGTATTGCTTCTAATTATACCTTTTAGCACAAAAGTTATTATTTGTAAGTACAAATCCGATTTTAGAAAGATAATAACAAAAACAGAAAATTTGATGTACAGAAAATATTTTTAAACAAATTAAGTAAAACGAAATAATTTGTAAAAAATTGAAATCACGAAAGCTTTCGCCATCTCAAATGGCGAAAATATGAAATAATTTTTTTTTTTTTATATTTGTCAAATTTTTGCCAAATGGGTTCGCCAACCAAGTTGACAAAAATCTGACAATAGTTTTTTTTTTTTTTTTTTTGGGTTTGATTTTTTTGGTTTTTTTGTGTTGGTTTTTTGGATAGTTGGGTTTGGTTTTTTTTTGTTGGTTTTATAAATAATTAATCAATAGATTTTCTAACGACAACTTAAAATTGACTAAAATATTTTTTCAAATATTAGATAGCACATCTATTATCAATCAAAATATAATTTTAGAAATAGCAACCGTTTGATTATTATCTATACTAATTTGTTATTATGTATACTAATATAATTTTGAAAATATAATTATTATCTATAGTAATTTGTTATTATCTAACTAAACACATATTCAAAATTTAAAACATATATTTATGAGAAATCATAAAAAAATAGATATCACAATTTAACAAATAACAAACTAATTATTTATTATCTATATAATTAATTATTTTAAATAAATTGTGTACAAATAATAATAAATTATCTTTTAGTGATATGAAAGAAAAATATAATATTGATAGTAATATTAATCAATAGATTTTGTTATCATTCATATTAGTATAGATAATAACAAATTAGTATAGATAATAAAAAATTCAAAAATAAAATTACCGAAAATAAAATTTGGAGGTCGAAATATCGTTTTTTTGCGATTCTAAAAATTTTCAAAGTCCGTCAAACGGTGGAACTTTTTATCCCGTAGTACTTTTTGATACGGTCATCTTGGCACAAACTGGACCTTGTTTCGATCACTCAGTCAAAAGTTATAATACTTTAAAGTTTTAAATTTTATATTTTTGCCTGTGACATGTGTGTCTTGCTTTGGATGAAAATTCTTTCTACACGAATTGTGTTACTCTCGTCGAAAACCTACAAATCGGCCTATTTTTTGACGAAAAATGATTTCCAAATAAATAGTTATTGCCGCTCGAAGTCTGCTCGACAACAGACATAATATTCTTACGGCAGTTTTTTATTTTTATTTTTAGTTGTTCAATAATAGCATATTTTATTTTGGATGTTCAATTTTATTTTTTTTCTAATTTATTAAAAAAAATTATTGCTACAACAACTTTAAAAAAAAAAAAAACTAAACGTAAATAAAACAAAACAAAAGCATTTATTTTAAAAAGAAAAAAAAATAAACCAGAAAAAAAAACAAATCCAATTATCCAAAAAAAATCATCACAAAAAAACATAAAAAACCAAACAAAAACAAACCAAAAGAAAAAAAAAAAAGTCTGATTTTTGCTAACTTGGTTGGCAAAAATTTGACAAATAAAAAAAAAATCAAATTTTCGCCATCAGAGATGGCGAAACCTTTCATGATTTCAAATTTTTTTAAAATTGTTTCGTTTTAGTTAATTTGTTTAAAAATATTTTATGTACAGTAAATTTTCTGTTACAAAAACTCTTGTTTTGACATGTCCTTGGAACATGGTAAAATTTCCAAATTTGTGTAGTTAATTTAGACCTTCATATTCGCATTGGGACTTTCAGACAATATGTTCACATATTTAAGTACTGAAGTAAAAGCACTAGTAAATCTGATCGAATTTGATTTTACATTATAAATATCGTTTTATTCATATGGTATTAGAGACTTTACTTTTGCTCCTTGTTAATTTTTAACTTATATTCCAATAGACTCTTCATAAAATTGAGGGTAGCATGGCATGTGAAGAGACAATTATTTAGACTACAAGTTATAGCTCGATCATACATTTCATCCCGTTCTCTCCATCAACTGTGTTAGAATAGGAATATATAATCCTCAACGCTTACTAATCTTACTTTAGTCTCTAGAACTTTAATATGTGAAATACGGTTGAATGTTTTATGTAATGTAAGATAGTCCATAATATATACTATATAGGACCATTGTTTTTCTATACGACATCTTCCGAACTCTAGATATAGAATTATATCATCAGTGACAAACAACTGTCACGTTGGAACGGGAACATATATATAGTTAAGTTTCTAACCATTGAAAGATGAAGCTTGAGATGAAATAATTGGTTGCTGATTAGAGTTGGGAACAGGCTCGCAACATGTGATCGGGCCGCCAGCAGCGACAGATCGATGATGAAGGCGTGATCCTGGGAACGAGAGAGCTTGGCACAAGATGACATGCGGCATCGCCCAATATTATGTGGCCTTACCAAAGCTACAAGCCAAGCATGACACGCGCCGGTCTACCCACCCAACTGGGAACGAGGCTGCAGGCACATTGGTAGTTGTTATGCTTCTGTCCAAAACCCTAGCTTATATTATTTTAAGCTAGATCTCTTCACCTATGTAGGTTTTACCACTCGTTGAGTTGGCAACGGAGACCAATATATATATATATATATATATATATATATATATAGTTTTTTTTTTTATATGTATTTTCCACCGGATAAGAAATTAAGTTTTCAAGAGGGGATTTCAAATGTGTCCATCCCCACGAGAGCTCCCCATCGTAACCAATATGCCACGACCCCACGGACATAAAGGTCAGGACGATTCGGTTCCCAAAGCATGAAAGTGGTTAAAATTTGAACTTAGAATTATTTTACGTATTTGCAGATAAAATTTACTGTGATTTGACTTAAATAGTAAATCTTGTCTGTCACCAAATCAGAGTTTTAATTACATCAGGAAAAAAAAATTCTCTGAAATGGAGCGCAGAAATAAAAAAAATCGCTATCTCACTGTCACTACCACATTTCTAGAGTAGGGGCATTGATGTCATTTGTGATATATATATATATATATATATATATATATATATATATATATATATATATATATATATATATATTTTGTGTTGTAGTTACATGATATGTATGATATATTATATTATTATTATTAATGAGATGGGTTAGTGGACTAGACTTGATGTGACCAAGGACTTTACATTAGACTAGTCATATTTGAACCCACTAATTAATCCCTATCCATTTTAAATTAGATTCTAGTTAAACCCCTTACTTAGGATTAAAACCCACTTATTTGAATAACTCTTCATGACTACCCATAGGGGCATTGAGGACCTTATGCATTGCAACCCTAAACCATATGTGTGGTCGGCCCTATAAGTAGAGAGGGAGCCTCCCTCAAAGCCATTCATAGCTCATGAAGAAATCCTAGAAATAGTTCTTCCCAAAACCCTTTCTTTCCTCCACAAATTTCAGAAATTTAAACCTCAAATCCCACTCATTTTCCTCATCTAAGAGGCCTAGAAGCTTAGTTCACAATGAGCCTTAGAGAAGAAGAAGTTCACATTGGAAAACCATCTCCCAATAGGTAAAAATCTGAAATCTCTCCTTTAAATTTTGCTTTTATTATTTGTTTGGTAATTTGGAGCCCACCCATGGTTTAGGAATAGCTATAAGGCACGAGCATGAGTCTCTATTGGTACCCATTATGTTTCTTCGTGGTGTTATATGTAATTTGGGAATTTGTGTTTTAAGGATGTATTTTTCCTCCATTGTTCTTTGTAACTAATCATACTATATATATATATATATATATATATATATATATATATATATATATATATATATATATGATATGAGTATATGTTTTTAGTTGCAATTTGTGGGTTTTGGCAAGAGGATTGGTTGTGTATCATAGAGTATCAATGGTGCACTCAAAGTATTTGTTGATATGTGTGTTCATATAGTGGGATATATATATATATATACACACATTCATATATTATGAGTGTGTTGTGTTGTTAGTGTTGGTTTTGGATAGGGTGTGCTTTTGCACTTGAGTGTGGGGGATTAGGATTGGTAAAAGAGGGGTCGAGCATTGTGCAGTGTCACTGCACAGTTTGCAGCATACTTGTTGTTGTTGGTAGCATGTGTGTATGCATTGTGTGGTGTTCTTGTTGTGGAGGGGTGTCGGGCCAGCAAAGCATGTGTGCACAGTCAAGCAATGCACATGATTGCTGTGTGGGGTTTTGCACATGTGACAGTTGGGAGCTCCATTGTGTTGTTTGCGCTTGATGTAACTGCTTATGGATGCAACTGTATGTGTCCAAACACGATTCAGTGCACTGGCATACACTGTTGATCCAATTCAGAGTTAAGGTGGTTATAGCAGTGAATGATGCTTGGTGTATATGAATAATGGTTCATTAGAGTGGGGGTTATGCACCATAAGATGTAGGTGTACACTTAAGTGCCTGTATGTGTCAGTATGATAGGAAGGAGTATGTCAGTGAGGAGTGGTACCTGTGTTCGAGTATCAGTGAGTGCATTATATATAGGTTAGTATTCTGAGACAGGAAGGTTGGGGTTTTCACTGTGTCCATTAGAATATGGAGGCTTGTGGGCAGTTGATTGGTGCCATGTAGGTGCAAGTGCTAGTTAGGGGAAACTTGAGTTTAAGTTCATAGTTGTAGGAAGAGTGTTCAGTTCTGAAATGCAGGCACTATGAAGCTGGTGTTAGTGAGGGCAGGGTAGGTATTCTGTGATGATACTGATACCTGGTATAAGAGGGGGTTTGAAGTATTAGTTGAGTTAAAGAGTGTACTGATACTTGAAGTATCAGTAACTAGGAGGATTAAAGTATCAGTTGGGGCACCAAGGGGATGTGAGTGAAGTGCACAAGTGCACTCAGTCTCAGTTCAAACTTGAGGCAGTGGGTACCTGATGCACATGGGTGCAGATCAGATGGGGGTAATGTGGCTCAAGTGTTATGTAGCAAGGTAAGAAGAATAGGAAGTGTTCAGTATACACAGTGATGTCCAACTGTGCAGACTTCTGTTTCACAGATGGAGAGGGGATTAAGAGCATGAAAGCAATCTTTGTGATGTTCTAAACACTGTAATATATCAGTTTTATACCCACAACAACCCCTCCAATGCAAAAGTAATAATAGAGTGCTTCACTCCACCCTCACTTAATGGAAACCATGTGACAAGTTAACAGCCATCCTTGGTATACCCTATGTATCAGTCACAGTGAGAGTTTGAAGGGGGCTCGGGTCTTGCAGCTAGGTAGCAGATGTATAAGGGAGTGGTTAGTATCAGATGAGGAGGTAACTGATACTGAATTGTATCAGTTGGTGGAGACTCGGGTAGGCTTACCTGCAGTCAAAGGATGATGGTATCAGTGGATGATGAAATCAGTGAATAAGGTACAGTTAGTTCAGTCAATTAGGTGATATCTTTGAGTATCAGGGGTAGCAGATGTTCAGTTGTGGGTTATTGTAGTTGATTGGTGTAGTATAGTGTCAGATATTAGATGTTAATCCATTAGTTACATAGAGATTAGTCAGTGTATAGTTAGAAATTGAATTCAAATATTAGTTAGCCTATGAAATGTTAAGTAATATTAGTAGACTATTGTATTAGTAATCTTTAATAGCTATACATAATATATTAGTTACTATAGGGTTTTCAGTAGGTATTTCACTTAGTATTAGATTAATAGATGTTAAGTCAGTTAGTTAATTAGCTATATGTTAGTTATTCAATTACTTAATATTAGTTGAGGTTTCGGGTAGAAATAATAGTTAGTTATCTATATACTAGTTAGTATATAGCACATAGAGTATTTAACCTATAGGTATTAGTGTGTTGGTTAGCTTAGCTAGTTAGAGACCTAAAACCTTAGCTTGAACCTAGAGATTAGTGTAGATCTACAGATGACCCAGAAGCATTATATTAGCTAGTTATTCCTGATCATTATTTCATTTCACAACTTAACACAACTGCTCCATATTTAGGTCTTTATAATTCCATCTAGGACATTGATCCTCATTCCTTGCTCAGGACCACAGGCGAGTATATTCTCTGACAGTTTTTATTATGTTGATTATTACTATGATTCTAGTTGTAGTGTATGCTTGATTCCGACACAGCGGATACACGGGCTAGTATCATAGACATATGTCATGAGGAGTCGTGATTGGAATCCATCGTAATAGCTGGGGACGGAAAAATATTAGTAAGGTTACGTGATCATACCCCACTTTACATGCATCATAGCTCACCCCACATATCACGTAGGGTGTAGTCTGACCATTAACATACCTCATAGCCTGTTATATATGATTAGACTGACTATTGCTCGCATCATAGCTAACCAGATGGTTAGCCTGACCTCACATGTATCATAGTCAATCATATATAACAAGCCTGATCTAGTCCCAAGCCGATCACATAGCAAAATGATTTTTCACAACACTTAGCTAGAATTTTTATTCTTATTCCAGTTCACTCATTCTAGTATTCACATATATCTGGTCATTGCTAGTTAGATCTATATGCTGATTACATGTCTCTCTAGTATTCCTTATTTTCCAGTATTTCTTCATCATGTATTTTCTTACACTGTCTTATAGTTTTTGTGAATATAATTGAAACTGCAGTTTAGTGTTTGTGCTTCACTCCAATCCTGACTGGATAACATTTTCAGAGGATCTTGAGAATTTTTGTCCTACCCACTATGGTCCAGGAGTAGATGGAGAGTACATTCCGAAGATTCCAGAGGAGCCACTCTCCTTAGAGGAGACACCACCCGTAGTCATTTAGACAGCTTCTTAGTCTAATTATCCATGTATTGAATTGTTCTAAACTTGAGACTTGAGTTGTATTATATTGAGACTATTATGTTGGGATAGCTAGACTCTAGATTATTATTGTTATTTGAGTTGTGTGCTAGACTTATGTCAGAACTTCCTTATCCTTTACATCTTATCGTGCCATTTACTTTCCTATAGTTATTGTGATTGAGTATCTTATGATTTGATGATCAAATGCTTATTTATTGTCCTCCTTATGCAGTTGAGATCATTGACAGGTTATTTTATGAGTTTTGATTAGTAGTATTGAGACCTAGACAGCGTTCTACCGCCGATGCTACGGCGTAGGCTGGACGTACCCACGGCTCATGCCCAAATTCCGGGTGCGGGTCGTGACACATTTTAGTGGTGGCCCATGCAAGTCTAACTACAGACTCTAAAAGAGTAAGATTAGGTCGCAACTAGTGCAGTATCGTGGTAGTGCTCAGACTTAGAGTACTATTACGAGCATGAGATGGGTTATAGATGAGAGTACGCTCAATCACAATTAGAAAATTTTCAATTTTATATTGTTATTCTGAATAATTGCTTCTTTTTAATTTTACTGTCCTTCTTGATGATATCATATCTTTTGCCTTAATTGATTTTTTTCATTCGGTCTGTCTTTAGGATGCCATCGAAGACTAGGTCGTTGAGATTGGAACCCACAGCTTCCGAGAGGTCTGCCACCTCTCGACCTGACACCCAAACAGCTGGAGTTGCTCCTCCTACTTCACCTGTTCATGTAGGAGTTTTTGTAATTTTTTGGGTCCTCCCCCCTCCCACCTTTTCAGAGGGTTGTCCCGGCTGTTACGGAGCACTTTCCACCACCACCTATTTCGTTTCCAGGAGGTGTGCCCTTTGACGGGGCACAAATATTCACATTGATGCAGGGCATGGTGTATGCTCAGAATACGTCGGCAGAGGCTCAGCGAGTTCAGGATGAGGCACAGAGGGTGTAGGCAGAGGCACACCAAGCACAGACTGAGCTGGTGAGGGAGAGTATGAAAAATGCTCATCAGGTAGCTCTCCAGACCGTGGAGAGAGTTACACAGCAGCCACCTGGCCAGCAGCAACAGAGACCATGCACTATAGTAGATTTCAAGAGGATTATGCCTCGGGAGTTCAAGGGCGTTGAGGGGATACTCTACGCTGACGACTGACTGTAAGACATAGAGAGGAATTTGCGCTTGGCTCAGATTCCGGAGAGTCTACAAATCGAGGCCACCGACAGCCAGATGTTCGAAATCGCGTTGACTCGGTATCATACGGAGCCGAGACTTACTGTTAGAGAACTTACTTGGGAGTCTTTCAAGGAGGTTTTCAAGGAGAAGTTCTTTTCTGACGTGGCCCTGTGAGTCTTAGAGAGTCAGTTCCTTGACTTGGTCCAAGGGAACATATCGGTCGACGAGTACTCCGCAGAGTTTTGCCGCTTGAGTCATTTCGCACCATTGAGATTCGAGACCCAGCAGACCGAGCCTGAAAGTTCAGGAAGGGGCTGATGAGAGAGATCAAATCTCATACTTTTGGATGTCGTACTGCTACCTTTGAGGGCATTCTGATGGATGCCCAGATTGCTGAGGATGATTTGGACCTCAGGCCCAAGAGAGGACACGAAGTTTCTGGATGAGCGAGTGGTAGCGCGGGACTGGCCAAGCATCCCCACTTTCAGCAGCAACAGAGGCTATATCAGCACCAGCAGCACCAGCAGCCAGCTCGAGGACACATCCAGCAGCATCCCCAGAGGCAGACCCAGCCCGCTGTCCAGTGTGCGTACTGCGGGAAGGCAGGACACACGAGAGACATCTGTAGGAAGAGGTTGGGTACATATTTGTCTTGTAGATCATTAGCATACCAGTTGAGAGACTGTCCATCTATTTAGACTCGTCCAGGTCAGGGTGGAGCAGCCGCTCAAAGGGGACCTGTCAGAGTACCTACTGTACCAGGAGGCCAGCAGAGGGGACCTTCACTTCCGCCACAGCGACAGAGGTTTGCCCAGCACCAGCAGTACCAGAGAGGTGCACCCTAGGGACGAGTGTATGCCATGACGGTCGAAGAGGCCGAGCCAGCAGGAGACGTGATATCAGGTTCAGTTCTTCTCGATTCCATTCCAGCATTTGCATTATTCGATTCTGGCACTTCATATAGTTTTATATCTGTATCTTATGCTTTTAAGCATTGTTAGAGGGGGAACCCTAAGATAGGACTTATAAGATCACGACTGGCAGAGGCGTTATCCTAGTAAGTAATTTTTATAGAGTTTTATTGTGAGGCCGAGAGTTGAGTGTGTGCTTACTCGTAATGCCACTTCCGGGTTATGATATTGTACTCAGAATGGATTGGTTGAGTAGGCACCATGCTACTATAGATTATCATCGAGGTAGAGTAATATTTTGACCGCCAGGAGAGCCAAAGTTCGAGGTCGCTAGAGGAGCAGCGGAGCATAACAGGGGAACTTTTTGTAGAGCCAGGATGGAGGAAGAGGAGTTGACATATCCTTTCATAGCGGACTTCCTGGATGTCATTCCAGAGGAGTTGCCAAGTTTGCCACCAGACAAAGATGTTGAGTTCTCTATAGACTTGGTGCCAGGCGCGGAGCCCATATCATAGCACGTCTATAGGGTCAACAACAGTGAACTGACATAACTGAAGAAGCAGGTTGAGGAGTTGCAGGACAAGGGCTTCATCAAATCTAGTTCATCACCATGGGGAGCTCCAATATTGTTCGTACCGAAGAAGGATGGGTTGGTACATATGTGTATTGACTATAGAGCTCTGAACAACCTCACTATCAAGAACAAATATCTGTTGCCGAGGATAGATGATCTCTTCGATCTGTTGAGTAGAGCGAAGGTATTCTCAAAGATAGACTTGAGGTCAGGCTACCACCAGGTAAAAGTGAAGAGAGAAGATATTCCGAAGACAGCTTTTCGGACTCGATATGGCTAGTTTGAGTTCATGGTAATATCGTTTGGATTGACTAATGCACTGACAGTATTCATGAACCTGATGAACAATGTGTTCCACTAGTACCTTGACAAGTTCGTGGTGGTGTTCATCGATAACATTCTTGTGTATTCGAAGACCCCGGAGGAGCATAAGAAGCACATGTGGATGGTTTTAGAGACTCTCAAAAATAGGAGCTTTACGAGAAGCTTTCGAAGTGTGAGTTCTTCCTTGACAAGGTTAAATTTCTTGGGCACGTGGTGACGGGTGACGGGATCTCAGTAAACCCGAAGAAGATCGAGGTCGTGGAGTCGTGGGCTACTCCTAGTTCAGTGGCTGAGATCAGGAATTTTCTCGGACTAGCACGTTACTACATGAGGTTTGTACAAGAATTCTCCAGGATTGTAGATCCGATGACTAGGCTGACTAGGAAGGACGTAGATTTTGTCTGGACGGAGGATTGTCAGGCCATATTTGATGAGCTGACGAAGAGATTGACGATAACTCCAGTATTGACGTTGCCATCGGGGACAGGTGAATTCACTATCTACAATGATACTTCAGGGAAGGGTTTGGGTTGCATTCTTCAGCAGCACAGAAAGGTGATTGTCTATGCTTTTAGAAAATTACGTCCTCATGAGAAGAACTACCCAACCAACGATTATCTTTGCTCTAAAGTTGTGGAAACACTATCTGTACGGAGAGCGTATGGAGATCTTCATCGACCAAAAAAGCTTGAAATATGTATTTACGCAGAAATAGTTGAACATGAGGCAGAGTAGGTGGTTGGAGTTGATGGAGGACTTCAATATTTCATTACAGTACCTCCCAGGAAAGGCTAACGTAGTCGCCGATGCCTTGAGCAGGTATCCGATGGCTATGTACTTGACGACAGATAGACACTTGTTAGCCGATCTTGAGAGCTTAGAAATTGAGGTATTAGTTCCTGGTATCGAGATTCAGATATGGAGATTACAGATACAGTTCGAGCTGATGGACAGAATCAGAGCTACACAGTACGAGGATGAGGCTCTGAGGAGTATCAAGGTACATGTTCAGACAGGATTATCGGAGGACTTCACTATTGTTGATGATGGGTCATTACGGCACGGTACTAGGATATGTGTGCCGAGCGGGGAGCTGCACGAGGAGGTTTTGCAAGAGGCGCATCGCTCTCAGTACTCGATGCATCCATGTGCCAACAAGATGTATCGAGACCTGAGGAAGCACGTATGGTGGTATGGTATGAAGCGCGAGATAGCACGCTTTGTATCCCGGTGTTAGTGTGCCAGCAGGTAAAGGCGAATAGACAAAGGCCAGGTGGATTGCTTCAGCTTTTACCTATCCCAGAGTGGAAGTGAGAGCACGTGACGATAGATTTTGTTTCGGGGCTTCCGCATTCTCTAGGAGAGAAAGACGCAATTTGGGTCATCGTGGACTGGTTGACAAAATCAGCCAACTTCTTACCATTCAAAGTGGGTACTTCGACGGAGAAGCTAGCGGAGATGTATGTGTAGCAGATTATCATATTACATGGGGTTCCTGTGAGCATCGTCTCGGATCAGGATGGTCATTTCACTTTCCACTTCTGGAGGAGTTTGCAGGTTAGCTTGGGCACTCAGCTCAAGTTCAGTACCGCATATCACCCCAGACAGAGGGTAGTTGGAGAGGACTATTCAGACTTTCGAGGATATGCTACACACTTATGCTCTAGATCTCGGAGGTTCTTGGGAGGATCATCTACACCTGGTAGAGTTTGCTTACAATAACAACTACCAGGCCAGTATTGATATGTCACCATTCGAGGCCCTATATGGACGAAGGTGTCGCACACCATTATCTTGGGATGATGTCGGAGAGAGAGCCTTGTTGGGAACAGAAATGGTCGTAGATGCAACAGAAAAGGTGAAACTCATCAGAGATAGGCTTCGAGTGGAGCAGGACAGACAGCGGCATTGGGCCGATAACCACCGTAGACCCTTGGAGTTTGAGGTATAGGTTTTGTTAAATTTTCTTGTGATTGTTTTGTTTTATATTGTGTATTAAGGCTGCTTCTGTTCTAGGTTGGCGATTTGGTATTCTTACGAATTTCTTCGACACGGGGCACGATTTTCTTTGGTGGAGGCATGCAGCTTAGTCTACGGTAAATCGGACCTTTCAGTATTCTTACGAGGGTCGGTGCAATGGCCTACAGACTAGACTTGCTGCCTATATTAGAGGGAGTACATGACGTGTTCCACGTGTCGCAGCTGAGACGGTACGTGCCAGATCCTAGTCACGTACTAGATCACTCGAAGATCGAGGTTGGTCCGACTATCAGCTATCCTGAGCAGCCCATAGAGATTTTGGATCGCAGGTAGAAGGTATTTCGGAACCAGACTATTCCTTTGGTTCGTGTTGGATGGAGACATCACTCTCCAGGTGAGTCAACCTAGGAGAGGGAGGATGAAATGCGCGAGCAGTACCCGTATCTCTTCGAGCCTTGAGGTATAGTTCTTATTGTTCTGATTATGTTCTTGTGCTAGTTTAGTTCAATTTCGAGGACAAATTTTTTTTAGGAGGGTAGACTTGTCACTACTACATTTCTAGAGTAGGGGCATTAATATCATTTATGATATATATATATATATATATATATATATATATATATATATATATATATATATATATATATATATATTGTTGTAGTTACATGATATGTATGATATATTATATTATTATTATTAATGAGATGAGTTAGTGGAGTAGACTTGACGTGACCATGGACTTTACATTAGACTAGTCATATTTGAATCCACTAATTAATCCCTATCCATTTTAAATTAGATTCTAGTTAAACCCCTTACTTAGGATTTAAACTCACTTATTTGAATAACTCTTCATGACTAACCATAGGGGCATTGAGGACCTTATGGATTGCAACCAAAAAAATTTGTGTTGTTACTGTTGGTTTTGGATAGGGTGTGCTTTTGCACTTGAGTATGGGATATGAGGATTGGTAATAGAGGGGTCAAGCACTATGCAGTGTCATTGCACAGTTTACAGCATACTTGTTGCTGTTGGTAGCATGTGTGTATGCACTGTGTGGTGTTCTTGGTGTGGAGGGGTGTCGGGCCAGTGAAGCATGTGTGCACAGTCAAGCATGTGTCCACAGTCAAGCAGTGCACATGATTGTTGTGTGGGGTTTTGCACATGTGACAGTTGGGAGCTCCATTGTGTAATTTGCGCTTGATGTAACTGCTTATGGATGCAACTGTATGTGTCCAGACACGATTCAGTGCACTGGCATACACATTTGATGCAATTCAGAGTTAAGGTGGTTATAACAGTTAATGATGCTTGTGTGTATGAATAATGGTTCATTAGAGTGGGGATTTGCACCATGAGATGTAGGTGTACACTTAAGTGCATGTATGTGTCTGTATGATAGGAAGGAGTATGTCAGTGAGGAGTGGTACCTGTGTCGAGTATCAATAAGTGCATTATATATATGTATGTGTTCTGAGACAGGAAGGTTGGGGTTTTCACTGTGTGCATTAGAATATGGAGGCTTGTGGGAAGTTGATTGGTGACATGTAGGTGCAAGTGCTAGTTAGGGGAAACTTGAGTTTCAGTTCATAGTTGTAGGAAGAGTGTTTAGGTCTGAAATGCAGGAACTATGAAGCTAGTGTTAGTGAGGGCATGGTAGGTGTTCTGTGGTGATACTGATACATTGTATCAGAGGGGGTTTGAAGTATTAGTTGAGTTAAAGAGTGTACTGATACTTGAAGTATCAGTAACTAGGAGGATTGAAGTATCAGTTGGGGCACCAAGGGGATGTGAGTGAAGTACACAACTGCACTCAGTCTTAATTCAAACTTGAGGCAGTGTGTATCTGATACACATGGGTGCAAATCAGATGGGGGTAATGTGGCTCAAGTGTTATGTAGCAAGGTAAGAAGAATGGAAAGTGTCCAGTGTACACAGTGTTGGCCAACTGTGCAAACTTCTGTTTCAGAGATGGGGAGGGGATTAAGAGCATGACAACAACCTTTGTGATGTTCTAACCACTGTAATGTATCAGTTTTATACCTACAACAACCCCTCCAAATCAAAAGTATTAGTAGAGTGCTTCACCCCACCCTCACTTAATGGAAACCATGTGACATGTTAACATCCATACTTGGTATACCCTATGTATCAGTCACAGTGAGAGTTTGAAGGGGGCTCGGGTCTTGCAGCTAGGTAGCAGCAGTATAAGGGAGTGGTTAGTGTCTAGTAGAGGCATGTATCAGATGAGGAGGTGACTGATACTGAATTGTATCAGTTGGTGGAGACTCGAGTAGGCTTACCTGCAGTCAAATGATGATGGTATCTGTGGATAATGAAATCAGTGCATAAGGTACAGTTAGTTCAGTCAATTAGGTAATATCTTTGAGTATCAGGGGTAGCAGATGTTCAGTTGAGGGTTATTGTAGTTGATTGGTGTAGTATAGTGTTAGATATTAGATGTTAATCCATTAGTTACATAGAGATTAGTTCGTGTATAGTTAGAAATTGAATTCAAATATTAGTTAGCCTATGAAATGTTAAGTAATGTTAGTAGACTAGTGTATTGGTAATCTTTAATAGCTATACATAATATATTAGTTACTATAGGGTTATCAGTAGGTATTTCACTTAGTATTAGATTAATAGATGTTAAGTCAGTTAGATAATTAGCTACATATTAGTTATTCAACTACTTGATATTAGTTGAGGTTTCAGGTAGAATTAATAGTTAGTTTTCTATACACTAGTTAGTATATAACACATAGAGTATTTAACCTATAGGTATTAGTGTGTTGGTTAGCTTAGCTAGTTAGAAACCTAAAACCTTAGCTTGAACCTAGAGATTAGTGTAGATCTAGAGATGACCCAGATGCATCATATTAGCTAGTTATTCCTGATTATCATTTCATTTCACAACTTAACACAACTACTCTATATTTAGGTCTTTGTGATTCCATCTTGGACATCGATCCTCATTCCTTGCTTAGGACCACAGACAAGTACATTCTCTGACAGTTTTTATTATGTTGATTATTAATATGATTCTAGTTGTAGTGTATGCTTGATTCTGACACAGCGGATACAAGGACTAGTACCATAGATACCTGTCATGAGAAGTCGTGATTGGAATCCATCGTACTAGCTGGGGACGGGAAAATATTAGCTGGAGACTCGAGTAGGCTTACCTGCAGTCAAATGATGATGGTATCTGTGGATAATGAAATCAGTGCATAAGGTACAGTTAGTTCAGTCAATTAGGTAATATCTTTGAGTATCAGGGGTAGCAGATGTTCAGTTGAGGGTTATTGTAGTTGATTGGTGTAGTATAGTGTTAGATATTAGATGTTAATCCATTAGTTACATAGAGATTAGTTCGTGTATAGTTAGAAATTGAATTCAAATATTAGTTAGCCTATGAAATGTTAAGTAATGTTAGTAGACTAGTGTATTGGTAATCTTTAATAGCTATACATAATATATTAGTTACTATAGGGTTATCAGTAGGTATTTCACTTAGTATTAGATTAATAGATGTTAAGTCAGTTAGATAATTAGCTACATATTAGTTATTCAACTACTTGATATTAGTTGAGGTTTCAGGTAGAATTAATAGTTAGTTTTCTATACACTAGTTAGTATATAACACATAGAGTATTTAACCTATAGGTATTAGTGTGTTGGTTAGCTTAGCTAGTTAGAAACCTAAAACCTTAGCTTGAACCTAGAGATTAGTGTAGATCTAGAGATGACCCAGATGCATCATATTAGCTAGTTATTCCTGATTATCATTTCATTTCACAACTTAACACAACTACTCTATATTTAGGTCTTTGTGATTCCATCTTGGACATCGATCCTCATTCCTTGCTTAGGACCACAGACAAGTACATTCTCTGACAGTTTTTATTATGTTGATTATTAATATGATTCTAGTTGTAGTGTATGCTTGATTCTGACACAGCGGATACAAGGACTAGTACCATAGATACCTGTCATGAGAAGTCGTGATTGGAATCCATCGTACTAGCTGGGGACGGGAAAATATTAGCTGGAGACTCGAGTAGGCTTACCTGCAGTCAAATGATGATGGTATCTGTGGATAATGAAATCAGTGCATAAGGTACAGTTAGTTCAGTCAATTAGGTAATATCTTTGAGTATCAGGGGTAGCAGATGTTCAGTTGAGGGTTATTGTAGTTGATTGGTGTAGTATAGTGTTAGATATTAGATGTTAATCCATTAGTTACATAGAGATTAGTTCGTGTATAGTTAGAAATTGAATTCAAATATTAGTTAGCCTATGAAATGTTAAGTAATGTTAGTAGACTAGTGTATTGGTAATCTTTAATAGCTATACATAATATATTAGTTACTATAGGGTTATCAGTAGGTATTTCACTTAGTATTAGATTAATAGATGTTAAGTCAGTTAGATAATTAGCTACATATTAGTTATTCAACTACTTGATATTAGTTGAGGTTTCAGGTAGAATTAATAGTTAGTTTTCTATACACTAGTTAGTATATAACATATAGAGTATTTAACCTATAGGTATTAGTGTGTTGGTTAGCTTAGCTAGTTAGAAACCTAAAACCTTAGCTTGAACCTAGAGATTAGTGTAGATCTAGAGATGACCCAGATGCATCATATTAGCTAGTTATTCCTGATTATCATTTCTCACAACTTAACACAACTACTCTATATTTAGGTCTTTGTGATTCCATCTTGGACATCGATCCTCATTCCTTGCTCAGGACCACAGACAAGTACATTCTCTGACAGTTTTTATTATGTTGATTATTAATATGATTCTAGTTGTAGTGTATGCTTGATTCTGACACAGCGGATACAAGGACTAGTACCATAGATACCTGTCATGAGAAGTCGTGATTGGAATCCATCGTACTAGCTGGGGATGGGAAAATATTAGCAAGGTTATGTGATCATACCCCCACTTTACATGCATCATAGCTCACCCCACATATTACGTAGGGTGTAGCCTGACCATTTACATGCCTCATAACCTGTTATATGATTAGCCTGACTATTGCTTGCATCATAGCTAACCAGATGTTTAGCCTGACCTCACATGTATCATAGCCAATCATATATATAACAAGCCTGATCTAGTCCCAAGCTGATCATATAGCAAACTGATATTTCATAATACTTAGCTAGAATTTCTACTCTTATTCCAGTTCAATCATTCTAGTATTCACATATATCTGTTTATTGCTAGTTTGATCTAAATGCTGAATACATATCTCTCCAGTATTCCTTATTTTCCAGTATTTCTTTATCATGTATTTTCTTACACTGTTTTATAGTTTTTGTCAATATAATTGAAACTGCTGTTTAGTATTTGTGCTTCACTCCAATCCTGACTAGATAACATTTTTAGAGGATCTTGAGGATTTTTGTCCTACCCACTATGGACCAGGAGTAGTTGGAGTCTATATTCCGGAGATTCCAGAGGAGCCACTCTCCTTAGAGGAGACATCACCCGCAGTCGTTTAGACAGCTTCTTAGTCTAGTTATCTATGTATTGAATTGTTCTAAACTTGAGACTTGAGTTGTATTATGTTGAGACTATTTATGTTGGGATAGCTAGACTCTAGATTATTATTGTTATTTGAGTTGTGTGCTAGACTTATGTCAGAACTTTCTTATCGTGCTATTTACTTTCCTATAGTTATTATAATTGAGTATCTTATGATTTGATGATCAAATGCTTATTCATTGTCCTTCTTATGGAGTTGAGATCATTGACAGGTTATTTTGTGAGTTGTGATTAGTAGTATTGAGACTTAGACAATGTTCTACCACCGATGCTGCGGCGTAGGCTGGACGTACCCACGGTTCATGTCCAAATTTTGGGTGCGGTTCATGACACTTACTTCGTGTGTTTAGTTGGAGAACCATTTTCTCTCTATTTAAAAATAATAATATTTATGACGCTTCAACAAAAATTTATACTTTTTAACTCACATCAACAACCATCAAAACACCAAAATTTAGGATTTTTTGCTTCTTTAAAACACCTAGAGGAAGAAATTTTTACTTTGCTCCACTGCATTGCAATGCATACATAAAAGGTCAATTTTTTGAATTTTTTACTTAGCGACCCTAAGGGTCTGCTTGACAATTGTAGTGGTAGTCGTTATGGAATATTTTTGGAGTACCGATTATGAGGGGTCTAATTTTTGGTGGTTTTAAGTAGCAGTCTTTAAACCAGTACAATCCATGCTTGGTACTGCTTTAACAAGCGGTTCTGAAATCTTTTTACACGCATAACAAATTGGTCCCGAGGACGAGAACTGCCTCCTAATCATGGGAACTATCAGCCGAGCACATAAACTGCCACCCGAACATAGGAACTATCATCTGAGCACATAAACTGTCACCTAGTCCACACATAGATCAGGAGGTAAAAGTCCAAATTTGATCAAAATAATAAAAACACATAAAATAATAGAAACGTTGGAATGAAATTAGTAGGAGAGAACAATTTTAAAAACTTGTGGAGAAAGTAGCCATTGTTTGGAAGAAATAGAAGAGAAACACAGATAGAAAGAAAAAAATAAGGTATGATATTAGTAGTTATAATTATATATTTTTGTGAGTATATAAATAGAATAAAATAATAAAGTCTTTCAAAATTCATCGATTTTGGGGTGTTTATAAAGACACCAAAAAATATATTACACCAATTTTTGGAGGGATTTTGAGCCAACCAAAATTAATGCCTCAAATAAATTAACAAGCTAGCAGATATTTTCATAAATGGTCGGTTCAAAAATACTTTCAAAGCGTTAAAAATATTCTTACCATGTAGACCCTAAGTCTTGGAAAAATTATATTTCTTAATTTTGAACCACTGTTTGGTTTCCTATGCGGAAAGCTACTTGCCTCATATGTTAATATTTAATATTTAAGGATATAGCATATTCAGAAAATTTAAAATTTGAACGTCTGACTAGTTTTTATTAATCTTTTATATCAACAAGTACAAACCACTTAATTTGACTAGTATATAATTCTTGAGAAAATTACTGATAAAGGATCAGACATTAAATTTATTGCAGAAAAGACATAAAACTTGACAAATTTGTATTCAGAGGATACTATCGCTCTATTTTAGGACGTAACTAAAACTTACGCCCTAAAATAGGATGTAAGTTACTAATAATGAAATAAAATGGCAACCGAAGTTGCGATTAAGAAAAATGTGGACAAATTAGGAACTTACGTCCTATTTTATGGCATAAGTTAGAAATTTGTGTCCTATTATTGGGCGTAAGTTAGGGATTCTCTTTTGACCAGTCTTCCTTGATCCTTATCTTCGCTTTTTCAGCTTTTTTACCAGGTAAATTAAATGAACGGTGGGGTTATTGGTAAATTTTAATAAGGAAATAAATAGAGGGGGGTTATATATTGGTGGCTGTGAGAAATTTTTGCCGAGAGAAGAAGAAAAGGAAAAAGAGGAGGAAAGAAGAAGAAGAAGAAGAAGAAGAAGAAGAAAAAAAAGCTACTCGAGGTAATTTTTAATTTTTGATATATATATATATATATATATATATATATATATATATATATATATATATATATATATATATATGTGTGTGTGTGTGTGTGTGTGTGTAAGTCCCCTCATTTTAGTATAGGGGTAATTTATTATTATACAATTATTTTTATTTTTATTATTTTATTTAATTAAATAAGTTAGAAAATTAATTTTGAATTCCTTTTATATATATATATATATATATATATATATATATATATATATATATATATGACACTTTGACTAGACAAACTAGACTAAATTGAACCATTGGTACCAACATGACTTAACCCTAAACACCAAACACCCACCAATCATCCAAAAAACCAAACACCATTTGTTCTCATACCAATACATTATTTATTTTGGTATTTATAGAAATATATTCAGCCAACTAAAGGTTTGTAACCCCCAAACTTTTTCCCTCTCCACTAGGAGTTTGTAACACCCAAACTCTTCATCTCCCCACTAGGCTGGCCATAACCCCCCTCTCTTCACCTCCCCCATTCAAACCATCTGAAGAAATTTTTTTCCTAACCCTCTCTTACCCATTTTCTCTTCACAAACCATCTCCAAATTTCTTCTCCATCTCCCTCCACACCTCCATCTGTCCAGCCCTACCCAGGCTGAATCCGAATTCAGCAACATCCTCACAAATCTAGTCAAATATCCCTCCACAGTAAGTATCTTTCTCTAAAATTTAGTATTCTTCTTTGTATCTCTGTTCCTCACACCTTTTTTTTTCACAAACCTTCCATCAAAACTCACTCTAACTTTCTCAAAACAGCCCCTCCACCAGAAGTGTCCAGGTTGAATCCGACTTTAGCATAACCACTTCTCAGGCCACTCCAACACCTCCACAGCCTCCAAACCACCACCACAGTACCCAAATCTCCTTCCCCTACCATCCTACCATCTTCCATAGTCACTAAAACTCCTAGAACAAACTACGCAAGCATCACAAGGAGGAGAAGTCAAATCTGGAATTGTTTCAAAAAAGTTGCGATTCGAGACACTTTTAACCCATTTTCCAAAGAGGTTAGTGATCAAATGTCTTCTCCTTGAACCCCCTTAGATTTCCTAAATAATTCATGTTAGATTCTATAAATTTTTCATCAACTTGTTGTATATACTTTGCATGCTACACTAAGAAACCCAATTCCAACCTAGTTTTTACCCGTAGTGAACACCAACTTGTAATTCTTATTATATTATTAAAATAATTTTAAAATAAATTATTTTATTCTGATTTAGACTTAATTTTACATATTTTTTCATTTTATAAATTATTTGTTTTAGAATTAAAATGTGTATAAATTCATAAGGGTAATAGTGTTGAGCATGTGTAAACACTATATTGGTGTAACTAGTTTTTGTTTTTATCATTTAAAGTTTTAGTTTCCATATTAGGAAATTAATTGTATATTATATTTTGGTTAATTTTAGAATTTAAATTTAAATTTTTGAGAGTGTTATGCATAAGAATTCATGAAGAGATTTTATTGGAATGATGTGCCAAGAACTAGTTTATACTAACTAGTTTAATTTTATTGTTTTGTAATATATAAAATAGTATGTTAAATAGAGAAAAATATAAATTTTTACGTTAGATTCCAGAACTTATAATTATTTATTTGGAGTTGGAATATTTGTTTATTTTGGAAACAATTTGGTTTATAAATGTATAGCTACTAGTACTAAACAACTAGTATATTTTGCATAAGCATAAATATTTATTTTTATATGTTAATTAAGTAAAAAAATATTATTTTAAATTATATTTTCAGAATATATAAATTATATTTTTATTTATGTATGTTAATTAAGGATAAGAAATTATTCATAAAAATGTCTAGACTTTAACTAGTTTTTTTGGTGATTACTTATAATGTAAAATACATGGTTTTAATAGAAAGTATACTATTTTGTTAATAATATAGTAAATATTCCAAAATTATTAGAGTATAATTTGTGAATATATTTATGGTAGATTAATGGTGTAGCTTAGAACCAACTTGAACCTAAAACTAAACTAGTTGCCATGCGACCTAGTTTTGACCATAGATGACTATGAAATAGTTGTGTATAACATACCTTAGTATGATAGTTGATCGGTAGATATCACATGTTCATAGGAGTACGTGACAATATGACTGGGATTGCCGAAGCAGGATCTTTGTTCACTCATCAGAAAGATTCAGGCAAGTGTACTTAGCCTTGGTTTGAGTAAATTATGCTTAATTTTAATTACAGTTTATAGTTTATATTTTAATATATGTACTTTGTTATGACCCTAGGACCGTGACGATACTTAGAGTTCGAGTTATATTCGGGTGCCAACTTCCGTACACGAAAATTGGGTATCGTGAGATTGCATATACTACGTATACCTTATACATGCATCACTTGCACGATTTACCGTAGGACACTGTACACGACTCTCATGTACAGAAGCCTCACTCAAGATATTCGAGGATTATGGCTTCTATTTTAGGAGAGGACTTGAGGCATATGCTAGTTGACATGATGTTATTTACAGCTTGACTTGAGACATAGATAGTGATTGTCTTGCGTGTCGTGGATATGAGACGTGAGATACATGGGGTTAGGGAGAACTTACCGTCCCGCTAGGCTACCACACACTACTTGCTACCAATGCTTACGCCTCGGGCCCTATAGTACTACAGGTACCTTGACGGGGCCTATACGTACCTACTACTACTATTACTACTAGTTATTGTTGTGTCTATGCAGACCTACAGGACCCGGTGGTTTAGCGGACGAGTACATTCTCACTGCATTCACTTAGATGGTTTATGTTAGATACCTTGAGCACACCTGTTATTTGTTTTCTGTTACTTTGGCATGTTGTTTCTTGTACCTTGTTATGTCCCTCTAAGGACCTGGTCCACTGCCAGTTTTACAGCATAGATGGTTGAGGAGTTTTCTGGAGTTGCTGATGTGTACCGCCTCGTCATGTAGGCATTGGACTTAGGTACTTTTATCATTTCTACCACAATTATGTTTATCATCTCTCGTTACTATTTATGCTGCCATAGCCTAGTTTTGTAGACTCTTATTATTTCTTCAAGTCTATTCGGACAAGTATCGAATGGGGTGCACACCATGATATATGTCGTCCATTCTTGTATTCTGCTTCGTTGTGGATTGCGACTTAGATATATTTATTGTGTTATCTAGATAGTGACCATTGTAGTACAGCTAATACGTATTCAAGTCAGACAAGAGTTTGATGGAATATGTAGCTAGCCAATTCCACGTACCTTGGTCCTACGTATTTTGGGATTGGGGCGTGAAATATATATATATATATATATATATATATATATATATATATATATATATATATATATATATATATATATATATATATATATATATATATATAACATAAAAATATTTAAAAATAAATGTTGAAATATTTGAAAATGTAAAAAATTTGAAATAATTGTAGAAATAATTGTTGAATATTTAGAAATCGTTGTTGAAATTGTAAAAAAACTGTTAAAAAATTCTAGAAATAATTGTTAAATATTTAGAACTTATTGTTGAATATTAATTGTTGAATATGTAGAAATAATTGTTGAATATTTAGAAATAATTGTTGAATATTAAAGTATAAAAAATGATTAGAAAAAAGTTAGATATAAATAATTGTTAGTAAATAGAAACACCACAAAATATAAATAATTTTTAGTAAATATATAAAAAAGACTAAAGTTATATATTTAGATTATATGTTATATAATATTGTATTTAAAAGTGTAAAAAAATAGAAATAGAAATAGAAATAGAAATAGAAATAGAAATATAAATATATATATATATATATATATATATATATATATATATATATATATATATATATAATATATATATATATACACGGATTGATACAAGTTAAAATATGTCACGTCCCGATCTCCCGCAGGATAATCGTTTCCATCAGGATCTGATGTCGCGAGAGCACAAGTTGCGTCCATACAAGGACATGATTCGAACAAGCAGAGAAATAGCTAAGTCACGGAGTCGCACAGATAGTCTCCAATGCAGCAAAAATTTGAGCGAATTGTAATCTCGCCTAGCGCCGCGTTTAATATTTTTTGGTTTTCAATAAAAAAAACTTGTTATTGTATCATACTTGTGTTTATTCAATGCTTTCACTATAATGACTTTGTGAACTAGTTATCGAACGACCGTTTACTTGTGTCATTCAATTTTTTGATACATTGGAGACTATTTGTACGACTTTGTGGCTTAGCTATTTCTCGGTATATTCGGATCATGTCCTTGCGCGAGCGCAGTTTGTGCTCGTGCGACATCACGTCCTGATGGGAACGATGGTCCTGCGGGAGTGCTCGCGCGGTGATTCACGACTAGCAGAATATATATATATATATATATATATATATATATATATATATATATATATATATATATAATTGTTAAATATTTAGAAATATTTATTGAATATTAAAGTATAAATATAAATAATTGTTAGTAAATAGAAACACCATAAAATGTAAATAATTGTTAGTAAATATATAAAAATGACTAAAGTTATATATTTAGATTCAAATAAATTAGTATTTTTGATATATTTAGATTATATGTTATATAATGTTGTATACGAAAGTGTAAAAAAAATTGTAATGGAAAATTATATATATATATATATATATATATATATATATATATTTCAAATTGTTTAAAAACTATGTCTAGGATTCAGTATTCTCATTTTCAGCAATACAATAAGCAATAGGATATAATTGATAGTTAGAATCATGAGAACAAGCCACAAATAGAGTAACTTGATATCTAGATGTCAGAAAAGTTGCATCAATACTAATTATAGATAAACAACCATGTAAAAAACTATCGATACATATCTTGAAACAATAAATATTCTTTGAAATACATTATTAATTTTCTTTCGCCTTTAAAATAATATCTGCTATCAGGATTTGTTTCCATAGTTGTAAGGTCATATTTTTTAAGACTACCATATGCATCAATATAACTACCGTTAATTTTTGATAATGCAAGTTCTTTTGCTCTTCAAGCTTTAGAATACGTAATATGTACTCGATAATCTCTAAGTATATCATTCACAATATTACCCATTATTTTTTTACTAATCCATGCAATAGTAGCATGTTGATAACGTCATCTTGGTAATACACCAGTACATGAATGTTGAGATTAAAATGTATGAATATCAAATATTGCACTGTTACCAATTGCATGTGCGTACACTCTCCATCAACAATGTGGAGCATCGCAAACATATACAATTATTTGAGAATTGTTATGTGTAGCTCTATAATTAAAATTATGAAGAATTCCTATATCACTAATAAATTTTCAAAATGCATAAGAAGATGGAAACTCTCTTCCACGAAATAATTCAGGGGTGCTACCATCTGAATTATCAACATTGGATAAATAATAGTCTAAATCTTCGACTAAGTCATCACTATCTTCATCATCAATTCTCTTCGACTAAATTCATTTGGTTTAAAATGCTAGGCCCAACATAAAAAATTTGACTATTAAAAACAGTTTGACTAGTATATGCTATATTTGTGCTAATATTTGGTAATAATGGATTAATATAGATCTTTATACAAAATGCACCTAAACTAATTTCAATAATAAATCTGCATGCTTCTTCACTATTTAATACTAAAAAAATATCTGTAAAAAACCACCTTATTATGAATTCATAAGTAATAGAAAAACTTTCTATAATAATATTTCGTATATTTTCAAAAGAGACATTCTGATTTGTAGAAATTAAATTAGTTGTACCTCCCTCATAATATAATACATTTAGTTTACCTCTATAATAGAAAATTATTGTTAGGATTTGATTCATGGCTAAAAACTTCGAGATTGGAAAAAAATTGTTGGCTAAGATTTTCTTCAAGAATTTCTTTTGACTAAAAACTTGTACAAAAGCTTCACTAGATGAGAGTTACTCAACTTCACTGGATAAGAGTAAGTATGATGGATATTAGAAGAGTGAGAGTATATGAGACTATGGTAAATAACTGAGGGTGAGAGTATATGAAGTCTGAGAAGTGTTGGATAACATGTATATATAATCAATATGACCGTTAAAATTGTTACCGTTTGAAATATGAACGTTTCAAAATCTAGCCGTTGAAATTGATATTCAACAGCCTAAAAATCAAAGTAAAAAAACTTAGCTGTTGAAACCCATGGTAAATGAAAAAAAATACACATCCAATTTACGCCCTTCTTTGGGACATGAACTTTAACTTACGCTCTTGTTTATGGCGTAAGTTTACTAAGCATTTATTTACGCAGGTAATTAAGAGGGGTTAATATTTTTGTTAAGGGGGGAAGGGAAGTTTCGTCCTTCTTTATGGCGTAAGTAGACTTTACGCCCTAAATTTTAGCGATATTATGCTCTATCTATATTTTTCGCAAACTATATGCTTTTTACATAATAAACTTAAATTTGAATGCTCTGAGTGCAATTTTTTGATAATTATTTCATTACCATTTTGCTTTTGTATACGGTCAAGTAGAGGTGGCTAACAACAAAGAGGGAGTGAAAGGGCATAAACGGACATTGGCTTGTTGAGCTGGAATGGGCCAGCAAAAATGATATTTGGCACGGACGTGCACATCGCGGTGCACGTGAGGCGCTGATGAGGGTGGAGCCGTCGTGCACAACCATCCTCCTCTCTTGCTCGGTCGTTGCCTCCTCCTCCTCCGTCGTCGCCTTCTTCCCCTTTCCCCTTTCCCCTCTCCCCTATTGTTTCGTCCTCCTTCACCGGACGCGTGTCCCGTGCGGTGAATGCAACGCGTGCCAAATGCACGATTGATGGGCTAGTATTGACTTGCATAACCACGTGTATAGGTACAATGTCGATGTGCGTGTGCGTTGGTAAGCCAATATTGAAGCGTGCACGACAACAAATGTGGATGCTAGAACTAGAAAACATGCGCATAAAGGTATAATTGGCCTGGCGGCCCAGAACTCGGCCCTTAGTCGGCCCGGTCAAACCAGGTCTGGGTCAGCCAGGGCTCGGTCAACGGGCTGACCCGGGCCACATTCGTCGCGGGTTAGGGCTGGGTCCTAGAAATATGCTCGGAAGTCCGGCCCGGCCCTTTCGTCAAACTGAGTTGTTCCTGTTCATATCCCCCAATTTGCCGGACCCGGCCCAAACAACTTGAACCGGCCCGGTCGGTGACCCGATCAGGGCCCGATTTAGGCAGGTTCCCAACCTGGTCCATCATCTTCCCACCCCCTACCTCCAACCCCCCCACCCCCCACCCCCTACGTGACCACGGACCCCATTGGCGGCGGCTGACCCATATAATATACATATTTGGGGGGAGGTAAATTACCATAATAACCTCCTATTTAACTGTTAGTGTGTATGTTGGTGGGATATTTTTGTACTTATCCCTCCAATAGCTATATTTTTTCTTGGGAGGATATTTTTACTAAAACACTCCCAATTTTATGATTGTCTTTAATCAGTTTGAAGGATAACTTAGATATTTTGCTGAAAATGACCAAAATATCCATATAATAACTATATTTTAAGGATATTTGGGGTAATTTGGCACCCAAAAATTTCTATAAATAAGACATAATTCCTCCAAGTTTACCACAATAAATTTTCCTTAACCTCTCTTGCAGTATTAACAAGTAATCTAGTACTAAGAGGCTATTTACTGTCATAAAAATGATTAATCACCACAACAACTGCAAGATCAGCAACCTCAATTCGCACAACAACAAAGGCCTCAACTCGAAAGAAATATGAGGTTTACTACTATTTTAGCAGAGTTTATAATAAGCATGATGAGGAAAGAAGATTCTCGCATGAAGTACTTGTTGAATGCTTCCATTATAGAAAAGGACTCCAAAGAAAACCTATTTGTGACAATGGAATTATACGTAAGCATATGAAAAAGTGTATGAGTATATAGTATTCGTGTATCTTCTTAAAAAATGTATCATTTTTTAATATGTAATATTACTATTAGATATTTCATAGGTATATTTAAACCTTATTATGACTTATGTTTGAGTTTCAGTTTTTAATCTCTCTACAAACTTTATTTGGATTATGTCTTGACCCGTACCCAAAAATTGGGCATGAGTCGTGGCTACGTCCAGCCTATGTCGTAGCATCAGCGGTAGAACGTGTAATGCCTCGCTCCGCGTCGGCATTATGTATCAGGTGAGTGGGTAAAACTTCGTTCTCTGATTCTTGCACGCCCTAATAAAATCTAAGTTTTTGCTTGCAATATTTTCGTAAGAGAATGATAAAACCTGCCTTGCATGTTAATAAACGAACTCACCTAGCTTGTCTTTGAAACGATCATGTCTTCTTAACGAACGCTTGTCTATGTGTGCATGAATATGTTCACTATCGCCTATGCTCCGAGAGAACCATATCGTGCCTGAATGTGTTCAAATGATAAGTCGGCTTGCCCCAAAACAACGATAACTGTTCTGATGGTTCATCTCGTCTGCATCCTAAAGTTTATTTGATAGTGTTTCCATGCATTCGCATCGGTCGGACAATTGCTATTGGTAGAGAGCTGAACTGTATGCGTCATTAGCCACCATGGGTCACAGCTGCCAATAGCATCAGATGAATGAGTCATTGGTATTCTGGTCCAACAACTGCTGATCCTGAGATACTCGGGGACCACCCTGTATATAGCTACTTCATTGTGTTGGCTTGGATAGATGTACTGCCTCTAAGATGTGCATGTGTGTCTAGCTGTGCATTTGTCCCTCGAGTCTCACAAGATACACTGTGCACATCCTGAAACAGAACATCGCCTTGTCTTGCTTATTGCATATGAAACTTTGTTTCCAAAAGATGTTTACATAAACTAAGTAATATGACTCTGCTATCGAACTGCATGAAATGAACATAGGTAAAA
The DNA here is from genome assembly GCA_036927795.1 of Iris macrosiphon. Classification (NCBI taxonomy): domain Eukaryota; kingdom Viridiplantae; phylum Streptophyta; class Magnoliopsida; order Asparagales; family Iridaceae; genus Iris; species Iris macrosiphon. The sequence goes on from JAYESA010000017.1 coordinate 133,127,397, forward strand.
CTAGAAAGATCACTAGTAATGTAATATTTTATAACATGATTACCTAGTGTTGGTTTTAGTGAATGCTTGCTTCTGTTCAGTTGTTTTATCTCATCAGTACTTATAAAAGTGCTGATCCACCAACAGTTTACTTGCTTGCAGGTACTGGATCGTCCGAGGGAGCGATAGGCGTACCTCAATCCCCAAGACCCAGAATCTGTGTTTCGATTGCCCCGAGTTGCTATCGTATAAAGGGGCAAAATGTATGGAACGATGCCTTTGCTAAGAGAACCCAGTCCCTCGATTTGTCCCGAATACTCAGTTGGCTAAATGCATTGCATTGTAACAATGTCCATTTCTGCTGCTTACTCGATTGATGCAATGACAGCCAAACACAACTTAAATGATGAAGCCTTATGCGGGCGCAACCCCAGGCTCGTACGACATCATGTCCTGGTATCGAACGGGCCAATTCCCTGCCCCTCGGGGAGGCGCCGAGGCGCGGTGATTCGCGTCCGGTGCACCGAGGCGCGGTGGTTCGCGTCCGGTCCCCCGGCGGGGGAAAGGCGGTGGTCTGGACGAGCGGCCCCTCGCGGGGCCATGGCGTGACATAATGGTATCAGAACAGATTCGATTTTCTTGCCCAATCCGTTGCTATGACTCTGAGTTTTGTTCGATATGGTATTGCAATAGACCGTTCCATACAATAAGTCCATAGATATTCTCAAAGTGCTAATGTTTACTGGACTTAATTTGCTTGATTGTTTTGATTGAGTACGGCGAGGGATGGCACTATCGCTGCTCGAAATATCGAGAAGTTTATCCTTGAAGTTTCGTGGATGAAACTTTTTGTTGGTGGGTAAGTATGTAATGTCCTGCTCCACGTTGGCATTATGTATCAGGTGAGTGGGCAGAACTTCGTTCTCTGATTCTTGCACGCCCTAATAAAATCTGAGTTTTGATTACAATGTTTTCATAAGAGAATGATAGAACCTGCCTTGCATGTTAATGAACGAACTCACCTAGCTTGTCTTTGAAACGATCATGTCTGCTTAACGAACGCTTGTCTATGAGTGCATGAACATGTTCACTATCGCCTATGCTCCGAGAGAACCATATCGTGCCTGAATGTGTTCAAATGATAAGTCGGCTTGCCCCGCAACAACGATAACTGTTCTGATGGTTCGTCTTGTCTGCATCCTAAAGTTTATTTGATAGTGTTTTCATGCATTCACATCGATCGGACAATGGCTATTGGCGGAGAGCTGAACTGCATGCGTTATTAGCCACCATGGGTCACAGCTGCCAATAGCATCAGATGAATGAGTTATTGGTATGCTGGTCCAATAATTATCGATCCTGAGATACTCGGGGACAGCCCTGCATATAGCTAGTTCATTGTATTGGCTTGGATAGATGGACTGCCCCTAAGATGTGCATGTGTGTCTAGATATGCATTTGTCCCTCGAGTCTCACAAGATACGCTGCGCACACCCTGAAATAGAACATCGGCTTGTCTTGCTTATTGCATATGAAACTTTGTTTCCAAAAGATGTTTTCATAAAACAAGTAATATGACTCTGCTATCGAACTGCATGAAATGAACATAGGTAAAAATAGAAAGATCACTAGTAATGTAATATTTTATAACATGATTACTTAGTATTGGTTGTAGTGCCTCAAATCCTGATCCGACCGGGATGTGCACTATATAATTGGGCTTGTGGCTAGTCCGTCTGAGTATGCTTAGATCTTCGGCATCTTCTTGCCACGGACGAAATGTGATGATCTTTTCCAACTCATGGAAAGGCCTCTATTGAAACGAGTCCAATAGTTTTCGTGTTTGGTTGCTTGGTTTTCTTGGTTGCCACTTAGGGATTTTGATTTGGTGTTGCTTTTTTGCTTGGTTTTCGCTGATGGTTTTATCGATTTAGAGCTTAAATTTTGGGGAGTTTGACAAGGAAGGATAGGCAAGAATTCTAACTCGGTGCTCGTGCTGTTGCAGGTCCGCGTAACTGACGTTTGATCGTCACTTGGCGGGATTTCTTGTTTCAGCAACCTTTTCCCTTAACCAGTGAGTGGTTTGGTCCCTTCTTTCCTACTTCTTCACGCCAACATCTCTAATGTTTCAAACGTTCACTCGATGATGCCCGGATGGATGCCTAGGAAATGCTTAGCCACAATGCATGCCAGCCACTAAGAAAGGAACATGGGAATTGTAGACTAATTTTACTATATGCTTGAACACCTTATAACTTGAGTTGGTTGCAAAGGGAATTGTTTGTTGGTTGCGGCCTGGTGCCTCGGATAGAGTTTGGACCCATGGGATATCAAAATCGGAATACCGCATTGAGAAAATATGAACTGTTGCATAAGACATATATTGCTGCTTTACTTCTTCTGTTTAATTTGATACATTGTATGAGATATAAAATGTTCATGCATTTGCATGGTCTGGGACAACTTGTGCACAAGGTTTATCATTTCCTCGAAACGGCTTTCCGGGGCACTGAAACCATATCGATCCGGAGGGAAATATTGATTCGTGCTAGTCACGATGCATTGCGGGACCTCCAGCAGGGCTTACTACCCGGGCTGATAGGGCACGCCGTTAATGCTTGGAATAAGTCCCTAAGGTGTCGATCACACCAATGACCGCATAGAATAGAACATATGCTAATTTATTGTCTTGTGCAAATGGTAAGTATACTTGTGTTTCGTTGCAGGGAAGGCGTGCATCGGTTGAGTAAGCAACCGATGTACTGGTTATATTCGATGTTATTTTCATTCCTATCAAAACATGCAACTGATATGAATTGAATTCACTTGCTTCTTTATAGAAGAACATCTAATGCATGCTCGCCCCTAATAAGCTAGTGTCGATTTAGTCGAGTGGGTTCATCCCGCTCACCAGTACAAGTTGAGTACTGACCCACGTTGTGGGCAACTATTTCAGGCACTCAGACGGTGCAACGCTAGTGGATAGACAAAGAGGCGTTAGGAGCACCTCTATTTTGAAGTATAGTTGGAGTCAGTTCATTTTGGAGGCTTGAACTTTCAACCTATACAAGGTCGTAATGTATGGACGACGGAGACTATCTGATGGAGCACGCCCTGCATTTTGAGTTATCTTTTCTAATTCAATTCAAGTAGCCGAGAAGGCGCATCAATGTAGACTCTATGTAAATTACTCTGAATTATCAATGAAAAAGCATGTTTCTTCCTGCACTTGTATTCAATTATCTGTGAATGTGTTTTCTAAATTGTATTTCAAAGTGGGTTCCTATAACTACAAGTTCTTGCCTTGTACGAGCGTAACTCCAGGCTCGTACGGCATCACGCCCCAGCGAGGATGAATCAGTTCCGTGAAGGATCCAGCGAGGACGATTGACCCTTTCGGGATCGGGGCGTGACATATTGGTATCAGAGCCAGGTTTTACGTCCTTGGGATTTTAAAAGATTATAAAGGAGTTTGATGTGCCTCTCAATTGAGTTGCATTCGGCGTTCGCTGCATGAGATGAGTCGCCTATACAATGAGCCCATAGATACAAAAATCTATCATTTTTGGAGTGTTAACAGGCTACTCTCTTTTGTAGCAATGGCTAAGAAAAATACTGCAGCTGCAAGCAGTGCTCAGCCCATCCAGAACGATCCGACAAGTTCTGGAGAATCCGGAGGAGCGAGTTCAATGGATATGTCCGAACGGCTTATGCATCTCATGGAGGTGCAGCAACAACAAGCCATTTCTCAACAGACACAGTTTGCTGCTCAACAAAAGCAGATGGATACCATGATGCAACTGATTGCATCCTTGGTACCCAACAACGGGGGGGCTACAGTGACACCTGCTACACCGTCGGCTGTGGCGGTAGAGGATGAGTCCGAAGAAACACAGGCTCCAGCAAGGAACACCTGCCGTGCGGCAGAGTTCACTAAAATGCATCCACCAACGTTCAACGGACGAGCAGAACCGGACGTGGTGATAGGATGGATTACAAAGCTGGAGGGACTCTTCAATCTTGTTGGCATTAGGGGATCCAAAAGAGTGGCATGTGCATCAGTTCAACTGGAGCTGCGTGCGCATGATTGGTGGGAAGCCACTAAGCAAGGGATTTATGATGCCAATCTCAACTGCAAAATCACCAGGGAAATGTTCAAATCTGCCTTCATTGAACAATATATTCCCTGGGCCGTGCGGCAACAAAAAGAAGATGACTTCAGCAATCTGGTACAAGGAAGTTTGTCTGTTGACGATTATGATTCAGTGTTTGCTAAACTGGCTAAGTTTGCTGGGCACTTCTTGCCTAACCAGCAGGCGTGGTGCTATCGTTTTCAGAAGGGTTTGAATGACAATTTGCGTAGGGACGTCATCAACCAGAAATGTCAAACCTACAGGGAATGTTATGAAGCTGCCCTGAACAGCGAGCGAATCTTTGGGCGCTATCCACCAAAGGTCGACGTGCAAACCTCTCATACCAACAACAATAAGCGACCTCAGGAAATGGGAGGGTCTGGAGCACAAAAGCGTCCGCACACATCTGAGCATAGGGGTCCGTCCCGTGCACCATACTGCAATAGGTGCGGCAGGTTAGGGCATCGAGTGGAGGAATGCCGAGTTACTGGATGTTTTAAATGTGGTCGTCTGGACCACAAACATTTCAACTGCCGTAAGCCAAAACCGAATCAGAACAACGGGAATCATAACAATGGGAATCATAACAACGGGAATCAGAACTACGGGAATCAGAACCACGGGAATCATAACAGGGGGCCTCCAGCAAGTGATGCCAATGTTGTGGCGTTGAACCCACGACGCCAGGGTGCTCAAGGATGAGTCTATGCACTGACTCGGGATGAGGCATCCGTCTCTGAAACTGTCGTGACAGGTACTTTACTTTTCAGAGAATTGCCCGCTAGAGTCTTATTCGATTCAAGTGCTACGCATAGTTTCATATCTGCTGATTTTACTATTGAGCATAAATTATGTAAGCCCCCTGATTTTCAGAATTTTAAATTTGGATTTTTCCCCAATTTATCTGTAATTTTCGGGAATTAAAACCTAGGCGTTGGTAATTAAAGAATTTTTAATTGCGGGTAATTCATATTAAAATATTATGGAAATAATATTTTATGGTGTAAAATGGAAAATCGGACATAGGATAATTTTCCGTGAATTTATTGGACTCCGGAAACCCGTTTAAAGTCCTAGAAACCAATTTAGAAATTAAACCGAATTTAAATCCGTGCCAACGCCCGACATCCCCATGAGAGCCGAAGCCCAGCCCAAGGAGCGTTGACCCGTTGACCCAGCCCGAATCCTAGGTCTAACCCTATTCTAATTTCTGCATGTATAAATACCTACTTATTTTCTAGTTTTCTCCACAAGAAAAAGAAAAGAAAAAGAGATCCCAAATTCCTAAATTTTCCAAAATCCCGAATCCCTAATTACTAACCCTAACCCTAATTTTAACCTAACCCTAACCCTAAGCAGCCTCTTCCTCCGCCTCTGCCGACCCCTCTCCGGCGCCGCCCCTAGCCCGGCCGCCGCCCTCTGCAACCATCTCTTCCTCCATGTCCTCTCCTTCCCCAATCCTCCCCCACGTTCCGCCGCCCTCCGCCACGATCAGCGCCGCGTCTCCCGCCGCCCTCCGCACCTCGTCAGCCCGCCGTCTCCCTCCTAAACCCTAGCCGCTCTCACCACGAACCCGACGCCTAGCCGCTGCCTCCGCCCGACTCCAACGAACTCCGCCTCAACCCATCTCCGCGAGCAGCGCCCAGGGAAACCCTAGCCTCTCCCCTCTTCTCCGGCCAGATCGATCCCTCCGGCCATCCCTCTGTCCGCCACCCGCCGTCGAGCGCCACGCCGCTGCCAGCACCTCCGTGCCACCCCAGCACGCCGCTCCCCTCCGGCCGCAGCACCGCCTCCTCCTTCTTCCTTCCCCTCGACTCCACCGCGCAGTCGACCCGACTCCTCGTCGCCTCCGCTCGGTCCTCCTCCGACCCGCAGAGCACGGCAAACCCTAGCCGGGACTCACAGAGACTCAGGACACGGATGCAGCGGACACGAAGCAGAGACAGGACACATGACGCAGGACACGCGAGGACACGACCAGGACACAAATTGGACTCTCGGACACGTGAAAAACAGATTCACGAGGCCCTGTTCAGGTACCGTTTTCTTCCTCCTCGCAACTCCGTTTTCGATTCTGTCAGTTGCTACTCGTAGACTGTATGACCCCCTCGGTGCCCGTGCAAACCGCTCGGGGCATCGCGTCCTGTGGTGATCGCATACCGCGATCCAAAAACAGGAAAAACGATGACCCGATTCACCCCGGAACTGGGTACGTCCCGCCAAACGGGACGACTTGGTCGCACGCGGTCTTTACCGAATCGTGCGTGACGTTGATACGGACGTGTGGGATTTCGCAGAAGTCGATTCGGATGTGCGTGCACACCGAAATCAACGCGTATCCGCCGACACCGCCCCGTATCTGTCGATTCTGGAACACGTTGTAACTTTGTGTACACACGTCGGATCGAGACGAAATTTGCGCCATTGGACTCGTAGCAATACGCTGGTCTTGTGGGTCAAGTTTGGTTCGATTCTGAGAACGTTGACGAAATCGCGTGTCGTGGGCCCCACAGGTCCCGCTCGACGGGCGATTTTGTGATCGGCTCATCGGAATCCAATTCTGGAAGTTTCGTTGGGTTCGTATCAGCGTTCCTGACCTGTTGACACTAAGTTTGGCAAATTTGGAGACCTTTGACCCTGACGGGCTTTTCGGTGCAAAGTGGCCCACATGTGGACCCCGTTTTGACCCGAAATTGCCGTTTTGCCCTTGTCTCCAAATTGGACTCAAGGACAGGCATTTTTAGCTATTTGATATTTTCTGAATCTAATGGTGATGTTTATTTCAGCAACCGGAGCAGTATCTTCGGATCACACTGCGACCAGAGCTACAGTTGGAGCCAGGACCCCAGGCAAGTGTACCTTGCCAAATCCTGCAGTCTTTGCTACTTATTTCCTTGACTTAGTTATGCATCAGTGGGCAAGTATACCTTGCCAACTTTACAATTCTTGTTGCATTTCCTTGATTCATTATATTGCTGTGCATGTTTGACCTAGGACCGTGTGACGTACTTAGCGTCCGATTATCAGTCGGGTGCCAACACCGTACGCGGTGTTGTGTATTGTCACCTAGAGATGGACATTTGTGACCCCTTTACATTCTCGTACTTGTCTTACCAAGTACATTATAACCCAGGACACTTGACACTATTCATGAGACAGGATCTTCCTGAGATATTCATGGTGATTCTGTATAGGATACAGACTTTATGGCATTGACATTATATTCCTAGATACTCTATGACTTCTGCATTAGATACGATCGTGCGTAACATGGACATGAGACATCATGGACATGAGACGTGTGATTACATTGGGTGGGGAGAGACACACAGACTACAGGCTGATCATATATATATACACCCCCTATTATGGTGAGGCACAAGACTCTGAAGCCCGAGCTTGGCCCATTACTCATTATTACTGCTGCTACCGGCTCCCCTACACAGAGCTTGTAGTATGCTTCAGCCTGAGCTCTAGTGCTGCTCTCATCTTGCATATCACTTAGCTGGTCATTTAGTGTTCCCTTATTGTTCCATCTATTGCTGGAGAGACCCACAGGCTACAGGTTGATTATGTTATGCCGGCTACTCAGTCTCCCGCTGAGCTAGACCACCTCATGATATCACTGCTACCGGCTCCCCTACACAGAGCTTGTAGTTGTTCAACCTGAGTACTATTGATACTCTCTCTTGCATTTTACACAGATACTTACATACTTACCCTGCTTATTTCATTATTTGCTGCACTGCATTATTATTTATTGGCATGAGCTCTTTGTACCTTGCTATGTCCCCTGAGGACCTGGATCCGGATTATGTCCCCAGATATTGTAAGACGAGATCTACCCAGAGTTGTATCGTACAGGAGCAGGAGCAGAAGCAGGTGCCTACATTGGAGCAGTACCAGGACCAAAGGACGAGATCGTACCAGAGGACTTCTCCTGGGTATTGGTTTGAGATACTCATTTACTTCTGTTCCTATTTACTTTACTTCCAGTCTATTGCATCATTGTATTAGACTTGTTCTCGGATTGTTCTCCGAGACTCTTTATTGAGATATGCTAGATTCTTTTTACTTACTTTTACTCTGGCATTTGATCTGTGATTATCTGTTGTGGATGAGATTAGTATAGACTGTGATTAGGTATTATTGGACCTGCTTATTGTTATATTACAGCTTAAGTATGCCCTGATGGATCCATTAAATTGGGTTTATCCATCGGTGCGTACTGCTGGCCATTATCACGCGTCTGGTCCCTCGGTATTTTGGGACTGGGGCGTGACATGGTTTTTGTGGTGGCCCATGCAGGTCAACGACTAAATTGTTCGGTTTCAACTTAGGGACCGAGCAAGCCTGCAATAAGAATAGGATAAGTTTCTAGGATCTCATCCACTTGCTTGAAACGTTCTTGATATCTATATCAGATTCGAATTTAAATTCTTGACTCGCATCCTGCCGATTCTTGTGCGCCTCTTATTGTTTATTTTGGTTGCAGAGTTATGGGTTCACGAACAAACAACGAGACTCCTGCCAGATCACCACGAGATGATGTGGTAACCAACGGAGATAAAGTGACACCAGTTAGTGAAGGTCCATCATTACAGCAAGCAAGTCAGCATGCCTCGAGAATCCCGGAAGATGACGTCCCACCATCGACGCAGTTGGCTCCACCGACGCCTACCATTCCACAAGGGCAGGCTATGGACGAACAACAGATGTTTCGCATGTTCTATGCGATGATGCAAGCCCAACAGAAGGTTCAGGAAGAAGCCCAGCAGATCCAAGCGGAGAAGTTCATCGACAGATTTAGCTCGGAGCTACGGAGATTAATCAGCCCCACTACAACTACCTTAGACGAGAATGTTCTTGCTACAGCACGACCCATGGAGTGCAACACAAGGATAGAGTCCAGCCAGAAGCGGCCGTATGCATCAGCACCGGACCAAGCACAACAGGAAAGAGCTGCAAAGCAACCACAGATGAATCCACCACCGAGAGCAGCACCAAGAGCCTTAGTTCTTCCAACTTGTCACTACTGTGGCAAGATAGGCCATATTCAAAAAGAATGCAGACGCAAGTTAGGATTATGCTTGATTTGCGGAAACAGTCAACACTTAGCCAAGGATTGTCTTCAGCATCGAGAGAAAGCATTGATGATTCAACAACCAGCCATATCAGCACCAACCGGAGCACCACATGAAGAAGTTACAAAGAAGTCTCACATGCACCAGCCACCAGAAGCATCTCCACAGGCAATACCTGTCTGTCCATATTGTCGCAAGCGAGGCCATACTGAGGACGAGTGCAGACGAAAGAAGAGGTTATGCATAGTTTGCGGATCCAATCAGCATTTATTAAGAGAATGCCCTGAGCGTCGAGAAAGAGCACCAGTGGTTAACCAACAAGCGTTACCAGTACCAAGGCCAGCCCATCCAGCATTGGGAGCACCGCAAACAGAAGTTGAAGGAGTCATACCACCAGCCCCAGGAGGGAATCAGCCGAGGCCACCCTTGGCACCACAAACAACACTCTTTCAGCAGGCTCAACAGCAGCAGAGAAATCAACTACAAGAACGTGAACAAGCTTTCGCGATGACTTCGGAGGACGCGCAGACCCATGGGGTAGCTAATGCGCGTAACTTTTCATAGTTTTCTATTTCTAGATTTGTTTTATCTCGTGCATATTGGTTCTTGACCTCAGACTTAACCTATGTAATTTTGAACTTACTTATAATTGATAACAGTAGAGATTATAGAGTCTTTTGTGATTGTGCTTATCTTGTGATTGTTTTGAGAACTTGAATTAAGTTGTACCTTCTTTCATCATCATCTAGCGTACTTCTAATTGTTGTACTACCTTGACTTATGCTGCTAATATAGCCTAGTTTTGCAAGCTTATCCTTTTATCGAGCTTGATCATGACATCTGTATTATTGGACGCGTACACTAATACAGTTGTCTATTCAGAATCAGTGTATTACGGTCTGATCAACCCTAGTGCATTTTGGTTCGCCTCTTCGCACGACTACTTTACGTGGATTGGGATAAATAGTTGACTAGTATACTTGCCCTCTAGATATGTCTGAGCATATCGTATCAGTTACATAACTGTACTAATACGAGCATACGAATAGGAATTTACCAATAGGATTTCAATCCACAACAACTTGACAATTCCCATTGGACTTTATTAAACGCCTTGATCCTGATACTTCTGTTCTACTAACTCACTCTTGAACTCTTTATCATTGATCTTCGTCTTCCCTTACTTCGGAAAGACAAAACCTCATGCTTGGTATAAGATGGAATTATAGACAGTACTAGATATACCCCACAGGCCGGTCGCATCATTGATGACCCTTTTATATATGATTAAGGGAATATCATAGGTGATATGGTTGGTGTTAAAGCCTTGAGGATTCAATAACATGATTTGGGCCATAGTTTTCTTAGATAGTCTTAGATGATAGATGGGTAAAATCTAAGTTGGGTAGAGACCGCAATGGTTACTTGAGAGGAATTCTTTGAACCCTACTCTATTTTAATTTCGAGGATGAAATTTTTATAAGTTGGGTAGATTGTAAGCCCCCTGATTTTCAGAATTTTAAATTTGGATTTTTCCCCAATTTATCTGTAATTTTTGGAAATTAAAACCTAGGCGTTGGTAATTAAAGGATTTTTAATTGCTGGTAATTCATATTAAAATATTATGGAAATAATATTTTATAGTGTAAAATGGAAAATCGGACATAGGGTAATTTTTTGTGAATTTATTGGACTCCGGAAACCCGTTTAAAGCCCTAGAAACCAATTTAGAAATTAAACCGAATTTAAATCCGTGCCAACGCCCGACATCCCCATGAGAGCCGAAGCCCAGCCCAAGGAGCGTTGACCCGTTGACCCAGCCCGAATCCTAGGTCTAACCCTATTCTAATTTCTGCATGTATAAATACCTACTTATTTTCTAGTTTTCTCCACAAGAAAAAGAAAAGAAAAAGAGATCCCAAATTCCTAAATTTCCCAAAATCCCGAATCCCTAATTACTAACCCTAACCCTAATTTTAACCTAACCCTAACCCTAAGCAGCCTCTTCCTCCGCCTCTGCCGACCCCTCTCCGGCGCCGCCCCTAGCCCGGCCGCCGCCCTCTGCAACCATCTCTTCCTCTATGTCCTCTCCTTCCCCAATCCTCCCCCACGTTCCGCCGCCCTCCGCCACGATCAGCGCCGCGTCTCCCGCCGCCCTCCGCACCTCGTCAGCCCGCCGTCTCCCTCCTAAACCCTAGCCGCTCTCACCACGAACCCGACGCCTAGCCGCTGCCTCCGCCCGACTCCAACGAACTCCGCCTCAACCCATCTCCGCGAGCAGCGCCCAGGGAAACCCTAGCCTCTCCCCTCTTCTCCGGCCAGATCGATCCCTCCGGCCATCCCTCTGTCCGCCACCCGCCGTCGAGCGCCACGCCGCTGCCAGCACCTCCGTGCCACCCCAGCACGCCGCTCCCCTCCGGCCGCAGCACCGCCTCCTCCTTCTTCCTTCCCCTCGACTCCACCGCGCAGTCGACCCGACTCCTCGTCGCCTCCGCTCGGTCCTCCTCCGACCCGCAGAGCACGGCAAACCCTAGCCGGGACTCACAGAGACTCAGGACACGGACGCAGCGGACACGAAGCAGAGACAGGACACATGACGCAGGACACGCGAGGACACGACCATGACACAAATTGGACTCTCGGACACGTGAAAAACAGATTCACGAGGCCCTGTTCAGGTACCGTTTTCTTCCTCCTCGCAACTCCGTTTTCGATTTAGTCAGTTGCTACTCGTAGACTGTATGACCCCCTCGGTGCCCGTGCAAACCGCTCGGGGCATCGCATCCTGTGGTGATCGCACACCGCGATCCAAAAATAGGAAAAACGACGACCCGATTCACCCCGGAACTGGGTACGTCCCGCCAAACGGGACGACTAGGTCGCACGCGGTCTTTACCGAATCGTGCGTGACGTTGATACGGACGTGTGGGATTTCGCAGAAGTCGATTCGGATGTGCGTGCACACCGGAATCAACGCGTATCCGCCGACACCGCCCCGTATCCGTCGATTTTGGAACACGTTGTAACTTTGTGTACACACGTCGGATCGAGACGAAACTTGCGCCATCGGACTCGTAGCAATACGCTGGTCCTGTGGGTCAAGTTTGGTTCAATTCTGAGAATGTTGACAAAATCGCGTGTCGTGGGCCCCACAGGCCCCGCTCGACGGGCGATTTTGTGATCGGCTCATCGGAATCCAATTCTGGAAGTTCCGTTGGGTTCGTATCAGCGTTCCTGACCTGTTGACACTAAGTTTGGCAAATTTGGAGACCTTTGACCCTGACGCGCTTTTCGGTGCAAAGTGGCCCACATGTGGACCCCGTTTTGACCCGAAATTGTCGTTTTGCCCTTGTCTCCAAATTGGACTCAAGGACAGGCGTTTTTAGCTATTTGATATTTTTTGAATCTAATGGTGATGTTTATTTCAGCAACCGGAGCAGTATCTGCGGATCACACTGAGACCAGAGCTACAGTTGGAGCCAGGACCCCAGGCAAGTGTACCTTGCCAAATCCTGCAGTCTTTGCTACTTATTTCCTTGACTTAGTTATGCATCAGTGGGCAAGTATACCTTGCCAACTTTATAATTCTTGTTGCATTTCCTTGATTCATTATATTGCTGTGCATGTTTGACCTAGGACCGTGTGACGTACTTAGCGTCCGATTATCAGTCGGGTGCCAACACTGTACGCGGTGTTGTGTATTGTCACCTAGAGATGGACATTCGTGACCCCTTTACATTCTCGTACTTGTCTTACCAAGTACATTATAACCCAGGACACTTGACACTATTCATGAGACAGGATCTTCCTGAGATATTCATGGTGATTCTGTATAGGATACAGACTTTATGGCATTGACATTATATTCCTAGATACTCTATGACTTCTGCATTAGATACGATCGTGCGTAACATGGACATGAGGCATCATGGACATGAGACGTGTGATTACATTGGGTGGGGAGAGACACACAGACTACAGGCTGATCATATATATATACACCCCCTATTATGGTGAGGCACAAGACTCTGAAGCCCGAGCTTGGCCCATTACTCATTATTACTGCTGCTACCGGCTCCCCTACACAGAGCTTGTAGTATGCTTCAGCCTGAGCTCTAGTGCTGCTCTCATCTTGCATATCACTTAGCTGGTCATTTAGTGTTCCCTTATTGTTCCATCTATTGCTGGAGAGACCCACAGGCTACAGGTTGATTATGTTATGCCGGCTACTCAGTCTCCCGCTGAGCTAGACCACCTCATGATATCACTGCTACCGGCTCCCCTACACAGAGCTTGTAGTTGTTCAACCTGAGTACTATTGATACTCTCTCTTGCATTTTACACAGATACTTACATACTTACCCTGCTTATTTCATTATTTGCTGCACTGCATTTTTATTTATTGGCATGAGCTCTTTGTACCTTGCTATGTCCCCTGAGGACCTGGATCCGGATTATGTCCCCAGATATTGCAAGACGAGATCTACCCAGAGTTGTACCGTACAGGCGCAGGAGCAGAAGCAGGTGCCTACATTGGAGCAGTACCAGGACCAAAGGACGGGATCGTACCAGAGGACTTCTCCTGGGTATTGGTTTGAGATACTCATTTACTTCTGTTCCTATTTACTTTACTTCCAGTCTATTGCATCATTGTATTAGACTTGTTCTCGGATTGTTCTCCGAGACTCTTTATTGAGATATGCTAGATTCTTTTTACTTACTTTTACTCTGGCATTTGATCTGTGATTATCTGTTGTGGATGAGATTAGTATAGACTATGATTAGGTATTATTGGACCTGCTTATTGTTATATTACAGCTTAAGTATGCCCTGATGGATCCATTAAATTGGGTTTATCCATCGGTGCGTACTGCTGGCCATTATCACGCGTCTGGTCCCTCGGTATTTTGGGACTGGGGCGTGACAAATTAGCTTCTACTCCTTTAAATATGAAACTTTGCGTGAGTACACCTTCGGGAGTCAACATGCCCGCCCATGCGATCTGTAGGGATGGTTATATTTGCATCGGAGGAAGGAAGCTTTCCTCAGATGTCATTGTATTAGACATTAAGGATTACGATATTATTCTCGGGATGGACTGGTTGGGTGCTTGCCATGCAATAATCGAGTGCACAGAGAAGCGAGTCGTATTCCGTCTACTCGGCGAGGCAGACTTTTACTATTCATGCAGCGCTGCACCGAAGACGGCAATGATGATATCAGCAATTTCGGCTAGGCGTATGTTGCATTCGGGTTGTGAAGGGTACTTAGCTTCTGTTCGAGACACCCGACAGGAAAGTGCAGATGCAGCTCAGGCTGAAATTATAGCAGATTTTCTCGATGTTTTCCCGGACGAGCTGCCTGGAATGCCTCCTTATCGTGAGATCGAATTCAGCATTGACACTTTTTCGGATTCACGACCGATATCGAAGGCACCTTATCGGATGGCCCCAGCAGAGCTGAAAGAACTTAAGATTCAGTTACAAGATCTGTTGGACCGAGGATACATTCGTCCAAGCGTTTCTCCGTGGGGCGCTCCGGTGCTGTTCGTGAAGAAAAAGGATGGATCCATGCGGCTGTGTATTGACTACCGAGAACTAAATAAGGCGACCGTGCAGAACCAGTACCCATTGCCAAGGATAGATGACTTGTTTGATCAGCTGCAAGGTGCAACAGTTTTCTCTAAAGTTGATCTCAGGTCAGGATATCACCAGTTGAAAATCAAATCAGATGATGTTCAAAAATCTGCATTCAGGACCCGATACGGACACTATGAATTTCTTGTGATGTCGTTCGGCTTGACGAATGCCCATACAGCTTTCATGGATCTGATGAACCGCGTGTTTCGACCGTACGTAGACAAATTTGTGGTCATGTTCATCGACGACATTCTAATATATTCTAAGAACGAGGCGTAACACAAGGAACACCTAAAGATCGTGCTGCAGACATTACGAGAGCATCAGTTGTTCGCTAAGCTCAGCAAGTGTGAGTTCTGGCTGAACAGCGTGGCATTCCTTAGTCATGTCATCTCGGCAGAAGGCATCGCCGTAGACCCGAAGAAAATAGAGGCGGTGGTGGATTGGAAGCAACCTACACCAGCCAGCGAAGTTTGAAACTTTCTGGGCCTAGCGGGATACTACCGTAGGTTCGTGAAGAATTTTTCCAAACTGGCCTCGCCTTTGACACGCCTTACTCAGAAAGGGATTGTATACAAATGGGGTGATGACTGCGAAGCCAGCTTTCGGGAACTTAAGCAGCGTCTTATTTCAGCCCCGATTCTTGCTCTTCTAGATGGGGTAGAGGAGTTTCAGATATACAGTGATGCATCAGGACTCGGTTTGGGATATGTGCTCATGCAAAGAGATAAGGTAATATCGTACGCCTCCAGGCAACTGAAGCCGCACGAGAAAAACTACCCGACGCACGACTTGGAATTGGCGGCAATTGTATTTGCACTGAAGTTGTGGAGGCATTATCTTTATGGTATTGCTTGCCAAATTTTCACAGATCACAAGAGCCTCAAGTATCTATTCACCCAACGGGAACTGAACCTCCGACAGCGGCGTTGGCTAGAACTGATTAAGGACTATGATTTAACGATCGCTTATACACCGGACAAGGGAAACGTCGTTGCGGATGCTCTGAGTCGGAAGCACGTGGGCTCGTTATCCATAAACAACCATTTACTTCGAGATCTTGAGGCAATGGGCATCGAGTTTCGGGTTCAACATCAAGGAGTGCAGCTGGCATCACTCCATCTTGAACCGAGTTTGCGTGATAGAATCAAATCAGCTCAGGAGGACGATCAGTTCCTAGCGAAGGCACGCGGACTGATTTCGGCGGGGAAGACGTCTGACTTTGTGGCAGGCGAAGATGGGGCCTTACAAATGAAAGGAAGGCTATGTGTTCCTAGCGACCCAGAACTCCGAAGGGAAATTATGGCGGAAGCACACTATGCGAAGTATTCCTTGCATCCGGGGAGCACTAAGATGTACATGGACTTACGCAGAACCTTCTGGTGGCAAAGTATGAAGCGGGATGTGGCGACCTTTGTGTCACAGTGCATGGCCTGTCAACAGGTAAAAGCTGAACATCAGAGGCCCGGCGGGGAGCTGTAGAACCTCGCTATTCCTGAGTGGAAATGGGACAACATCACTATGGATTTTATTGTGGGATTTTCGAAGACGCCGCGGGGGCATGATGCGATTTGGGTCATAGCTGATCGTTTGACCAAATCAGCCCACTTTCTTCCTATAAAAGTTACTTGGAGCGTCGATCGGTTAGCACATATTTACATAGACGAGATTGTTCGATTACACGGAGTACCTGCCTCAATCGTCTCTGGCCGTGACGGACGCTTCTTATCTCATTTTTGGACAAGCCTACATTCTGCTTTGGGAACCAAGCTACAGTTTAATACTGCATACCACCCCCAGACTGATGGCCAGACAGAAAGGACAAATCAGATACTTGAAGATATGTTACGGCTGTGTGCAATCGATTTGAAGACTAGTTGGGACACGCATCTCTCGTTGGCGGAGTTTGCGTACAACAACAGCTACCAATCGAGCATCCAGATGGCACCGTACGAAGCACTTTATGGACGCAAGTTTCGATCTCCAATCTCTTGGGACGAAGTCGGCGAACGGCAAGTACTCGGGCCAGAGCTGGTAGAGCAGGCAGTTGAGAAAGTTCGCTTGATTCGGGAAAGACTCCGTACAGCGCAGAGCCGACAGAAAAGCTACGCCGATGCTCATCGTAGTCCTTTGGAGTTCATGGTCGGGGATCATGTCTTCTTGAAAGTGACGCCGATGCGTGGGGTGATGTGTTTCGGGGTGAAGGGCAAACTGAGTCCCAGGTTTGTCGGCCCCTTCGAGTTACTGGAACGAGTGGCAGCTGTGGCATACCGGATTGCACTACCTCCCGCCTTGGCTGAAGTGCATGACGTATTCCATGTTTCTCAACTTTGGAAGTATGTGCATGACCTGAGTCATGTGGCTAGCTTCGAACAATTGGAACTGCGCACAGATTTATCATACGCAGAGGAGCCGGTGCAGATTCTGGATCGTAAGGAAAAAGTACTTCACAACCGTACGATGTCCTTGGTTCGCGTGCTGTGGCGGAACCATTTAGTTAGGGAATCAACTTGGGAGATAGAATCAGAGATGAAGGAGAAATATACTTCGTTGTTCATTCAGTCGGAGGTAGGGCCTTGTTCTTAAGTTTCGGGACGAAATTTTTTCTTAGTGGTATATTATGTAGTGCCTCAAATCCCGATCTGACCGGGATGTGCACTATATAATTGGGCTTGTGGCTAGTCCGTCTGAGTATGCTTAGATCTTCGACATCTTCTTGCCACGGACGAAATGCGATGATCTTTTCCAACTCATGGAAAGGCCTCTATTGAAACGAGTCCAATAGTTTTCGTGTTTGGTTGCTTGGTTTTCTTGGTTGCCGCTTTGGAATTTTGATTTGGTGTTGCTTTCGATTTGCTTGGTTTTCGCTGATGGTTTTATCGATTTGGAGCTTGAATTTTGGAGAGTTCGACAATGAAGGATATGCAAGAATTTTAACTCGGTGCTCGTGCTGTTGTAGGTCCGCGTAACTGACATTTGATCGTCGCTTGGCGGGATTCCTTGTTTCAGCAACCTTTTCCCTTAACCAGTGAGTGGTTTGGTCCCTTCTTTCCTACTTTTTCACGCCAACATCTCTAATGTTTCAAACGTTCACTCGATGATGCCCGGTTGGACGCCTAGGAAATGCTTAGCCACAATACATGCCAGCCACTAAGAAAGGAACATGGAAATTGTAGACTAATTTTACTATATGCTTGCACACCTTATAACTTGAGTTGGTTGGAAAGGGAATTGGTTGTTGGTTGCGGCCTGGTGCCTCGGATAGAGTTTGGACCCATGGGATATCAAAATCGTAACACCGCATTGAGAAAATATGAACTGTTGCATAAGACATATATTGTTGCTTTACTTCTTCTGTTTAATTCGATGCATTGTATGAGATATAAAATGTTCATGCATTTGCATGGTCTGGGATAACTTGTGCACAAGGTTTATCATTTTCTCGAAATAGCTTTCCGGGGCACTGGAACCGTATCGATCCGGAGAGAAATATTGATTCGTGCTAGTCATGATGCATTGCGGGACCTCCATCAGGCTTGCTACCCGGGCTGATAGGGCGCGCCGTTAATGCTTGGAATAAGTCTCTAAGGTGTCGATCACACTAATAACCGCATAGAATAGAACACATGCTAATTTATTATCTTGTGCATATGGTAAGTATACTTGTGTTTCGTTGCAGGGAAGGCGTGCATCGGTTGAGTAAGCAACCGATGTACTGGTTATATTCGATGTTATTTTCATTCCTATCAAAACATGCAACTGATATGAATTGAATTCACTTGCTTCTTTATAGAAGAACATCTAATGCATGCTCGCCCCTAATAAGCTAGTGTCAATTTAGTCGAGTGGGTTCATCCCGCTCACCAGTACAAGTTGAGTACTGATCCACGTTGTGGGCAACTATTTCAGGCACTCAGACGGTGCAACACTAGTGGATAGACGAAGAGGCGTTAGGAGCACCTCTATTTTGAAGTATAGTTGTAGTCAGTTCATTTTGGAGGCTTGGACTTTCAACATATACAAGGACGTAATGTATGGACGACGGAGACTATCTGATGGAGCGTGCCCTGTATTTTGAGTTATCTTTTCTCTAATGCAATTCAAGTAGCCGAGAAGGCGCATCAATGTAGACTCTATGTAAATTACTCTGAATTATCAATGAAAAAGCATGTTTCTTCCTGCACTTGTGTTCAATTATCTGTGAATGTGTTTTCTAAATTGTGTTTCAAAGTGGATTCCTATAACTGCAAGTTCTTGCCTTGTACGAGCGTAACTCCAGGCTCGTACGGTATCACGCCCCAGCGAGGACGAATCGGTTCCGTGAAGGATCCAGCGAGGACGATTGACCCTTTCGGGATCGGGGCGTGACATTGGTTTTACTGAATGCTTGCTTCTGTTCAGTTATTTTATCTCACCAGTACTTATAAAAGTGCTGACCCACCAACAGTTTACTTGCTTGCAGGTACTGGATCGTCCGAGGGAGCGATAGGCGTGCCTCAATCCCCAAGACCCAGAATTTGTGTTTCGATTGCCCCGAGTTTCTATCGTATAAAGGGGCATAATGTATGGAACGATGCCTTTGCTAAGAGAACCCAGTCCCTCGTTTTGCCCCGAATACTCAGTTGGCTAAATGCATTGCATTACAACAATGTCCCTTTTCGCTGCTTACTCGATTGATGCGATGATAGCCAAACATAACTTAAATGATGAAACCTTGTGCAGGCGCAACCCCAGGCTCGCACGACATCATGTCCCGGTATCGAACGGGCCAATTCCCTGCCCCGTCGGGGAGGTGCCGAGGGGCGGTGATTTGCGTCCGGTACACCGAGGAATGGTGGTTCGCGTCTGGTCCCAGCGGGGGAGAGGCGGTGGTCCGGCCGAGCGGCCCCTCGTGGGGCCGGGGCGTGACAGAACGCTGTCTAGGTCATAATATAAACTAACACATCTCGCAACAATATATAACATGTCAATGATCTCAACTCCATAAGGAGAAAAAAATAAAAATAAATGTAATATCACAACCAATACTCAATCACAATAATATTAGGAAGATGAATGGCACGATAAAGATATAAAATAATATAAATAAGTTCCAACACATAAGTTTAGATATAAATATCTCACACAATAATAATAAGTCTAAGAGTCTAGATAACTCAATAACAACATAAGTCTCAAAATAGTACAACTCAGAATATCTCAAGTGGAACAATCCAGATACAATATAAATGTTAGGCTCTAAGTCACTATTAATGGATCCTCTACTGGAACGGGATCCTCCTGGAGCTCCTGGATCTAACCCTCATCTACTCCCGGTCCATAGAAAATAGGACATACGTCATCTAAGTCCTCTGAAAATATTATCCTGTCAGGATTGGAGTGAAGCACATAAACTAACAGTCATTCCATTTATATTGACAAAAACTATAAAGCAGTGAGTAAGGAATATACATGATGGAATAAAATACTAGAATATAAGAAAAACTAGAGAGACAATCATCATATCATAGAGAAATAACTAGCAATGAGTATACTGGTAAAAGTAAACAGTGAAAACAAATAGATATGAATACTAGCAATGTATGAACTGGAAATAGAGGAATAGAAATATTGGTTAAGTGCCTTGAAATATTAGTTTGCTATGTGATTGGCTTAGGACTAGATCAGACTTGTTATATATGATTTGCTATGATACATGTGATGACAGGCTAACCATCTGGTTAGCTATGATGTGAGCAAAAGTTAGGCTAATCATATATAATATGCTATGAGGAATGGAATATGGTCAGGCTATACCCTACATGATATGTGGGGTGAGCTAAGATGCATGTAAGGTCGGGTATGATCACATAACTTACTAATATTTCCCCGTCCCCGGCTAGTACGATGGATCCAATCACGACTCCTCATGACATGTATCTATGATACTAGTTCGTGTATCTACTGTGTCGGAATCAAGTATACACTACAAATAGAATCATAGTAATCATCAAAAATAACAAAAACTGTCAAAGAATGTACTCGCATGTGGTCCTGAGCAATGTGTGAGGATCGATGCCTACAATGGAGTCACAAAGACCTAAATATAGAATAATAATGTCAATAAGTGATATGAGATGGTAAGCATGTGAAACTAGCTAAGTTTGGTGTTTCTATGCCATTCTGAGTCCATACTAGGTTAGCTAAGTCATACTAAGTCAATCTAGTCAATATTAGTTCTATACCAATTAATTTGATCATACTAAGGATGCTTATCTTATACTAGTTGATATCCTAACTAGTAACTTAATACTTATATTACCTTACTAGTACCTTACCTTATTCATATTACTCAATACCTTTTTAACATAATAACACTCTAATCTATCACTAATATTTTTTCTTGCTGCCTGGGTTCTCTAATACAACTCTTAATAACTCCGTCTCACTAATACCTAATTAGCACACTCTTATATGCTATAGGTAACACTACCTTGATAGCACCTTTACCTAACACTTACATTCACACATACTGATACAACTTGGTATCATACTATATCTTAGTATAAAATCCATAACTTAACTTGAATACTCAAATTCATATTCTTAGGCCTAGACTGATACTGCTAGTGTTGTTCTGTTCTCAGTCCCCTATCTAACTCCTCACTTCCCTCAACTCTGATACACAAAGTATAACCTGACCACATTCGTACTTACTGAACTAGGGGAAACACCCTTGACTGCAAGCTGAACCTGCAACCCCCTTCAATGTCACTTACACTTGAGCCTCTCCAATGTACACTACCTGCAGTGCACTGAAGCACATAAGGACTGCAAGCTCCCTAATATCTATTGCTCCTCCCCAACTCAGAACACAACACACAAACCACAACACCAATACAACTGCAACAGACATTACCTGCAAGGCCCCCAAGTCATGCAATGCCTACATCCCCATATAGTTTAGTGATACTCTCATATATATGTCTCAGATAGAGGAACTGATACCCTAGTATCACTTAAATTTTGTATTGGCATGCAACAAGTGACATGTGAACTGCTCCCCAATACTTGGGCTATACCTAAACTCAACACATGCCTGCAGACACTAGTGACCTGAAAACAATCCTAATTCCTTATAGCACAAAAAAAAATTCATACATCAGTCCCCACTCCACCTTACTGATATACCTTGCACCCAGTCCAACCTGAGTCTGCATACCTACTTGCATAAGCCACACTAACCTTTGCACCCGATGGCCCATATCAATTCTTACCTATACTAACACACATTCACACGTACCCAAGTATCCCCTGTTACGTAGTACTCTCACCCACAACTAAAACACACTAACACCTATACTACAACTCCATGTATCATGGATACACACTCCACTGATACCATGTAAACTGATACCTATCTCTATAAGATACATAAACCACTGTCAACATATTGGTTCAACCAGTGCATGATACTCAAGCATCTACAATAATCAGTTCCTCCCCTTCAACTCTAGTTTCCACCTACTACCTTTTTCCAATGCCTTAACCCTAGTGCAACTTTAACACAACAACCAAATACACCCTAGAATACTGCTTACTACAGGTTATATGTAACCATAGTTGTTGTTAGCAACAGCATGGGCACAAGCACTGTCACACCCATGTCAGACCTCAACCTCTATAACTTGGTCCAACTGCCACTGCTACTGTAGTTATAAGCTTACTACAGTTAGCACCCCCAACTCCCTATGTCCTTGCACTTAGTATACACACAGTGCACACTGAACCCGACACTCTCTCACAGCACTTGCATGTGTACAAACACACCCACGAGTTAGATAATATATGTACACTAGTATATATACATTTATATATGTATATGTATACAATGTCATATGAATATAGCATCTAAATAGGTACATTCTAATATTAGTCAATTCATCAAGCACCTTGAGTGCATAAATCAAGATACTACCAATCACATGTTAAAACCACCAATACTCAACTAATACCATAAATATATGAAATACAACTATTTATAACTAATGTGATTAGTTACCATGAAGATTAGAGAAAAATACACCCATAAGAACAAAACCCCAAATTTGAGCACAACTTCATGTAAAAATTATAATGGGAACCAATAGAAGCTCATTCTCCTACCTAGGGGTATTTATAATCCATGGGTGGGCTCCTAATGGTTAAACCATAATAAAAATAGAATTTTAGAGAGAGATTTGAGGGTGTTACCTATTGGCAGATGGATATCCAATGTGGCTCCTTCAAATGAGCACAAGGATGAGAAATGTACACCACCTCCTAGCAAAACTCTCCTTCCACTAGCCTCTTGTAATCTTCAAGATTCTAGCTCTCCTTGGGAAAAAAATAAGAGGGATTGGGATTAGTTTAGAGGAATTTTTTGGATGAATAAATCACTTGGGGAAGAACACAAACTTAGGATTTTTCATGAACCATTAAATGAAGTGGAGGGAGGCTCCCTCCTCCTATATAGGGTCGGCCACATAAGTTGGGGTTTGGCTAATGTAAAATATCCATATTTCTCCCATGGGTTATAATAAAGAGTTATTTTAATTAAGGGATTTAACTAAGAGGGTTTCTAATTTAATTCCAAGAGGTTATTGACTCATTCTATCTTCTATAACTAGTCAACCATGACTAATCCAAATTGTAAACCCCCTGATTTTTTCAAAATTTTCAAAACTGGATTTTTCACAATTTTCTGGAATTTTCTGGGATTTTTCTGCAATTTAAAAGCAGGGTTTTAATTTTTAAATGATTTTTAAATGATATTAAATAATATTAAAATATTATGAAAATAATATTTTTGGGCGTAAAATGAAAAACTGGACTTAGGGCAATTTTTCTGGAATTTATCGGACCCCGGACCTATTTTTTAAATACCTAAAAACTATTTATTTAATTATTTAATTATTTATTTATTTATTAAATGTTTATTATTATTATTTTATTTTTTTGGTTTGGGCCCAGCCCAATGGGCCGAGCCCATTAGGCTAGCCCGGCCCAGCCTCCAACCCCTAGCGGGTCGGGCGGGTCCGCTCACCCGGAGCCCGCCGCCCGACCCGACCCGCTCCACCTCCCCTGTCCCACGACCCAGTCACCCCCGAGACCCCCGCCGGCGCCGGAAAACGCGCGGCCACGTCCGCCTTTCCCCCGGCTCCCGCGGCCACGTCGCCCCGGAGACTCGGCCTCACCCTCGCCACCGACCGGCCCTATAAATGCCCTAGCTCCGCCCACTTCCTCCCCCAACCCCGAGCTCCCCTGAACCCTAGCGCCACCGCGACGAGCCCTCGCCGCCACGACGCTGCGCCACCGCCATATCCTCCTCGCCGGACGACGCCGCGCCACCGCCCTTCTCCCCCGAACACCACCCAGCTCCGCCACGTGCCGACCACCCCAGCCTCCTCCCTTCCCTCCCCTGCTCCTTCGTCCCAGTGGCCGACGGCAGCTCCGCCGGACGCCGAGCCGCCCTCGACCCCGACGTCGACGGCGCAGCCGCCCAGCCCCGGTCGGCCCCCAACAGCGCCGCTCAGCACTCCGCCGGCCGCCGCCGAACTCAGCAAGCCCTAATCCCCAATTTTCTTTTCTGTGTCGGACACGGACACAGGACACAGTGTCCGTGTCGAGTCGGACACGACGAATTCTCAATTATTCAGCCCGGTTCAGGTATGCGTAACTTTTTGCTCGTAGCTCCGTTTTCGATTCCGCAAATTGCGTTGCGAAGCCGGTATGACCCTCTCGGTGTCCGGACAAACTGTTCGGGGCATCGCGTCCTGTGGTGATCGCACACCGCGATCCAAAAACAGGAAAAACCCAGACCCTGTTTCACCCCGGAACCGAGTACGCCCCGCCAAACGGGACGACTTGGTCGCGCGCGGTCTTCACAGATACGTGCGCCTCGTCGATACGGACGTGTGGGTTTTCGCGGAAGCTGATTCGGGTGTGCGTGCACACCGGAATCAACGCGTATCCGCGGACATCGCCCCGTATCCGCCTTTTTGGCAATTCGACCTAACTTTGTGTACACACGTCGGATCGAGACGAAACTTGCGCTATCGGACTCGTAGCGATACGCTGGTCCTGTGGGTCAAGTTTGGTTCGATTCTGAGAACGTTGACGAAATCGCGTGTCGTGGGCCCCACAGGCCCCGCTCGACGGGCGATTTCGTGATCGGCTCATCGGAATTCGAATATGAAAGTTCCGTTGGGTTCGTATCAGCGTTCCTGACCTGTTGACACTAAGTTTGGTGAATTTGGAGACCGTTGACCCTGACGCGTTTTTCGGTGCAAAGCGGGCCCATCGGTGGACCCCGTTTTGGCCCGAAACTGCCGTTTCTGCCCTTGTCTCCAAATTGGACCCAAGGACAGGCGTTTCTAACTGATTGATATTTTCTGGATCTGATGGTGATGTTTGTTTCAGCAACCGGAGTACCGCCTGCAATTCCCGCCGAAGTCAAAACTGCGAACATAGCCAGAACCACAGGCAAGTGTACCTTGCCAAACTCTGCAGCTTGCTAATTATTTTCTGGACTTAATTATGCAATAAAGGACAATTAAAGTTTGCCAAATCTCAGTAATCCTTGACAAAGTATTTTACTTGTTTTCATGTGAATTAAAATATAAACTTGTTTTAACTGCTTGACCTAGGGAACGTGTGACGTGCTTAGTGTCCGATCATAGTCGGGTGCCAACTCCGTACGCGGGGTTGTGTAACGTCACATAGACATGGATATCGAGACCCTATAATTCTCGTACTTGTCCTATCAAGTACACCAGAACCCAGGACACTTGACACTATTTCATGAGACAGAGTCTTCCTGAGACATTCAAGGTGATTCTGTATAGGTTGCATGTTGATGACATAGACTTTACATTCTTAGACAATGATTCATAGCTATCAGACTTACTGCATTAGTTATGATTATGCGTGTCATGGACATGAGACGTGTGATTACATTGGGTGGGGAGAGACACACAGACTACAGGCTGATATTATATATATATAAAACATAGTTTATATCATAGTGTAAATCATAGTTATTGCTGCTACCGGCTCCCCGACACAGAGCTTGTAGTGGCTTCGGCCTGAGTTCTAGTGCTGCTCTCATATTGCATATCACATAGCTGGTTACTTAGTTTACCCTGCTGAAATATCTGATTGCTGCACTGATATTCATTTGGCTTGAGTTTTTCTGTACCTTGCTATGTCCCCTGAGGACCTGGAATGGATGATGTCCCCAGGTACAGCTGAAGAGAACTACCCAGAAGTGTACGGTACCGGAGCACTCCTCGGAACAGAACCAGGAACACAGGACGAGATAGTGGCCGAAGACTTCTCTTGAGCACCGGCTACATCTACACAGTATTTACATTTTCCAGCATTTTATTTCCTGTCTTTTCCTTGAATGTAATAAACTAAGTTCTCGGAATTGTTTCCCCGAGATAACCTTATTTGCTATTGATAATTTAATTCCATTGCAGTTATTTCCTGGCAATTAATCTGTGTTATCTGTGGATGAGATTAGAAATACCTGAGACTGTAACACTTTACTGCTAGACTACAGCTTAAGCATGCCCTGATGGATCCATTAAATTGGGTTGTCCATCGGTGCGTGCTGCTGGCCATTGCCACGTGTCCAGTCCCTCGTCATTTTGGGACTGGGGCGTGACATGGTTTTTGTGGTGGCCCATGCAGGTCTACGACTAAATTGTTCGGTTTCAACTTAGGGACCGAACAGGCCTGCAATAAGATAGGATAAGTTTTTAGGATCTCATCCACTTGCTTGAATCGTTTTTGATCTCTATATCGACTTCAAATAATTTACTTGCATCTTGCCTTGATTCCCGTGCGCCTCTTATTGGTTATTTTTGATACAGGAAAATGGACCCACAAGAGTGCAATGAGACTCCCGTCGGAACACCACAAGCTGCAGGTGTCACCTACGACGACGAAGTGACACCCGTCGGAGGAGTTCCCACAACTCAACAGAGCCAGCAGGCAGGTCAACCTAACTCCCGATTCCGACGCGATGATATTCCGCCTCCGCCGCAGTTCGTTCCACCAACGCCCGTACTCCCACAAGGACAACCAATTGACGGACAGCAGATATTCCAAATGATCTACGCGATGATGCAAGCTCAGCAACAAGTCCAACACGAGGCTCAACGTCGCGAAGCCAATTTCTGGAGGGACAGCATCGTAACTGTACTGGAGCAGGCCAATCTACCAGCCCGACGGCCAACTACAGGCTCAATCACTGACTTCCGCCAACTGAAGCCCCGCACCTTTTCTGGAAAAGAGGAGCCCACCGAAGTTCATGAGTGGCTCACCAACATACGGCATCAACTTGAAGCAGCTGAGCTTCCACGGGAACGCTGGATGACTGCCGTCCGAATGCAATTGACAGGCAACGCGCACCACTGGTGGTTGTCTGAGGAGACGCGACTCGGACCAGACCGAGTCACTTGGGAGGAGTTCTCCAGACTCTTCCAGGAGATTTACATTCCTGCCATCGCTCGGTCAGAACTGCGGGACAAATTCAATCGCCTCACTCAGGACTCTATGACGGTGGAAGAATACAACGCAGAATTTATTCGTCTGAGCCGCTTCGCCCCCACCCTGATCCCGACAGAGGAAGAGAAGGCCGAGAAATTCTTCGACGGACTGAACTTCGAGCTACAGAGACTCATCGGATCCGTCGCACCTACCTCCTACTCAGACGTTCTCGCTGCCGCCCGACGCATGGAACGCGTCACCAGGAGGGAGTCGCGCCACAAGCGGCCAATCACCTCAGCACCAGACAGAGCATCACCAGGAGAATCTGCAAAGAGATCTCACACGCTCCAGCCACCCAGGACAGCTTCTCAGACCCTTCCTACCTGTCACTACTGCGGCAAGGTAGGCCATGTCGAGAGAGACTGCAGACGTAAGTTGGGATTGTGCCTGATTTGCGGCACCAATCAGCACATAGCCAAGGACTGTCCTCAGCATCGAGATAGAGCAGCAAGGGCAAACCAACCAGCTACACCAGCACCGAGGCCACCTCTGGCACCTCAGGCGACACTCTTCCAGCAAGCCCAACAGCAGCAGAGGAACCTACCTCAAGGACGAGGACAAGCTTATGCGCTGACTGTGCAGGACGCCGATGCGAGTAAGTGATTCGTAGTTTTTCCGTTTCTAGTCTTGTTGTAGCTCGTGCCTCTTGGTTCGTGACCTCAGCCCCAACCTAGTAATTTGCAACTTGTTAATAATAACCTGATTTTCATAAAAGTTAAAATTTTAACTAGATTTTCCTGGAAAGTGTAAGCTTTCAGTTTTTAGGGAAACGGTACTTCCCTAAGTATCTTGTGATGTATTTTCAAACGATGCTTGCGACCGCGTCATCTCTGTTGACCGGTTATTCTTTGATTGCGAGGACGCAATCTTCTTAAGGGGGGTAGATTGTAAACCCCCTGATTTTTTCAAAATTTTCAAAACTGGATTTTTCACAATTTTCTGGAATTTTCTGGGATTTTTCTGCAATTTAAAAGCAGGGTTTTAATTTTTAAATGATTTTTAAATGATATTAAATAATATTAAAATATTATGAAAATAATATTTTTGGGCGTAAAATGAAAAACTGGACTTAGGGCAATTTTTTGGAATTTATCGGACCCCGGACCTATTTTTTAAATACCTAAAAACTATTTATTTAATTATTTAATTATTTATTTATTTATTAAATGTTTATTATTATTATTTTATTTTTTTGGTTTGGGCCCAGCCCAATGGGCCGAGCCCATTAGGCTAGCCCGGCCCAGCCTCCAACCCCTAGCGGGTCGGGCGGGTCCGCTCACCCGGAGCCCGCCGCCCGACCCGACCCGCTCCACCTCCCCTGTCCCACGACCCAGTCACCCCCGAGACCCCCGCCGGCGCCGGAAAACGCGCGGCCACGTCCGCCTTTCCCCCGGCTCCCGCGGCCACGTCGCCCCGGAGACTCGGCCTCACCCTCGCCACCGACCGGCCCTATAAATGCCCTAGCTCCGCCCACTTCCTCCCCCAACCCCGAGCTCCCCTGAACCCTAGCGCCACCGCGACGAGCCCTCGCCGCCACGACGCTGCGCCACCGCCATATCCTCCTCGCCGGACGACGCCGCGCCACCGCCCTTCTCCCCCGAACACCACCCAGCTCCGCCACGTGCCGACCACCCCAGCCTCCTCCCTTCCCTCCCCTGCTCCTTCGTCCCAGTGGCCGACGGCAGCTCCGTCGGACGCCGAGCCGCCCTCGACCCCGACGTCGACGGCGCAGCCGCCCAGCCCCGGTCGGCCCCCAACAGCGCCGCTCAGCACTCCGCCGGCCGCCGCCGAACTCAGCAAGCCCTAATCCCCAATTTTCTTTTCTGTGTCGGACACGGACACAGGACACAGTGTCCGTGTCGAGTCGGACACGACGAATTCTCAATTATTCAGCCCGGTTCAGGTATGCGTAACTTTTTGCTCGTAGCTCCGTTTTCGATTCCGCAAATTGCGTTGCGAAGCCGGTATGACCCTCTCGGTGTCCGGACAAACTGTTCGGGGCATCGCGTCCTGTGGTGATCGCACACCGCGATCCAAAAACAGGAAAAACCCAGACCCTGTTTCACCCCGGAACCGAGTACGCCCCGCCAAACGGGACGACTTGGTCGCGCGCGGTCTTCACAGATACGTGCGCCTCGTCGATACGGACGTGTGGGTTTTCGCGGAAGCTGATTCGGGTGTGCGTGCACACCGGAATCAACGCGTATCCGCGGACATCGCCCCGTATCCGCCTTTTTGGCAATTCGACCTAACTTTGTGTACACACGTCGGATCGAGACGAAACTTGCGCTATCGGACTCGTAGCGATACGCTGGTCCTGTGGGTCAAGTTTGGTTCGATTCTGAGAACGTTGACGAAATCGCGTGTCGTGGGCCCCACAGGCCCCGCTCGACGGGCGATTTCGTGATCGGCTCATCGGAATTCGAATATGAAAGTTCCGTTGGGTTCGTATCAGCGTTCCTGACCTGTTGACACTAAGTTTGGTGAATTTGGAGACCGTTGACCCTGACGCGTTTTTCGGTGCAAAGCGGGCCCATCGGTGGACCCCGTTTTGGCCCGAAACTGCCGTTTCTGCCCTTGTCTCCAAATTGGACCCAAGGACAGGCGTTTCTAACTGATTGATATTTTCTGGATCTGATGGTGATGTTTGTTTCAGCAACCGGAGTACCGCCTGCAATTCCCGCCGAAGTCAAAACTGCGAACATAGCCAGAACCACAGGCAAGTGTACCTTGCCAAACTCTGCAGCTTGCTAATTATTTTCTGGACTTAATTATGCAATAAAGGACAATTAAAGTTTGCCAAATCTCAGTAATCCTTGACAAAGTATTTTACTTGTTTTCATGTGAATTAAAATATAAACTTGTTTTAACTGCTTGACCTAGGGAACGTGTGACGTGCTTAGTGTCCGATCATAGTCGGGTGCCAACTCCGTACGCGGGGTTGTGTAACGTCACATAGACATGGATATCGAGACCCTATAATTCTCGTACTTGTCCTATCAAGTACACCAGAACCCAGGACACTTGACACTATTTCATGAGACAGAGTCTTCCTGAGACATTCAAGGTGATTCTGTATAGGTTGCATGTTGATGACATAGACTTTACATTCTTAGACAATGATTCATAGCTATCAGACTTACTGCATTAGTTATGATTATGCATGTCATGGACATGAGACGTGTGATTACATTGGGTGGGGAGAGACACACAGACTACAGGCTGATATTATATATATATAAAACATAGTTTATATCATAGTGTAAATCATAGTTATTGCTGCTACCCGGCTCCCCGACACAGAGCTTGTAGTGGCTTCGGCCTGAGTTCTAGTGCTGCTCTCATATTGCATATCACATAGCTGGTTACTTAGTTTACCCTGCTGAAATATCTGATTGCTGCACTGATATTCATTTGGCTTGAGTTTTTCTGTACCTTGCTATGTCCCCTGAGGACCTGGAATGGATGATGTCCCCAGGTACAGCTGAAGAGAACTACCCAGAAGTGTACGGTACCGGAGCACTCCTCGGAACAGAACCAGGAACACAGGACGAGATAGTGGCCGAAGACTTCTCTTGAGCACCGGCTACATCTACACAGTATTTACATTTTCCAGCATTTTATTTCCTGTCTTTTCCTTGAATGTAATAAACTAAGTTCTCGGAATTGTTTCCCCGAGATAACCTTATTTGCTATTGATAATTTAATTCCATTGCAGTTATTTCCTGGCAATTAATCTGTGTTATCTGTGGATGAGATTAGAAATACCTGAGACTGTAACACTTTACTGCTAGACTACAGCTTAAGCATGCCCTGATGGATCCATTAAATTGGGTTGTCCATCGGTGCGTGCTGCTGGCCATTGCCACGTGTCCAGTCCCTCGTCATTTTGGGACTGGGGCGTGACACAAATGGGTTCCACAAATGGTAAGGACAAGTCTAGTTAGGTTCACCTAGCTTCAATAACAATTAGTCTAGCTAAGGGGGCTAACATACAACCATTATATATATATATATATATATATATATATATATATATATATATATATATATATATATATATATATATATATATATATATATATATATATATGTTTATATATATATGTTTATATATATATGTTTATATATATATATATGTATATATATATATATATATATATATGTATATATATATATATGTATATATATATATATATATATATATATATATATATATATATATATATATATATATATATATATATATATATATATGTTTATATATATATATATGTATATATATATATATATATATATATATATATATATATATATATATGTATATATATATATATGTATATATATATATATATATATATACCATTTATTATGAAATAAAAATATATCAATAATAAATAATATAAAATGACAAAAATATTCCTATTCTCGAAATATGGTAGTGACAGAGTATTACAAAAAAAAAATAAGGGAGGTTGAAAAGTTGAAACACAAATATACGTTGTACATCTTATGTAACAAGAATAATATATATTAAAAATATCTTATTTCTTTTTTATCTTCTTATGTATGACTTACAAAGAAATGATGGACTTGTTTCGTTTTAAAATAATATATATTAAAAAATTCCTCGTATCTTGCAGTGTTATATTAGATTTTAATTACATTAATAAAATTTATCTTTTTTTCTTTCATCAAATTTTAAATTTTGGGATTTTTTAATAAAATTGGGCTAACCCTGAACCAGTACGGACCCAGCCCGGTTCAGTTCGGCCCACTTTCGACCGAATTCAGATCCGAACTAGGTTCAGTCCCTCCGTTCCTTCGGTCCAGGATGGCCTGGCCCACTTCCACTCCGGTTTAAACCCACCCCGACCCATGTAACGACCCGCTCAGCATCAATGCAGATAGCCGATTCAAAAGGCACAAATGCGACGACCCGACCCGTTTTACTCGGCGAAAAGACTCGCTTGAAGAAAAGACTTCAAATTTGGCCATTCAGGAGTTCAAACTTAGACTTTTAAAGACGTGCTCGGAGTATCGCTCAGCCGAGGTGAATCATCGCTAAGGTGGGTAGCTATGATGAACCTGTCTTTGCTTAGCCTGCATAATTAAAAATATGGACGGTACATGCTAGTCGCTAGGTGAATCACCCTTGCATGCTAATAAAATATTTCAATGACCTAGCTAAGAAAATAATCACATCTTGTATTACTTGTATAGAACTTGGAAAGATAAACCTACTGCTAGAGATAGAATTACTCGTATGCCTTGATAGAGTTTTCCTTATGCGCTTCACCGTTAAAGTAGAGATAGTTCTGTATGCCTCGATGGTACTATCCTGCGCATTATTGCGATGCACTTTACTTAGACTATGGCATGAGTTAAAGCACTTCACTTAAAATGATTCACTCAGTTAAGGTAGGAGAATTATCAAAATAGTTGTTCTGAGCCAAATAAAAGAAAATATGGAACGGCTTCGGGACCGTTGGGTCGCCAAGGCAGTTCCCGTACCGGGAGATGTAAAGATGATAAGAAAATATAAAAGAAAGATGCAAGTAAAGAATGACTAAAATGAATGGCACTAAGGAATAACACTAAGAGAGTGGCACTGAAAGAATGGCTCGGGGAGCCCGAAATAAAGAAAAGATGCAAGGAACCAATGAGCCAGGAACGGCCTAGGATGGCTTGTAGCGAGGCTCATTACCTGCGCCTACAACCATTGTTGTTTACTCAGAAGAAGAAGATATCAAAAGATAAAGAAAGAACCAATAAAAAGAGACTCGCTTGGTTGTGGAAGCTTGTGCACAAGATTGATTCCTACGGACGGGGTGCCGGGGCACCGTGACCGATCCAGCCTAGGGGGAAATCCGGTAGTCGCGCTAGTTGTAGCTTGCACGAATAAGTTCGGTCTATCGCCAGGTCACCGGGACCACCGTCTTATTACGACTATGTCCATAATGGCGTGAGAACAATGACCCGTTCATATAGATTAAGTCAGGCTCGGTTGCGACAATCCGCATACGAGTTATTGCATTGCATCTAAGAAATTTGAATTTGAGTAACTTGATAAATGATCAAGTAATCTTTTTAACCTGAGTTTTATGACCATTTGAATAACCTGAGTAAAACGTCTGAATCTGAGTAACAAAGTAACTTGTGTATCACAATCTAAGCAAACTCGTGCACCTGATTTAGAAACACGCTCGTAGCATACATGTGTTCGCTATTCGATTCCTTGGATTTCAATATATGTATATATTCGTGTTTGGCTAACTTGGTTGTG
Source organism: Iris macrosiphon (assembly GCA_036927795.1). Lineage (NCBI taxonomy): Eukaryota > Viridiplantae > Streptophyta > Magnoliopsida > Asparagales > Iridaceae > Iris > Iris macrosiphon. The sequence goes on from JAYESA010000017.1 coordinate 133,161,094, forward strand.
TAATTGGACAGGAAAGGAAGAATGGTAAGTTGGTAAGTTCTTTCACGTTACTCTAATATCGTACGGCGCACTACCACACGAGTTATGCTTTACATATGCCATAAAACTGATCCTAAGACAAGACTAGAAAGATAACTTATTAGATGGTGCACGAAACTAATATTATGTGTTTGTATTTTTTAAGCGGGCAAGATGCCTCCCAACCAATGCATTCATGTAAACCCACCAGATTGCTTGCAGGGTACGGAAGAACCTCGTTCGGTACGGAGTATCCCCTCATGCGCGCTAAGACATGGAGTTCGCTCTGGAGCCCTAGAGTGTTGCCTCCTGAGCTGAAGCACATATATAGGACATAATATTGGAACATCGCCTATAAATTATCCCAAGTTGTAAGTCGCTTGGCACGCCTTTATATGTTTAAGAGAGAGAGAGTAATGAGCGACTTGTAATCTCGTCCTAGCGCCGCTTGTAACCTTATTCATTATCAATAAAGAGCTTGTTTATGTATCATACTTATGTTTATTCTATGCTTCTGCTATTTTGACTTGGTGAACTAGTTATCGAACGACTGTTTACTCGTGTCGTTCAAATTTTTGTTGCATTGGAGACTATCTGTGCGACTCTGTGGCTAGCTATTTCTCTGTCTGTTCAGATTATGGCCTTGTGCGGGCGCAGCTTGTGTTCGCGCGGTATCACATCCTGATGGGAACGATTGTCCCGCGGGAGCACTAGCGAGGTGATTCGTGCCTAGCGGGGACGGACAATCTTGCGGGAGATCGGGGTGTGGAATATTGGTATCAGAGCATGGCTTTAGGTCCTTGGACTTCTTATCGATTCTCTCAGTTTAAAAAGCTTATTCGTGGGTTATGTTACAATATGCCCTCTCTCTCTCTCTCAATGTTCCAATGGAATGTTCCATACAATGAGTCTAAATATTTTTAAAAGTGTATGTAAATGATATGATTGGCTTGAACGGGATAGTTATGCGAAGGCCTTTGTGCAGAACTATGTCAGACTTCGTGGGAATAGACTCGTGCTCGAAATTTATAAGTTGTGTGCGAACTCGAAAACCTATACGTGATTACCAAGCGGGTTAGTTGGCGAGATAGAATATCGTTCGGACGGATAGCTATGCACATAGTCTTTCGGCTAAGTTATGTTGAGTATCGAGCGTCAAGACCCTTTGGTGCGAGCTAGTTTGCTAGTGAGAATGGGATATCATTTGGATATGATAAGTCAGTCTTAGAATGGTTATCGATAGAAACATTATGGACTATCGCTAAGGCGAATATAGGGAGTCGTGCCTAGATTTCGTGATATAGTTTGGACGGTTATTTGGATTGATAAGTTATGACTCAAAATATTAGTTTATATGGAGGACTATCAATAGGGGTATATACGACACTAAGATTATCAAGGTGACGCATAGGGATCACGCAGGAGTTTTAAGGAACGAGTTGGATGGATTGATGTGAACGAGGTTGAAGATTTAATGGAATAACTCGATTCCTGAGTGGTGTATATGATAGCTCAGCAACGAATAATCGATTTAAAGATTCATAGAGTATACCACGAACCTTGAGTGGTGAATTGGTCGTCTTAGAAATGTTCGAGCGACTCGAGAATTTTGGAATAGCAAATGAGTCTAGCAGCAAACAATGTGATTGTACGAAGCCGTAGTATAAGTAATATCTAGCAAGTAAGTGAATTAGAATGAATCATGCGAGATTTTATTCGATCAAGTTAGAATACATTGAGCAAGTGATAAGGCTTATATCAAAAATAAATTCAAAGAGTTGGAATCAACATCTTGGTCGACAGAACTTAGTAGATCATACGAGCGATTTCGAATAGAATCAAACAAATTAAAACTTGAGTTTGAGATGGAAAAATCATATGCGATCGGAGTTAGTACAATTGGAATAATAGCGCGAACAAATGATAGCGCGCATAGAAAATTTGGATTGAGTAGGATATCCCTCGCTAGAATTTAGCTTGAGTACGGATGTTATAATTTTGAATTGGGATGACTTGATATGATATTGATAAGTTGAAAGATAGTACAGATTGATACAAGTTAAGAAATTGTATGATTCAATGAATGAGATTGGCGATAACAGACTTAATCTTGAATTTGGATAAACGATCTTGAATCAAGTTCAAAGGAGAGAAATCGCCATCAGGCCCAGATGAGAACAATTATCCCGTGGGAGCGCTAGCATGGTGATTTTACGTCCAACGGGGATGATCAAACTCACGGGAACATGTTCGATAATTATTCAGACGAACTAGATAAATTCGAACGTAATGAAGGTGGATAGACTTTGGCTTGAGGATTTGAACATAGTTGTTTGAGGAATGCTAGAAGTAGACTTCGGATTGATTGAACGGTAACATTAAAGTTGGATGATTTGGCTAGACAAATTATGATCACGGCATGAACGGTTATTAGATGAACATGACTTGGTGGATCAATATATAACTTGGATGACATAAAGTGTAACGATAAGGTGTCTTGATCTTTTCGATGATAACTATAATCTGGACGTTTTTGTCTTATGCGAGCGCAACTCAATGCTCACATATGCGTCACGCCCGGATTAGGACGATTATCCCGCGAGAGCATTGGCGTGGTAATTTTACGTCCAGCGGAGATGATTAAACTTGTGGGAGGCCAGAACGTGACAATTGAAGGATCGTCTTGATTTATGGTTCGACACGATAAGGCAAGTTTGAGGATACAAGTGAATCGAAAGTGTTTCGAGGAAGGAGTTAGTCTAGAACGTGAAGTGATTTATGCTTGATGGTTTCGTTAACGGATACATGAATCATGTTAGACGACTTAGAATTATGATTGAGATCGAAGATTTAGAATTGAATCATGACTTGGCGGTATAGACTTAGAAAAGATTGGATATGTGGATTATATAGAAACATAGTCGATGAGATAGACTATGCGAATCGTTAGGTTTGACATACAACATGGATATATCATAGATTCGATTGAACGAATATTTCTTAGGAAAAGTTTTGCTAAACGGACTTGAATCCTGTGCAACGAACATGTTGATGTGGATAGGATGATCTGTGCTGGATGTTTAAAAATATGAGTGAAACGAGCTTGGGTAGAATACGTCATGCAAAAGAATAATGGTTTAACCTTAGAAAATTGGGGCGAATATCGTGCAACAAATTAGCACGATAAAAATTATGAACTTGAATTATACCTATGACCTTATGAGCCGACCTAGCGGTTAGGCAGACGAACCTATGCCGAGTGAAAGAACTTGTATGACCGACTTTAGAGTATTACTTGAGCAAGCCGTAGAACTGGGGCAACAACTTAGAGTTAGGCTTGGATCGATAATTGTACGTTGTATTTTACACGAACGGAATGGACGATGGAACTTTTACGATAGTCAGTAATTGGATAGACTGTGCTTGACGGCAGTAAAATTATTGGTTTTGAGTTGAATTGGAAATAACTTGGATTGTGATTGACCCCGCTTGAGGTATCATGCATTATAAAACCCCCTTCCTAGAAAATCGTATGTACCTTTTTATTTATTAATTATTAATTAAATTATAGTAATTAGGTCTAAATAGGAGAAATAGATTTTTAATAATTTTTATGTTAGGTGTTCGGACACTTAGATGACTTGTGGGACCATCAGGAATTTTTCGGAAATTTATTCCATGTAGGAGACCCCTTGAGTTGTTGCTAGCCTAACGATGTGCAATACCCTATTATATAAATTTTCTTATGTGTGAATATACATATGTATATATATTATACAAATATATATATGTATATATATATTTAAAGAAAGAAAGCAAAAGTGTTAATAAGAAATTAATTAATACTAATAATAATAATAATAATAATAACAACAAATAACTTACTTAGAATGCATCCAGTAACTTAACATTACTACTATTCACATCCCTTAGAAATTCTTCTAAGGACCGCCCAAACCAGCCTATGCAACCTTTCTGTTCCAACTAAAACACAAACCAAGCATTAGCACAGCACCTTATTCCTATTCCGATTCCCTTTCACCCGCGGAACCGCTCACCCCCTCTCTCCTCTTAATATATATATATATATATATATATATATATATATATATATATATATATAGTTAGTTAGTTCTAAAACCCTAACCTAGAAACTCCAGACTTTCTCTTCCCACCTAGAGCCGTCACCACAGCCAGAGAAGCCTCCCCAAGCCATCCAACCATCCCGTCGACGCCGACCTCGCGAACTGCAGTCTCCCACTCGAGGCACCTTCGCTCCGGCGTGTTTTCCCGTTGACTCGCTCGACCAAACGCTGTTCCGGTTTTATAGGTATGATCTTCCCTCAACCCTCTCCAGTATTTGTTTTATAGTCAGCCTCGGAAAACGTGTGCCCCTAGGTGAAAAATAGCGTCCAAAGTTGGATGAGCAGACAGAATTCTGCAATCGCAGAATTCCAGATTGACCACCCATATTGCCGAGTTCGTATCTCCCACCACAGAGATCCGAATTCGATGATTCTTTTTAATACCTGTAGATTACATGACCTAGTTTATTTTCTGTATTATAACTTTGTACTATTAGTCGCTGTGGACAGAATTATATTCGTCACAAAACTGCGCGTACCCACTTTTTCCGGTTTTCCAAAAGTTGGAGATCGGAGCGCGCCCCGCCAATCGGGACCGCCCCGCCGTGTGCCAAGTGTACCGAATGGTGCATGCAGCATAACGGAACACGTGAAAATTCGTGGAGACTGATTCGGACGCGTGTGCGCGCCGGAATCAGGCCGTATCCGCGGACACATTTCGTGTCGCCACTTTTGTGGAACTCGCGCGTATTTTGTGCACGCTTGTCAGATTGTGACGAAACTTGCGCCACTGGACTCGTGGTAACGCGCTGGTCCTATGACCCAATTTTCACGCATTTCTGAGACGGTTGACCAGATCGCCAATTGGCGGGCCCCACAGTTGACTTTTTGGACCAAATTGTGTTCGGCCTATCGGAATCCACATTTGGACATACCGTTGGGTTCGTATTGACATTTAGAGTTGTTTGACCTATAGTTTGTCCCATTTAGAGACTGTTACCCTTGGCACACTTTTCGGTGCAAAGTGGGCCGCATGTGGACCCCACTTTTTTCCGAAATTACCGTTTTGCCCCTGTGTCCAAATTGGACGAAAGGGATGTGCTTTTTAGCTATTTTGCTCATTCTGGGAATGTTGGTGATATTTATTTCAGTATCCGGAGACCTTCATTCTGAGGCCGTAGTTTCTGACTCTTGGTGTTGACATTGGGACACTACATTTTGCAGCTTCTTGCCAGGCAAGATACCTTGCCAAATTGTTTACAGTACTTTGCATGCTATTTATATTTTTGTTTATTTATTTCATTTCTGTATAGTTCTTGCATGTGTAGTTTTCCTTTCAGTCATTACTATATATTAGATATGTTGACACACACATGGCACTTAGTATCATAGAGGACAATCATTAGGCGTATGGGCTTTTAACCACTCTGGTAAACCGTAGTATATAGCTCGCACTACGGGCGTGTGTCGCGCTGGTCGCTACCCCAGAGGTATGTCGATTTCTGTAGAGTCGCCTGGTCGCTACCCCAGAGGTATGTCGATTTCTGATGTTCTAGACGGGTGTGTGAGTTGTGAGGCTTAGATCGAGTAGACTACCCTTGCCCATACGTCAAAAAGTTGTCCTCACTTGCATTCATATAGATTGTCTTGTACAGCGTACTTATTTATTTTCACATTATATGCATGTTTACTGTATTCAAGTTGGCTCGTATTTTCTGTATCTTGTTACGTCCCTCTGAGGACCTGGTCCGCTGCCAGGTGTATCTGCTCTTGAGTATTTGCAGGAGTACGGGCCTGGACCTGACGCATTATTTTCTGTCGAGGAGATCTTACCTTCTGAGCATCGTTGATTATCTGGCGATGTATTCTTTTAGCTGATACACTTCTGTCTTCATATTATTTTATAGTGGAGATTTTACACTGCACTCTCATTTTAGTTTTGGATATAGTCATTGGTAGTGGATTTGTCTCCACCCGACTATTATTTTAGATATTTCAGACTCCTTATTCTAGTTTAGTATTTCTTTTCTATGACTTGTTGTGTGGATGAGATTAGCATATCTGTGACTTGTGACATTATACATACCACATGTGAGTTTATATTCATATTACAGCGTACGTATGGGTTATGGTTTCCATATATTGGAGTTGCCATATCCATGCGGCTGACATGCTCACGTGTTCCTAGTCCTACGTATTTGGGACTGGGGTGTGACATGTTTTTGTGGTGGCCCATGCAGGTCGAGAGCATATTGTCTCGGTTACGTTACTGTACCGAACAAGCCTGCACCTAGGACTAGAGTATAGGATCTCATCCACAATTGACTATGATTCATCTTCCTCCTCTCTGTTCTATTCGAACAATTGTATCCTGCTTGATTCCTGTACTTTCCTAATAGTTCTTTAAGTATAGCCTTCTCCTAGAATATAGAAGTTCCTGTTGTTAGATGATAATTAGAGTAGCACACCTATTAAGAATACAAAGAGAATATAGACACCCCACTAAGTTTAGAATAATTAAGTGAACCGTAGAATTCCTTATCTATAGATTGGTTTAGCATTACCCTTTATGTGTTATGAAGACTTGAGAGTAGTATAGATGCTACTAGAGTTAGTTAGGAGTTTTACCATAATATTTGACCCTAGCATAGAGGATACCCTAATAAGTACCAAGACCCTTCTCGTAAACCTTAATAAGATTTTCTACGGTATCCTTAAGACAATTACAGTACTAGTTTATTGTTATAAGTTGGGTAGTATACCTCACAACATAGTATCACATAGTCTTTTGCCTATTAACGAAGTGTGCATGAATGACATTTAACTGTATGCTAGCTTAGGACGACATTGTTTTTTTTCAGACTGTAGAGCTTAGAAGCCATACCCCTGCTTTGTCAAATATCGACCTAGACGAGGAATTAGTATGATAACTGTAGAGATTGTAGAGTCTTTTATTATTATTGCTTATGTTGTTTTTGCTTCTGCGAACTTGAATTAATTTGTATCTTTTTCTATCATAATCCAGCGTATTTATGTTTGTTGTACTACCTTGATTTATGCTGCTATTATAGCCTAGTTTTTGCAAGCTTATTCTTTCATCGAGCTTGCTCATGGCATAAGTATTATTGGGTGCACACAATGATACAATTGCCTAATCAGAATCGGTGTATTAAGGTCTAGCTAACCTTAGTGCGCTTGGTTCGCTCTTCGCATTACTATTTTACGTGGATTGAGATATATGGTAGTAGACGGATATACTTGCCCCTAGACATGTCTGACACATCGTATCGGTTATATAACTGTACTGATACGAGCATGTAAATAGGAAGTTACCAAAAATAGGATTTCAATCCACAACTGTCCTGACAACTCTTTTTTCGAATTCCTTAATCTCTTTGAACCTCGTACTCGTATTCTGTCACCTTCACCTTGAATTCTTTATTATTGCTCTCCGTCTTCCCCTATTTCGGAAAGACGAAACCTCGTACTGGTATAAGTTGACACCGATAGTACTAGATATATCCCATAAGGCTAATCACATGACTTGGTGACCCTCTTTTATAATTGGTTAAGGGCATATCATAGGTGATATGTTTGGTGTTAAACCTTTGAGGATTAAAAATCATGATTAAATAATTTGAGCAATAGTTTTTCTAGATGTATGGCCTTAGGTGGTAGATGAAAAATTTTAAGTTCGGCAGGTTGTGAACCCCTCACCCAAAAAAAAAAAAAAAAAAAAAATTGACCTACTTGGCTGAGTTAGTGAGACTAAGGTTAGCTTGAATCCAGTTAGGAGTAGAACACAATATTTTTTATTTAATTTTGCAATATTGCATCACTTAGTGCCCCTTATCGTGCTCCGATAATTGGAGCACTACACTAGCCACTGCCTTCCTACAAATTCTACACCCTTATCCTAGACATGCCCATCATCCAATTCTCATCTTTGTGCAATTTTTCAGTTGTTGGACGTTTTTATGCAAAAGAGCATTTACGTGTCCACACCATTGGACATGACACATGAAGAAACCTATTTTTCGCTCATGTGGATTTTTCCATAATTTTCGGGATGTGCAATGCGCAACATCGCCCACCTCTTTAAGCCTAACCTTGCATTTTAAATAATGCAAATCTTATACCATCATTGCATTCTATCGTGGCTTAATTTTAATTTCGAGGACAAAATTTTTATAAGTTGGGTAGAATGTAAAACCCCATTCCTAGAAAATCGTATGTACCTTTTTATTTATTAATTATAAATTAAATTGTAGTAATTAGGTCTAAATAGGAGAAATAGATTTTTAATAATTTTTATGTTAGGTGTTCGGACACTTAGATGACTTGTGGGACCATCAGGAATTTTTCGGAAATTTATTCCATGTAGGAGACCCCTTGAGCTGTTGCTAGCCTAACGATGTGCAATACCCTATTATATAAATTTTCTTATGTGTGAATATACATATGTATATATATATATATACAAATATATATATGTATATATATATTTGAAGAAAGAAAGCAAAAGTGTTAATAAGAAATTAATTAATACTAATAATAATAATAATAACAACAACAACAAATAACTTACTTAGAATGCATCCAGTAACTTAACATTACTACTATTCACATCCCTTAGAAATTCTTCTAAGGACCGCCCAAAGCAGCCTATGCAACCTTTCCGTTCCAACTAAAACACAAACCAAGCATTAGCACAGCACCTTATTCCTATTCCGATTCCCTTTCACCCGCGGAACCGCTCACCCCCTCTCTCCTCTTAATATATATATATATATATATATATATATATATATATATATATATATATATATATATATATATATATATATATATATATATATAGTTAGTTCTAAAACCCTAACCTAGAAACTCCAGACTTAATTCCTCTTCCCACCTAGAGCCGTCACCACAGCCAGAGAAGCCTCCCCAAGCCATCCAACCATCCCGTCGACGCCGACCTCGCGAACTGCAGTCTCCCACTCGAGGCACCTTCGCTCCGGCGTATTTTCCCGTTGACTCGCTCGACCAAACGCTGTTCCGATTTTATAGGTATGATCTTCCCTCAACCCTCTCCAGTATTTGTTTTGTAGTCAGCCTCGGAAAATGTGTGCCCCTAGGTGAAAAATAGCGTCCAAAGTTGGATGAGCAGACAGAATTCTGCAATCGCAGAATTCCAGATTGACCACCCATATTGCCGAGTTCGTATCTCCCACCACAGAGATCCGAATTCGATGATTCTTTTTGATACCTGTAGATTACATGACCTAGTTTATTTTCTGTATTATAACTTTGTACTATTAGTCGCTGTGGACAGAATTATATTCGTCACAAAACTGCGCGCACCCACTTTTTTTGGTTTTCCAAAAGTTGGAGATCGGAGCGCGCCCCGCCAATCGGGACCGCCCCGCCGTGTGCCAAGTGTACCGAATGGTGCACGCAGCATAACGGAACACGTGAAAATTTGTGGGGACTGATTCGGACGCGTGTGCGCGCCGGAATCAGGCCGTATCCGCGGACACATTTCGTGTCGCCACTTTTGTGGAACTCGCGCGTATTTTGTGCACGCTTGTCAGATTGTGACGAAACTTGCGCCACTGGACTCGTGGTAACGCGCTGGTCCTATGACCCAATTTTCACGCATTTCTGAGACGGTTGACCAGATCGCCAATTGGCGGGCCCTACAGTTGACTTTTTGGACCAAATTGTGTTCGGCCCATCGGAATCCATATTTGGACATACCGTTGGGTTCGTATTGACATTTAGAGTTGTTTGACCTATAGTTTGTCCCATTTAGAGACTGTTACCCTTGGCACGCTTTTCGGTGCAAAGTGGGCCGCATGTGGACCCCACTTTTTTCCGAAATTACCGTTTTGCCCCTGTGTCCAAATTGGACGAAAGGGATGTGCTTTTTAGCTATTTTGCTCATTTTGGGAACGTTGGTGATGTTTATTTCAGTATCCGGAGACCTTCATTCTGAGGCCGTAGTTTCTGACTCTTGGTGTTGACATTGGGACACTACATTTTGCAGCTTCTTGCCAGACAAGATACCTTGCCAAATTATTTACAGTACTTTGCATGCTATTTATATTTTTGTTTATTTATTTCATTTCTGTATAGTTCTTGCATGTGTAGTTTTCCTTTCAGTCATTACTATATATTAGATATGTTGACACACACATGGCACTTAGTATCATAGAGGACAATCATTAGGCGTATGGGCTTTTAACCACTCTGGTAAACCGTAGTATATAGCTCGCACTACGGGCGTGTGTCGCGCTGGTCGCTACCCCAGAGGTATGTCGATTTCTGTAGAGTCGCGATGGTCGCTACCCCAGAGGTATGTCGATTTCTGATGTTCTAGACGGGTGTGTGAGTTGTGAGGCTTAGATCGAGTAGACTACCCTTGCCCATACGTCAAAAAGTTGTCCTCACTTGCATTCATATAGATTGTCTTGTACAGCGTACTTATTTATTTTCACATTATATGCATGTTTACTGTATTCAAGTTGGCTCGTATTTTCTGTATCTTGTTACGTCCCTCTGAGGACCTGGTCCGCTGCCAGGTGTATCTGCTCTTGAGTATTTGCAGGAGTACGGGCCTGGACCTGACGCATTATATTCTGTCGAGGAGATCTTACCTTCTGAGCATCGTTGATTATCTGGCGATGTATTCTTTTAGCTGATACACTTCTGTCTTCATATTATTTTATAGTGGAGATTTTACACTGCACTCTCATTTTAGTTTTGGATATAGTCATTGGTAGTGGATTTGTCTCCACCCGACTATTATTTTAGATATTTCAGACTCCTTATTCTAGTTTAGTATTTCTTTTCTATGACTTGTTGTGTGGATGAGATTAGCATATCTGTGACTCGTGACATTATACATACCACATGTGAGTTTATATTCATATTACAGCGTACGTATGGGTTATGGTTTCCATATATTGGAGTTGCCATATCCATGCGGCTGGCATGCTCACGTGTTCCTAGTCCTACGTATTTGGGACTGGGGCGTGACATGCATGGTGATCCATAAACTAGAACCCTTGAGATTTTCGCGAGTAGCTTTTCCGACTTCGCTACCACTAAGTTTGGTTGAATGCATATATTTGAGGGATGCTTTGAACGTATGCACGATCCAAGACTCAGTGATATGTTGAACTCGAGTGCAAAGACTTCACTATCGCTAAGTTGGTTGACATGCATATGTTTCGGGAACGCTTTGAATATGTGCACGATCTAGACTCGCGATATGCTGATCTCGAATGCTAGTACAAGTGAATATGTTATATTCACATGGAAGAATATAACGATTTGGATAAGTTGGCATCATCCTAAGATCATCGTATAGGATGGATCCTGCCTCGTGTTAAGCGATATAAGTTTCGCGCTAAGGTGCAGTAGAGACCAAGTTAGAGAATACGATGTTCGAGTAATATAGCCAACTTGGATTGATTGATAGAGTCATTCAATGAAATATACCAAGTACGCATGCGACACAGAATAAGGAAAACGAGAAGGAACTTGTGTTCGAAGGGGTCTAAGGATATGGAGTAATACACTTGAGTTAGATTCGATAGTGTGCGATAGAGCGTGTTCCGCTTAGGAAGTCTCAAGGATGAGACTTGTAGTGAGTGGTGTATAATGTAACAACCCGCTACACATCAATGTTGATAGCCGATTCAAAAGGTACAAGTGTGACGACCCGACCCGTTTTGACCCGACCCGTTTTACTTGGCGAGAAGACTCGCTTGAGGCAAAGAGTTCAAACTTGGCCCTTCAGGAGTTCAAACTTAGACTTTCAAAAACGCGCTCAGAGTATCGTTCGGCTGAGGCGAATCATCGCTAAGGTGGGTGGCTACGATGAATATGTCTTTGCTTAGCCTGCATAATTAAAAATATGGATGATACATGCTAGTCGCTAGGTGAATCACCCTGGCATGCTAATAAAAGAGTTCAACGCACCGAGCTAAGAGAATAATCCCATCTTGTATTACTTGTATAGAACTTGGAAAGATAAACCTGCTGCTAGAGATAGAATTACTCGTATGCCTCGATATAGTTTTCCTTATGCGCTTCAATGTTAAAGTAGATGTCATTCTGTATGCCTCGATAGTACTATCTTGTGCATTGTTGTGATGCACTTCACTTAGACTATGGCTAGAGTTAAAGTACTTCACTTAAAATGATTCACTCAGTTAAGGCAAGAAGACTATCAAAATAGTCGTTCCAAGCCAAGTAATAGAAAATATGGAACGACTTCGGGACCATTGGGTCGTCAAGGCAGTTTCCGTACCGGGAGCTGCAAAGATGATAAGAAAATATAAAAGAAAGATGTAAGTAAAGAATGACTAAAATGAATGGCACTAAGGAATGAAACTAAGAGAATGGCACTAAAGAATGGCTTGGAGAGCCCGTAATAAAGAAAAGATGCAAGAAACTATCACTCCCCGGTTCCATAGGTAAGGAACCGAGTCACGTGGCAATGGCCAGCAGCACACTTCGGCGGGGCATCCCAATCTAATGGGCCCGTCGGAGTACACTTAAGTTGTAAAGTACAAAGAATAACCCAACATGTAACACATAATAGTAACTCTAAATCCCATCCACAAGCAGCAATATAAGAGCACAATAGAGGTAAATACAACAACTAAAGTGCAGAAAAGAAATATCCAAGATAATTATCAAGTACAAATACTAGAGTAGTCATACGGGAACAAGCCCGCTAGCACAAAATACCGGAATGAAAGTAAGCAATAAGATAACTCGGAACGGCATCAGGTAACTAGGTAATGATGCCGTCCCAAGGAAAGAGTCACTACCAGCGATCAGGCGAAGTCCTCAGGAGTGACCTCGTCCTCGGCAGTAAGTACAGCTGCTGGATAAATGCCCGGTCCGTACTCCTCCGAGTAATCCTCGTCTCCTACACCTGGAAGGGAACCAGGTCCTCAGAGGGACGTAACAAGGTACAAAAATACAGCAATGCCAAGTAAACAGAAAATACGAGTGCATGACAGGGTACTCTATCATATCCAACTAGTGTGACACAGTTTAAAGACAATGTTCGATGCGTGGGGCTGTCCAAAATAAAACCGTAGCTCCAAACACAGAGACACACGGGGCGTACCGTAGCTTCGAGCACAGAGACACACGGGTGATACACTACTCTAGAATACAGGATCACTACATATACATATATAAGCGCGTGCATAGGAGCCCAAACGTCTAGTAATTGTCTTCTCCTTCCCAAGCGGTCAACGATGGTGTGCTGAACCTGAACCTCTATCTAACAGTCTCGACACACAGGAGTAATCTCAACAGACGTGACCCTAAGGTCGTCCAAGTCTCTGGTCATGATGTCAGTATCAGGATATAGGAATCTGGCACGATCACAGTGTATGAGTGTGTCCTGGGTGTCGATATACTCAGGTACGTACATCGAGGTGCTACGAAGCATCTATCAATTATTCTAATACGTTACGACTAATGTCAGCACCCGGTTATGATCCGGACGTGAAGTATCGTACCGAAACCAATGAGTCAGGAACGACCTGGGATGGCTTGTAGCGAGGATCATTACATGCACCTACAACCATTATTGTTTACTCAGAAGAAGAATATATTAAAAGAAAAAGAAAGAACCAATAAAAAGAGACTCGTTTGGTCGTGGACGTTTGTGCACAAGCTTGATTCCTACGGACGGGGCGCCGGGGCACCGGGACCAATCCGGCCTAGGGGAAATCCGATAGTCACACTAGTTGTAGCTAGAACGGATAAGTTCGGTCTGTCGCCGTGGCACCGGGACTACCGTTTTATTGCGACTATGTCCATAATGGCGTGTAGGCCAGCGACCCATTCATATAAATTAAGTTAGGCTCGGTTGCGACAATCCGCATGCGAGTCATTGCATGCGTCTAAGAAATCTGAATTTGAGTAACCTGAGAAATGATCAAGTAATCTGTTTAACCTGAGTTTTATGACCATTTGAATAACCTGAGTAACACGTCTGATTCTGAGTAACAAAGTAACTTGTGTATCACAATCTAAGCAAACTCGTGCACCTGATTTAGAAATATGCTCGTAGCATACATGTGTTCGCTATTTGATTCCTTGGATTTCAATATATGTATATATTCATGTTTGGCTAACTTGGTTGTGTAATTGGACAGGGAAGAAAGAATGGTAAGTTGGTAAGTTCTGCCGTGTTACTCTAATATCGCACGACGCACTGCCACACGAACATTATGCCATGAAACTGATCATAAGGCAAGACTAGAAAGATAACTTAATAGATGGTACGTGCACGAAACTAATATTATGTATATGAATTTGTCGAGCGGACGAGAAGACTCTCCACCAATGCATTTATGTACTGATAACCCACCAGATTGCTTGCAGGGTGCGGAAGAACCTCGTTGGGTCCGGAGTATCCCCTCGTGCGCGCTAAGGCGTAGAGTTCGCTCTAGAGCCTTGGAGTGTTGCGCCCGGAGCTGTAGCACATATACATGACATAATGTTGGAACATTGCCTAAGTATCATCCCAAGTTGTAAGCCGCTTGGCACGTCTTTATATGTTTGAGAGAGAGAGAGAGAGAGCATTGAGCGACTTGTAATCTCGGTCTAGCGCCGCTTGTAACCTTATTCATTATCAATAAAGATCTTGTTTATGTATATACTTGTGCTTATTATATGCTTTCGCTATTTCGACTTGGTGAACTAGTTATCGAACAGCCGTTTACTCGTGTCGTTCAAAATTTTTCTGCATTGGAGACTATCTGTGCGACTTTGTGGCTTAGCTATTTCTTCGCATATTTGGATCATGGCCTTGCGACGGAGCAGCTTGTGCTCGCGCGGAATCACGTCCTGATGGGAACGATCGTCCCGCGGGAGCACTGGCATGGTGATTCGCGCCTAGCAGGGACGGCCAATCATGCGAAAGATCGGGGCATGACAACCCAGTCTCGGTCAAACCCGGTCAACAATGGGCCCGGACTAGCCCGGCCCGATTAACACTTTGACATGCGTGCGAGATCATAACAGCAACCACACGAAGCAACGAAGTGATGTCGGTTTGTACACGCCAGAGAGTCCAAGTTATGTCGGTGCAAGGGTGGCAAGTGAGCGTCTAGAAGTTCGTACTTCTTGGTTCCTGGAAGCAGATCGACGGAATAAAGTCGAATTTTGCTTTAAGCAACGATGATCGTGATCACCCTA
Source organism: Iris macrosiphon (assembly GCA_036927795.1). NCBI lineage: Eukaryota > Viridiplantae > Streptophyta > Magnoliopsida > Asparagales > Iridaceae > Iris > Iris macrosiphon. The sequence goes on from JAYESA010000017.1 coordinate 133,176,432, forward strand.
GCGAGATATCTTCTTCAGTATTCTTTTGATATTTTGTAAACCCCCTCGATTTATTCTATAGATAGTTAGGGTGGATTTGGAAAATTTTGGTTTTTTGTAGCAGATGTCGAGGTTTAGAGTGGAGATAATTTATCTGGTATTTAAATTTTTTTAATTAAAACCCTTGGCGTGCCCTATCATTGTTTGATTATTCAGAGCCCAATATCAGCCCATAAATTTCGTTCCATTACTGTACTTCTGACTTGACCCGCCAAATTAGGCACTGGACTTTTTCGTCGATCAAAATCAGCTTTTCGTTGTGCTCTAAATTAATTGCACAATTTTCTGAAACCCTAATCCATATTTAATTTCGTGTCGGACACTTGTGTCGTTACCCTAAATTTTGAGATACTAACTTAACCCGTTGAGCCGGACCATCTAAAGGGTCCAAGACTGACTCCAAGCCCCCACAATTTTTGACCTTGCGTCATTTCCGAATTTTGACCCAAAGTGCCCCCATTTAATTTAAATTCGCGGGTCACATTATTTCTATTTAAATCGGGGATGCCAACTTTGTAAGTCCCATTCTTAATCCTAAATTAATCCCAATGCCTTTCTAATTAAACCCGTGCCTAACGCACAACACCCTCTCACCATAAAAATTACTAAACATAATTTTTTCCACAATTTTTGTGTCATTTTATGTGTTCATGCAATTTTTTGAATTTAAGGGGCTAAGTTGTAAATAATGAAATTATGTGTCATCACCCTATTGGCTATGAACAATGGAGAGGTCCCAAAATGGGGTCCCATTCTCACCCATCCATTCACCCCCTTATGAAGAAACCAACTTTTCTTCATGACAAATCACAACCCTCCATTTTGAAAGACACCATCACAACCCTCCATCCCCTTCATAAACCCCTATAAAGTAACACCTCACCCCACCCTCAACACACACCACCGGCCCTAATCCCAAGGAAACTCCTCTCTCTCTCTCTCTCTTCTCACTCCTTCATTTAAAACCCTCCATGCAAAAGCTTCTCAACTCTTCATTATTTTTTCTTCTTCTTCTTCCTTAGTCTCTTCTTCCTCTTGGAGACCCCGGCCGACGACTCGACTCCGGCCAGGCGGCGCCGCCGCTCCGGCCCGCTGTAGCTGTCCCGCCGGACAGTGCGTCCCCCCCCCCCCCACGCTCCGGCTGCAGTCCGCCCCTCCGACTGAACAGCCCGCTCATCCCTATCCCGACCCCGCAGCTGTGCTCACCCCCGGCCGCTGAGCAGCCCCCGACCCGAGGCTGTGCGTCCCCCGCCGCCGCGCTATGTCGTCCGACCTTCCCGCCGGCGCAGATTCCCCCCCCCCCCCCCCCCCCCGCTGTGCGTCCCCGTCCGACCACTAGTTCACCACCACCATCACCACCAGTTTACCACCACCATCACCACCAGTTTACCACCACCATCAACACCATTACCACCACCAGTTTTTACTACCACCATCGTCACCACCACCCCCGGCCACCTTCTCCGACCGTACCCGGCACCGTCGTCGCCAAGGTCGATTCTCCACCTATCTCCATTTAATTTCCAGATTTGTTTTGGTTAATTAGGATGGTGATTATACATAATTGCTATGCTAGCTAGGGTTGTTGGATTACATATGTGGATGGTTAGAGTAATGTGATAAATGAAATATATGGTTGAGATATATATATATATATTATGTTATGATGATTAAATATTAACATGGATGAGGATTATGTTAATGAAGATTAAATATGAATATGGATGAGGTTGTGGTTAATGAGGTTAATATATTTCTAGTGTTTATGTAGTGTTGATGTAAATGATTAGTGTAGTGTAATACTTGAACTACGGGATTAAGGTTTATATTGGCTAAGGCTAATGATGATTAATGAAAAAATAGATTTTTATGACTTGAGGTGGTGTTGCATGTTTTAGGGTTTATTTAGTGCAGTGACCTTGTAACTTATGTTTTATGAAGTCGGATTTGGATGTGGTACTTGAATGAAAATTAGGGTTGGCTTCCACATAAATTATCGCAATTTAATTAAAATATGTACTCGAGGAGAATAGAGTTTTGACCTTGGAGCCAACTAATCAGGATGTATCGTACATGGTGGAAAAATGTTAGTTTATTTACGGAGAATTAAATCGAGGAGAGTGTACCGATGATTAGCTGATTTGACCATCGTATCGATAGTCAACTGTAGTCAACCCCCTAGTGACTTGTCCCTGTGAGTCGTAGCTGAGACTGAGTATAGGTGTAGATGTGTGTAGCACCCCTGTCTGTCGTAAATTAGATTATTGATTCTGGTTTGTAACTCATCTCTAGGTACTGCGGGACCTGAGGACTTGGACGCGGTACCAGATCCCCGTCATCAGCAGCCGCACGCAGGCAAGTGTACCTTACCACCTTGTATTTCAGCTTACAGATATTTGTTGTTCTTTTTGTACTTCGTGCGCATATTTATGTTGGCGTTCGATACTCCGCGTCCGGTTCACAGCCGGGTGTTGACTTTCGACCCAACGTCTTAGAATAATTGCTAGATGCTTCATAGCACCTCGATGCATGTACCTGAGTACATCGACAATCCAGGACACACTTATACACCATGATCGTGCCAGATTTCTGTTTCCTGATACTGACATCATGACCAGAGACTGGGACGACCTTAGGGTCGCGTCTGTTGAGTTAATTCTGTGTGTCGAGACTTCAGTTAGAGGTTCAGGTTCAACGCACAATCGTTGACCGCTTGGGAAGAGGAAGACAGTTACTAGACGTTTGGGCTACTCTGCACGCGCTTATATATATGTAGTATTTTGTAGTGATACCTGTATCTAGTGTAGCTGTTTCACCAGTGTGACTCTTTGCCCGGAGCTGCGGTACGTGCCGTGTGTTTCCGTGTCCGGAGCTACGATTTTATATTAGAAAGCCCACGCGTCGAAGATTGTCTTTAAACTGTGTCGCACTTGTTTGGTTATACTAGATTACCCTGTTGTTGCACTTGTACTATCTGTTTACCTGGCATGTTGTATTTTCTGTACCTTGTTACGTCCCTCTGAGGACCTGGTTCCCTTCCAGGTGTAGGCCACGAGGATTACCCGGAGGAGTACGGACCGGGCATCTATCCAGCAGCTGTACTCACTGCCGAGGACGAGGTCATTCCTGAGGACTTCGCCTGATCGCTGGTAGTGACTCTTTCCTTGGGACGGTATCATTACCTAGTTACCTGCTGCCGTCCCAAGCTATCTTATTGCTTACTTTCATTCCAGTATATTTGTACTAACGGGTTTGTCCCCGTATGACTACTCTAGTATTTGTATTTGATACTTGTCTGGATATTTCCTTCCTGCACATTAATTGTTGTATTTACTTCTATTGTGCTCTTATATTGCTGCCTGTGGATGAGATTTAGATTGAGTATACTTGTGTTATGTGATGGGTTATTCATTGTACTTCACAGCTTAAGTGTACTCCGACGGGCCCATTAGATTGGAAAGTCCGCCGAAGTACACTGCTGGCTATTGCCACGTGTCTCGGTTTCTTATCCATGGAACCGGGGCGTGACATATTTTGCTTCTGTTTTATGTGAACAAGCGTTGTAATAGAAACTGCATTGCATTTATTAGCATTACCTTTTCTCAAGTTGTATTTTTTTTCATTTTCTTTGTTGTAAGCATCTTGCGTATCTATTGTACTTCCAATTTTTTCCGTACTATGTACGGTTTTTGTAACCACGGGAACAACAATAATAACGGTGAATTGGAGGATGGAATGTTCATGGCAGACGAGGTAGAAGTGTAGTAAGCATGCATGTGTTGCAGAGTGAGTAGGGCTGAAGTGGGGACGAAGAGATGGGAATAAAAACAAAGAGGTGGGTCGAAGAGAAGGAGGAGGGGTTTAGATTTTTTTTATTTTTATATATATACTATTTCGAGGCTAATAATATCAGAAGATTGTGCAAATAGCTAAGTGCAAAATTGTATGTTACTAATAAACAAAGTTCAAGAAAATAGTTGCAAGCAACGATACTTTAGAATATTTAATTACAGATCAGCCAAGAGGTGAAAACGTAATAAGAGAGGAGATTGGGAGCAGGAGACCTAGAGAAAGAGGGCTGTGAGTCCGTCTGCCAAAATTATTTAAGACCCTTCGAACGAGGATATGTACGTCAAGTTAAGACACTGGCCTAGCTAGTTTCTCCATCCAACTTACAAACAAACAGAGACAACATATGCACCACACACATTCATGTTCATATTCACTCTCACTGACTCACTCACTCACTCACAGTCACTCACCCACCAACTAACACTGCTGCTGTTCCAGCTCCCAAGATGCAGTAGGCGACGCGTGCGGTGCGCTGACACCAGCCCATGCTGCCGACGTGATTCTTTCCGTGCATGCGCTTGCTTGCTAGATCGAGGCGGCTCATTCTCTCTCTGGCTATAGCTGAAGACCGATGTAATAAGAATAAGATCGAGCTATAGAGATCAGAAGTAGCACGAGCGAATTGAGTGCATGCTTGGTAACGATATTTTGATTGGTTTTGAGATGTTTTGAATCCATCGTTTATAAAATGTTTTTAAAAAAATTGTTTGTTAATTTTTTTGAGCTACTAATTCTGGTCGGCTCAAATTTATTTTAAATTTAGTGTAATATAATTTTGGATATCTTTATAAACATTCTAAACCGATAAATTTTCAAAAAAATATTATTTTATTATATTTATATTATTTTTAAAAATATAAAATTATAACTACTAACACCTTACCCTACTCTCTTTTTTTCAATTGTGATTATCTTCTACTTCTTACAAACTTCTTTTCTACATTCATCCAGACATTTCTATTATCTATGTATTTTTATTATTTTATTTATATATGGACATATATGTAATTTTATTCGTATAAATAACTTTTAAAACCGCTTGTTAATGAATTACCAAGCATAGATTGGACTATTAATTTAAAAGTCACTACTTAAAACCACTCAAAATCGGACCGTTTATAACCGTTCATAACCGGCACTCTTATGTAGCGTTTGGGAAGGGAGGTAAATGGGAGGAAGGAAAAAGTTGAGGAAAAAGTGAGAAAAATTATAAGTAATGGTGTTTGGGAAGGAAAAAAAATTGGAAAAGAAAAAGTGAGAAAAAAAAAATTTATGTGGGTCCCACTAAAAAAATTTCTTCCAAAAGTGAAAGAAAAATATAAAGAAACGAAAGAATTTGGAATAATTTATCCAACTACGTCTTATATAAATTATGATATGAGATTGTTAAAGACTAAATAGTAATTATATCTTTATCTATATACAAATAAAAAATTAATTAATTTTTTTTCCTACTTTTCCTTTGTCTAAAAAAGAAAAAAAATAACTTCACTTTCATTTTTCTTCCCTACATTTTATTTTCCTTCAAATTTTTATTTTATTTTCTGTCTTTTAATTTTTTTTTCTTAAATTTTTTTTTCTTCAAAAAATTTCAAACAAAACATTAAAATACTTCAATGCTCCCCTACAATTATCCAGCAGATCCTTAAAAAAAATCCCACGGACACAAATGCTCCCTGACGGCAATGTGGGGTCCACTTGCCTGCATTCTCTCCCACTTTCCGAGCAGGAGAGAGTAGTAGTAGTAGTAGTAGCAGTAGTAGTACTAGGAGGAGGAGGTTGCATTATTGCATTTCTTTACCAACTCCCTCTCCACTACTGACATCTGCTGGATCTCTGCAGCAACTGTGAGCACTGTTAGCTACAGCTGATGCACGTTCGACCGGTTGGCAATCTTAACTTCGCCAAAATTGGCGGGCTTCTGTTATAATGCTTATACCACCGCCAATCCAACCGAACTAATTGATTTTTTTAAAGGTAAATTTAAAGAGTGTACTTCTTTTGCAACTTCAACCAAACAGAAGTGTCTAACTAAAGTTAACTTCGGTTAAGTTGGCTCTCCAAATCAGCTAGCCGCTCAATATGCACCCATTAAATATTATGTTTAATTTTAACTTGATATTCTCAATTATTTCAGTTTTTCAATCTAATATACGAAACTTTGATATGTATAAACTTTGACATGAGACGTGAGGATACATTGGGTGGGAAGAGACACACCATACTAAGGCTGATTATATATATATATATATATATATATATATATATATATATATAGAGAGAGAGAGAGAGAGAGAGAGGTGTTGTGGCACATATACTGAGTCGTGATACTACTTGCTGCTATGCGCTCTCCGACACAGAGCCTGTAGTGGTTTCAGCCTGAGTACGAGTGATGCTCTCACGTGCATATCAGTTAGATGGTTACAATAGTTTACCCTTGAGTATGTGGCATTATACTGTTTTACTTTTGGCATTCTGTTTCTTATACCTTGTTACGTCCCTCTGAGGACCTGGTCCCCTGCCAGTTTTTACAGCATAGACGGTTACGGAGCCTTTGGAGTTGCTGATGGAGCTGTTTGTTTTGCAGGCATTGGTACCAGGTACTTATATCATTTCTACTGAAGTTATGGTTATTTATTCATATTTTTTATTTATCTGTTGATGTAGCCTAGTTTTATAGACTCATATTTCTTTCTCGAGTCTATTCGAGTTTGTGCGTCACTGGACAGCCGACTTTAGCACATGTAGCTCATTCTTGTGTATTATGTTCATTGTGGATTGAGAAATAGATATTTATATTTACTTGATTATTTAGATAAGTGACCATTATAATACAGCTTATACGTATTCGAGTCGGACCAGAGTCTGGTCGAATGCGTAGCGGACATGTTACGTATTCCTAATCCTACGTATTTTGGGACTAGGGCGTGACACTTCTTCTTTTGAGTTCTCTGCCGGAAAGCTAGGAGACGTTGGTGGTATCGGTGAGCAACTCCGCTCCTGATGGAGTTGTCACGATGGAGGCAGTCAAAAGCAGCTTGTTAAACAAGAAGATCCGGCGTAAGCAAGTGGAATCGTCACAGGAGTCTGCTCTGGTGGCTTCCTACGGGAAGGGAAGACCCAACTCATAGGCGAGGACAGGGGAAGTTCTCAGGATCTTGCAATTGTGGACCGCAAGGAGGGCTGCTATCACTGTGGCAAAAGGGGTCATATCAAGAACTGCATGAATCTCAAAGCTGAGAAGGCTAAAGGCAAGGATGATCAGGAGGATCTCACGGCTATGGAAGATCTCATCATCGCAGCAACCAACACAGAGAAACCTTGTGGCATGATGACGACTGGGTCATGGACGCGGGGGCGTCGTATCACGCCACTCCATACAGGAGGATCTTCACTTCATACCATGGCGGCAAGTTTAGACGTGTGAAGATGGGCAACAAGGGGACGGTGGCAATTGTAGGCATCAGTGATGTGCACTTGACAACGGCGCTTGGTGAGAAACTCGTTCTCAAGGATGTGCGACATGTACCGAGTTTGCGCTAAAACTTGGTTTCGTTAGGGAGGCTAGCGGATGATGGCTGTCGCAGATTGTTTGGGGACAAAGATTGGATGGTTACGAAGGGTTCCAAGCAGCTGGCTCGAGAAAATTTGTGTTGTGGCATGTACAGGCTTAACCCGCTGAGGTGTATAGGCAGGCCACAGACACCGGATGGAGGCTCGAGGGGTATTCGACAGGAGGTGGATCGTCGAAAACTTGTCTTGGAGGAGCTTCGAGATACTTTGAGGGACACAAAGGATTCGGTTCGTCGAGACAAAGCGATGAATGGTGATGTGTCAAAGATTGAGGGTCAGTCTGTCGATCCCTTGACAGCTCGTCGATCTCCAGGTGGGGGTTGTTCCACGGGTCCGATTTTGGCGACGGTTGGTTTGCCAAAGCTTCACGGAGCAACATTGGTTTCAGCAGTTCGAGGCCAAGGAGGAGATCAATATTTGCAAAGATAGCACGGGTTTGTACTTTTTTCTATTTTATAGCATGCATAGATTTTGTTTCGGCTCTCTTTCGTCCAATTCGGACTTCCTAAGTCTAAGATCTAGGAGTGAATTAGAAGATTTTCAAAAATCCCTCGCAAACTCAATCTGAGGCAGGAGCATCATCATTCACACAATTCAGGGGAAGCTGTGGGTCATCGACGGCATGCACAGTGCATGATGTTCTGCTTGAGGGCGTATGTATATGGGAGAGCTAAAACAGATAGGTAGATTGCTAGACCCAATATTTGGATGATAAGATAACTTGAGTACTACAGTAAAGCTTTCAAATTAGATTAGATGTACTTTATTTATTTGGGTTGTCAGTGTCTATTAGGCTCGTGGTTCACCATTGATAACTCGATTAGTTGAGCTAGTATCTGAAATAGAGCAATTAGATTGAAGGATGAGAGTATCGACAGATGTTATAGCCTTGAGTTGGATATCGTGAACTACCTATAATGGATGGCCAATTATAAACAAGGTGGTACCCATGTAGTTTGGATGAAGGGTATGCATGGAGTAAACTAGAAGAAACCTCAGGTTCGAGGTTAAAAGGTAGAGTGGCAACAAGATGAGATTCGCGACAAGTACCTGACCTTGAGCTTTTTTAAATTAAGAGAAGGATCTAGGAAAGAATAAAAAATTTATCACTCGATAGTTACCTCAAAGATCGATACTATGAAGCGAAAGGTACTGTTCCATGATTGACGGAGTTTAGAGTTGAACACAAGATCAACGTACTAGAAAGTTATGAGGTTGTGTAGAAAATAAATGATAAGGAAAATATATTAGAGTCACGTAACCCAAGGACGGAAAATTTTGATATGGACTTGAAAGATAATAATCATAGTATTATTAATTGTAATGCTTTTAACATTTTGAGGATTTAGCGCAGGTAGAAATTGTTGATCAGCCTCGAAATGCTACGAATTTCATGGAACAAAATACAGGTTTAGATCACATGATGTCTCATTGGTCAATCGGTAGAGGACTAGCACTAGAATCTTAGGATTTGTGTTTGTCCTAGCGTCTAGTGGACGTACCCTAAGTGACGGAGTTATCATTATAACTCTGAGGCCTTAACACGTATCATTTCACGTCACGGAATGAGTTCATGATAGGACACGGGTTTACACACTCGACTGGCCATCAGTGCGAGTAGCTCGTGTGATGGTACTTAGCCTAGGTGTATTGTTTTAGGTGACTTGCATTATAGTTACGAGATGTCCACGTCGCACTTGAGACTTGTACATTGGCATTGGGCGGGGAGGACAACTAGTAGGCGTATAGGACACCCACCTCCTTTATACAGATACCGTGTTCTTCGGAGTGATACGGACGTATATATTTATGCAGATACCGCATTCTTTGGAGTGATGGACGTTACATGTGCAGATACCACGCTCTTCGGAATGTTGGACATTGTGCAGATACCACGCTCTTCAGAACGTTGGACGTATTTACTTATGCAGATACCATGCTCTTCGGAGCATTGGACGTTATTATATATACAGATTGCCCCAAGATGGAGGGCATATATGGCATATACTAGCCAGTCACGACGATTGGTGAATTACGTCAGCATATGTCTAGCCTACACTTCCCATACACACTAAGTTGTCCTCAAATTACATTAACTTAGGAGGATAGTTTACCCTGATTTACTTTACTCAGTATTTACATTATGGTATGTACTTTTTGTATGTTGTTACGTCCCTCTGAGGACCTGGTTCACTTTCAGGTTATTTGAGCATGTTGCATGATGCTGGATCTAGTGGAGTGTTGGACATCCTTGTGTAACGCCCCGCTCCGCGCCGGCGTTATATATCAAGGTGAGTGGGCAGAACTTCGTTCTCTGATTCTTGCACGCCTTAATAATAACCTGTGTTTTTGCTTGCAATATTTTCATAAAAGAATGATAGAACCTGCCTTGCATGTTAATGAACGAACTCACCTAGCTTGTCTTTGAATAAATGTCTGCTTAACGAGAATCCTGAATCGCCTGCTTAGAGTGCATGAACATGTTCACTATCGTCTATGCTTCGAGAGAACCATACTGTGCCTGAACGTGTTCAAGTGATAAGTCGGATTGCCCCGCAACAACGAGTGTATTCTGATGGTTCGTCTCGTCTGCATACTAGAGTTTATTTGATAGTGTTCCATGCATTCGCACGCGGTCGGACAATGGCTTTTGGTGAAGAGCTGAACTGCATGCATCATAGCCACCATGGGTCACAGCTGCCATTAGCATCAGAGAATGAGTCATTGGTATGCTGTTCCACCAGCTCCCGATCCTGAGATACTCGGGGACCGCCCTGCATATAGCTAAGTCATTGTGTTGGCTTGGATAGTGACTGCCCCTAAGAATGTGCATCGTGTGTCTAGCTATGCATCAGACCCTCGAGTCGCACGAGACACGCTGCGCACACCCTGAACATAAACGGTTTACTTGCTTGCATATTCAATATGAAACTCTGTTTCCAAACATGTTTCCAAACAAGTAAATCGACTCTGCTAGAACTGCATGAAACGAACCTAGGTAAAACTAGAAAGATCACTAGTAATGTAATATTTTATAACATGATTACTTAGTGCCTGTTTGAGTGAATGCTTGTTTCTGTTCAGTTGATTTATCTCACCAGTACTTGTATAAAGGGCTGACCCACCAACAGTTTACTTGCTTGCAGGTACTGGATCGTCCGAGGGAGCGATAGGCGTGCCACAGTCCCGAAGACCCGGAATCCTGGTTTCGATTGTTGCCCCGAGAATGCTATCGTATAAGGGGGCATAATGTATGGAACGAACGTGTGCCTTTGCTAAAGGAAACCCAAGTTACCTCGATTGTCCCGAACACTCAGTTGGCTAATGCATTGCATTGCAACAAGTCCCTTTCCGCTGCTTACTCGATTGATGCGATGATAGCCAACTATCAACTTAAACGATTGGCCTTGCACGGGCGCAACCCCAGGCCCGTGCGGCATCACGTCCCCCGAAAGCTCGAACGGGCCATTCGCTTGGCTCCCTTCCTCCCTCGCACCCGTGGGACGGGCGCGGTGATTCGCGTCCGGCGCGCCGAGGCACGGTGATACGTGTCCGGTTCGTTAATCCCGGCCGTAAGGGGCGGGGCAGGGCGGAGCGACGGCCCGGGCGGGTCCGGGGCATGACATAATGGTATCAGAGCAGAATCGATTCTATGGCCCAAAACCGTTGCTATGACTCTGAGTCGATATGGTATTGCAAAGAGCGTTCTATACAATAAGTCCATAGATATTCTCAAAGTGCAAAATGTTTCCTGAACTTGAATTGCTTGATTGTTTCGATTGAGTACGGCGAGGGACGGCACTATCGCTACTCGGGATATCGAGAAGTTTATCCTTGAAGTTTCGAGGACGAAACTTTTTGTTGGTTGGTAAGTATGTAACGCCCCGCTCCGCGCCGGCGTTATATATCAAGGTGAGATTTAGTTTAGTTGTTGGATATTAGAAATAAATATTTAACTGGATCACTTAACCTTGGACAGTGTAAGTGCACTTCGTCGGGCCCATTAAATTGGAAAGCTACAGAGTCGTACCAGCTGGCCATTGCTACGTGTCTGGTCCTATACGTTTTGGGACTGGGGCGTGACATAATTTTAGTGGTGGCCCATGCAGGTCAGAGAATATCGTTTCGGTTACGTTACTGTGTCGAACGAGCCTGCAACTTAGGATTAATGTTGAATAAGATCTCAATCCATAACTGATTTTAAAACTTCTCTCGTATTTGATTGTCGCCCTCAGACTTCATTATTGTATTCATTCAATTACCGTCGACATCGATATTATTGTTTCTCATCTCCCCATATTTCGGAGAGATGGACGTTCATGCGCGGTGATTCTCTCTAGAAGCAAATTATCGTCAAGACGAAGAAGGCATATTTGATAGGATGTTTGAGTAGATGGTTAACCATGGTAGAGGAGGTTGATAAGTTCTTTCTTGTTGCTAGAGCTAGTATAGACTGTTGGTATAAGAATTAGACATAGAAGTAGAGACTTAAAACTAGACCCTAGCCTTACTTAAGGTAGCAGAGATTTGAAAGTATTTAAAGTTGGAAAGATTGATCGATTCTAAATACTCTGGGGTAATTTATGAAAATGGATATCTAGATACTAGGGGTTAGTTGTAGCCTCATGATAGTGATACAAGGACTTAGTTGTAGCCTCATGATAGTGATACAAGGAATTAGTTGTAGCCTCATGATAGTGATATAAGGAACGATATTATGAACTCGATAAGACAAAATTTTAGACTCTCTCCTAGAAGAAGATTAGCTGATACCAATGAAACTGAGGCACGAAATAACACTTTACGTGGCAGACCATAGTGGTTAACCTCTAGTTGCCTTGTGACTTTCAGTATCAGACCTAGGTTTTTCCACCCTTTAGATAATGATGATTATATTACTAAGCTAAAACAGATAGATAGATTGCTAGACGTAGATTGCTAAACACAATATTTGGATGATTAGATAACTTGAGTACTACAGTATAGCTTTCAAATTAGATTAGATGTACTTGATTTATTTGGATTGTCAGTGTCTATTAGGCTCATGGTTTCACCATTGATAACTCGATTAGTTGAGCTAGTATCTGAAATAGAGCAATTAGATTGAAGGATAAGAGTATCGACAAATGTTATAGCCTTGAGTTGGATATCGTGAACTACCTATAATGGATGGCCAGTTATAAACAGGATGGTACCCATGTAGTTTGGATGAAAGGTATGCATGGAGTAAACTAGGAGAAACCTCAGGTTTGAGGTAAAAAGGGAGAGTGGCAACAAGATGAGATTCGCGACAAGTACCTGACCTTGAGCTTTTTTAAATTAAGAGAATGATCTAGGAAAGACTGAAATTTTATCACTCGATAGTTGCCTCGAAGATCGATACTACGAAGCGAAAGGTATTGTGCCATGATTGACGGAGTTTAGAGTTGAATATAAGATCAACGTACTAGAAAGATATGAGGTTGTGTAGAAAATAAATGATAAGGGAAATATATTAGCGTCACGTAACCCAAGGATGGGAAATTTTGATATGGAGTTGAAGGATAATAATCATAGTATTTATTAATTGTAATGCTTTTGAAATTTTGAGGACTTTGCGTAGGTAGAAATTGTTGATCAGCCTCGAAGTTCTACGAATTTCAAGTAACAAAATACAGGTTTAGATCACACGCTGACTCATTGGTCAATCAGTAGAGGACTACCACTAGACTCTTAGATTATATATTGACACATAAGTAGGGGGGTGTAAATGGAAGATAGAAGTCTGATAGGAATGATAGTTGAATATTGAAGTTTACACATAAACCGCTTAGGGATAGAGATTTAGATTTTTGACTAATATGACATGAGCTTGCGGAACCTAATCCTTAGTAGTAGGTGGTATTATAGGAACATATTTCCAAATTATCCTAGCCAATAAATTTTAGGAATCGTATTCTTGTTATTATATTATTGGTTATATTTTTATCTGGGGTATCTAGAATGATTGAATGATAATTATTACATATTTATTGCTATATATCTAAATATAGGCTTATGATGTATTTTATTACATATATTTCTCCTAGAAATTTTTGAGTTGAGCTTCTAGACAATGCATGACTGACTGACTAGATTAGACTTGTTACTGCTAAGACTAATTATAAGAAGATATGTTGCATGATTTCATTGGGGATATTATAGGATGATGACATTATACCTAGGAAAGAATGTTGAGATATTAACCGTCTTAGTTGCAGAAAACAAAATTTAGATACTACATAAATGGCCTTGATAATTTTGTGCTTATAAAATTTTAGTGCCTAACCCCTGCAGTCCTTTGAGAGTGAAAGAATGACGTTAATTTCTTTATAGATATTGAAAATTTCAAACTTAGATTGTGTCGCAACATACTTGAGTAACCTAGGCTTATATGTGGTAATTTTTTGGATGATGATTAACATAATAACAATGACGAGATAGTTCATGATTGTGAGAAGATGTTTAGAGGACCAAATGCCTTAGATGAATAGACTATACGTATGTGACAGTTCAAGGTAAAGAGATTAGAGTACGACTAAGTACCAAGTTGTGTTTATATATTTAAAGATACGTGGAGTTTGTTGGGGAGATATATTTTAAATTTCGAGGACGAAATTTTCTAAGGTGGATAGATTGTAAACCCTCTGACCCAAAAATCTAGGTTTAGAGATTTATTTAGAATTATTCTGGAATAATTATTGGAGTTATTTGAATCACCTCTTTGATTTTTTTTTATTTAATTGTTGCACATTACCGTTGTTTAAATATCTAGAGCAATGCACTAGCATTTGCTTTCCAACAAATTTTATATCCTTGACCTAGACAAGCCAATCTTTAATTCTGACATTTGTGTCACTCATGAACATACTCCCTTGGGCTTTAATTTAATTGCACAACTTCTCAGTCACGAAATCAATTCTTTAATCCTATGTCGCATACCAAAGTCGTTGCCATCGATTTGGAGACACAAACTCAACCCGTTTCACCTAACAAATTAAAGGGCCCAAGGCTGACACCAAACACTACCAGAATAAGCGGGATTAGCGACATTTTTAGCGATGTCAACGTAAAACGTCGCTAATATTAAATATATGAGTGACTCCAAGTAAAAACGTCACTAGACGTCGCTAATTGGCGACATATATTAATGTTTAGCAACTGTAATTCAGTTTTTAAAAGATTAGTCGCTATAAGTTCAATTAAGGTCGCTAATATGTTTCATTTAGCGACGTTTAGCGACTTACTTAGCTACGTATCTCTTTTAGACATTTAGCGACGTCATTAGCGACGTCACAGACGTCGCTAAGTTAAAGATGATTCCGGTTCAGTCAGGGTTTAAATTGGTTTAATTCTACCTTGGTTTTTAGGGCTTTAAAAATGATTCCGGAGTCCAATAAATTTCCGAAAAATTATCCTATGTTCGGTTTTCCATTTTACACCATAAAATATTATTTCCATAATATTTGAATATCAATTAACAGCAATTAAAAATTATTTAATTACCAAATTCCTAGGTTTTAATTACAAAAAAATCCCAGAAAATTCCAGAAAAATTGTGAAAAACCTAAATTAAAATTCTTGAAAAATCAGGGGACTTACAGGCAAGAATTTCTAGCAGCACTTGAAAGGATGGCTGCACAGGCTGTAGCGTCCCGTTCTCCCGGTGCGGAGATCGCGGCTAAGAAACACAAGACGGTATCGCTCGATCGGGATAGATTGAATTAAGAACTCGTCCTCGTTATGGATTTGTTTCTTCGGAATCGATTCCCATATTCAGTGGACTGCGCCCCAAGGATCGGCTTAGCGGCAGAGTCGGGAGGGACCTCTCCGCTGCTATCTTTTATTGCCTCGGTTTTCGATGTCGCTTGTTGCCTTCGTGCTTTGAGTTGGTTTTGGGATTTGCTTGTTTTCCTTGAACGGTTTCGATAGTTTTCATTGTTTTCGTTCATTGACTTGCACTTCTATTCCGAGACTTGGAAAGAGAGGAAGAAGGATTAATCGAGCTGTTCGTGTGCAGGTGAACGAGCAGTAGGTGGCTTGCGAGCGGAGTCGTGAAGCGCCTCTTTCCTTCTTCTTTCCAAAATCTAAGTGAGTGGCTACCAACCCGATTAGCTAGTCCTGCTTCCAAGCTTCACAGCTAATCAATCTGTACTCTTCTTTGCCCCGATCAAACGATACCAAATAATAATAAAAGAAACCAAGATAAAAGATAATAGACTTGGTTATTATGCTTGTCAATATAATTTCATGAACGGATACTTAACTGCATGCTTGTTCGTTTGGGAATAGATCATGAATGACTGTTTGTCTTGTTCAGTGCTTGTCTTGTACTTGCTTGTCTTGTACTTGCTTGTCTTGTACTCGTGTTGCCTCGGCTGCTTGAATGGTTAACTTAGTAAACATATTGTTCGATCACGGACAACTTGTGCACAAGGGTATAGTTCTGCGGACGGTCGCTAGGGCACTGGCACCGATCCGGTCCGGGCGGAACTCTATTGTATAGTCCATTGTGCTGAACGGAGTGGCATGTAGCGCTCCTTGTTCATTCGCTGCATACCATTCCCGCCAGTGACTATTGTCCATTGTGGCATCCCGCCAGTGATCCATTGTATATTTAAACCTGTTGCATACTAACTTGTGTCTTCGTGGCAGGGAAGGCATGGTAAGTATTGTGCAGGTAATTCAGACGGTCAGGTAAAATCCACCTAACGGTGGCACGTTCATTTCAGTAAATTCAATATGCTGCTTACTTGTAAATGAACTAAGGCAAGATAGAAACCCACAAATATGCATGCTTCACTAAACAACGTGTTGATTGGTATAGTCAGGCTAGCTCGCCTTCACCAGCATGTTTCGATATGCTGACCCTCGTTGAAACAGGTTCTCCGCACCAAGGCGAACCGAGCGAGGAGCCGAAGTCGTCTACCCGATCCAGTCCAAGCTGTTGGCGCATCTTCACCGCGCCTCGAAGCCTTTTGAAGCCAGAAGCTGCAACTCTTCATACACAAATGCAGCTCCGTGGCAAAGCGATCCTCCAGCCTGGAGGTCTTTATCATTTTGAATTTATAAAGGGATGTAATGTACAGGACTGCTATCTCATTTTGAGTCATCTCTTTTGTAAGCCGTTCGGCATATTAGCTAACTCGTTCAAGAGTTTGTAATAGATGTTCATTATCAATAAAGAGAACTTTTCTATGTTTCAAATCTGTGTTTCAATTTATCTGCGTACTCTGAATATGTGCTTGCTATGCAAATCATTAAAGCCTTGTGCGGGCACAACCCCAGGCCCGCACGACGGTCACGATTCGGGGGACGCCTCAAGTGATTCTACGGAATTGGGTCGTGACATAGTGGTATCAGAGCACAGATTTAAAGTTCCTTAGACTTCGTTCTGGAAAAGTTCCTTTAACGATCAAATTCTTGTGCGAACTCTTGAACTCGCTAGGCCAAAATGAGATACGTTCATACAATAAGTCCATAATACATTATGATCTTAATGTAATTTACCTTCTTTTGAAGGAATGGCTCCAGCGCAATCTGCAGCGCAAACTCCGGACGAAACGCAAGGCCAAGAAAGTAGTTCGGATACTTCGGGAATTTCAAAGAGCCAGCGAGCCGTGCCAAGCATCGATCCCGTCCAACGAATGTTGCAGATGTTGGAGGCAAACCAACAAAGGGACGAGGCTCGCTATGAACGGGCCGAGAAGCGGGCGGAAGATAGTCAGCTCAAGTTTCAAGACAATATAGAAGCACGATTCTCAGTCCAACAGAAGCAGGTAGATACCCTGCAGCAGATCGTTCAGACTTTGGCATCCAACCAGTCCGCGGCAACGCCAGCGACTCCGATGGAACAGCCCGTGCTTGAAGTAGAGACGCCACAAATTCCAAGGGCGAGGGACGTGACTGCCTTCGACTTTGGCCACTTCAAGAAAGTCTGCAACACCCCATTCAACGGGACTGAGGACCCAGTCGTAGCTCTAGATTGGTTGGCCGAACTTGAAGATCACTTCGCTCTGCTAGAGGTCCCCGAAGAGAAGTGCGTCTCCTGTGCGCAACTACAGCTCCGCCTCAACGCGCACGATTGGTGGAACGTGCATCGACGATCTCTCCAATTTGATCACGGAGAGGAGGCGATCTCGTGGACGACTTTTCGTGCCGCGTTCGAAGAGGAGTTTGTACCCCCTCCAGTACAACGTCAAATGGAAAATGAGTTCGTGCAGTTGCGGCAAGGCAGCATGATAGTTAAGGAGTACGCCGCCGAATTCAACCGACTCTCCAAATTCGCTAGGGCCTATTTACCTAATGTAGCGAGTCGAGCTAGAAGGTTTGAAGGTGGACTATGTCCTGTCATCCATTCGCACGTAGCCGTTCCTCAGTATCGTACGATGCGTGAAGTCATGAATCACGCCCTATCGCTCGAACCATACTATCCTCACGTTCCTGCCGGCGCTGTGCATACATCCAGTCACAAACGCCAAAGCAACGACAGAGGAAATACTGCTGCAAAGCGCCGAAACAACAATGGTCCACAAAGAGGGAAACCAGGGCAACTGTGTTACTTCTATAACAAGCCGGGGCATACGAAGGATAATTGTCGCCTGAAACTTGGTTTATGCCTAGCCTGTGGCGGATCAGACCATTCTGTTCGTGATTGTTCCTTGAGTCATGATCGCCGTCCCGAACGCAATAATCCCTAACGGTAGGTCCTATTCTTAAGTTTTGGGACGAAACTTTCAATTAGTTGGGTAGGATGTAGCGCCCCGTTCTTCCGGTGCGGAGATCGCGGCTAAGAAACACAAGACGGTATCGCTCGATCGGGATAGATTGAATTAAGAACTCGTCCTCCTTATGGATTTGTTTCTTCGGAATCAATTCCCATATTCAGTGGACTGCGCCCCAAGGATCGGCTTAGCGGCAGAGTCAGGAGGGACCTCTCCGCTGCTATCTTTTATTGTCTCGGTTTTCGATGTCGCATGTTGCCTTCGTGCTTTGAGTTGGTTTTGGGATTTGCTTGTTTTCCTTGAACGGTTTCGATGGTTTTCATTGTTTTCGTTCATTGACTTGCACTTCTATTCCGAGACTTGGAAAGAGAGGAAGAAGGATTAATCGAGCTGTTCGTGTGCAAGTGAACGAGCAGTAGGTGGCTTGCGAGCGGAGTCGTGAAGCGCCTCTTTCCTTCTTCTTTCCAAAATCTAAGTGAGTGGCTACCAACCCGATTAGCTAGTCCTGCTTCCAAGCTTCACAGCTAATCAATCTGCACTCTTCTTTGCCCCGATCAAACGATACCAAATAATAATAAAAGAAACCAAGATAAAAGAGAATAGACTTGGTTATTATGCTTGTCAATATAATTTCATGAACGGATACTTAACTGCATGCTTGTTCGTTTGGGAATAGATCATGAATGACTGCTTGTCTTGTTCAGTGCTTATCTTGTACTTGCTTGTCTTGTACTCGTGTTGCCTCGGCTGCTTGAATGGTTAACTTAGTAAACATATTGTTCGATCACGGACAACTTGTGCACAAGGGTATAGTTCTGCGGACGGTCGCTAGGGCACTGGCACCGATCCGGTCCGGGCAGAACTCTATTGTATAGTCCATTGTGCTGAACGGAGTGGCATATAGCGCTCCTTGTTCATTCGCTGCATACCATTCCCGCCAGTGACTATTGTCCATTGTGGCATCCCGCCAGTGATCCATTGTATATTTAAACCTGTTGCATACTAACTTGTGTCTTCGTGGCAGGGAAGGCATGGTAAGTATTGTGCAGGTAATTCAGACGGTCAGGTAAAATCCACCTAACGGTGGCACATTTATTTCAGTAAATTCAATATGCTGCTTACTTGTAAATGAACTAAGGCAAGATAGAAACCCACAAATATGCATGCTTCACTAAACAACGTATTGATTGGTATAGTCAGGCTAGCTCGCCTTCACCAGCATGTTTCGATATGCTGACCCTCGTTGAAACAGGTTCTCCGCACCAAGGCGAACCGAGCGAGGAGCCGAAGTCGTCTACCCGATCCAGTCCAAGCTGTTGGCGCATCTTCACCGCGCCTCGAAGCCTTTTGAAGCCAGAAGCTGCAACTCTTCATACACAAATGCAGCTCCGTGGCAAAGCGATCCTCCAGCCTGGAGGTCTTTATCATTTTGAGTTTATAAAGGGATGTAATGTACAGGACTGCTATCTCATTTTGAGTCATCTCTTTTGTAAGCCGTTCGGCATATTAGCTAACTCGTTCAAGAGTTTGTAATAGATGTTCATTATCAATAAAGAGAACTTTTCTATGTTTCAAATCTGTGTTTCAATTTATCTGCGTACTCTGAATATGTGCTTGCTATGCAAATCATTAAAGTCTTGTGCGGGCGCAACCCCAGGCCCGCACGGCGGTCACGATTCGGGGGACGCCTCAAGTGATTCTACGGAATTGGGTCGTGACACAGGCTACTGTACCAGCTCAAGCACTAGCTCCAGAACCTCGAGCTAGAGTTGGATCAGTAAAGGACTTTGTACAAATGGGTCCGAGTCCATACAAAGGCATTGAGAGTCCAGAAGAAACTACCAACCGAATTACTCACACTCGGAAGTTATTAGAAGCATCGCAGCTATCTACAGAGCTGTGGATGACGGGTGTAAGGACGCTTCTAGATGGTAATGCTCATCACTGGTGGAAATCCATGGAGCGTCATTTGGGTACATACCAGACTTGGGAGCAGTTCCTGGAGTGCTTCGAAAGGGAGTACTTCCCGGACACTGTCAGGGATGCATTGTACAATCAGTTTCTTCACCTGGAGCAAGGGAACAGAACAGTTGACGAGTACGATGTCGGGTTTAGTCGCCTTAGTAAATATGGCACTGCCCTGATACCAGATGACTTGGACAAGGCTAAGAGGTTTCACCGCGGACTGACTCAGGAGCTCCAATATTACACCAGCTCACAGTCCCGGATCTCTTATGCCGAGTTACTGAAAGAAGTCAGACTGCAAGAAACCATCAGCAGAGGAAAAGGAGGTCAACTGAGGACGCAACAAGGACCCACAAGGGTACAACAAGGACCAGCAAGAACACAACAAGGAGGACCTATTAGACGTCCTTTAGCTCAGCAACAACAGTACCAGCACAGAGCAGGACCGTATCAGACCCCAGAGAAGCCCCACTGCCATTATTGTGGGAACGCGGACATATTATGAAGGACTGTCGAACTCGCCTAGGACAATGTATGAGATGTGGTTCCGGACAACATATGATGAAAGACTGTCCTATGCAACAAGCATTGACACTTTCGCTGCCAGCACAGAGACTAGCGCTTCCAGCACCAAAGCCAGTTCAACAGATGGCTAGACCAGGAGTACCTCAACCTCCAGCAGCAGGAGGATTTCAGCGAGGACCACCGCTACCTACCCAGGAGGATCAGTACATGAGGGCTAGTCATGGACAGCCGCAGAGGAATGGGCAAGTTTTTGCTTTAGAAATGGATGACATAGATCAGGAGGTTGATGTCATAGCAGGTATTACTCTTGCTTTTACTTTTCCTGCTATGACATTGTTTGATACGGAAGCCACCTACTCATTCATATCATCTAGATTTATTGCCAAACACAATATTGCCTCTACACCTTTACCTAGTTGTGTTAGAATTCTTACCGGAGGAGGAGTTGTACCTGTTAGTAGAATTTGTTGATCGTGTCCTATAGTGATACATGGTAGAGAGATGAATGCCCGACTCTTAGTCCTTCCTATGCCAACTTTTGATATTGTGCTTGGAATGGACTGGCTAAGCAATTACCACGCTTTCTTCGATTGCTTTGGAGGAAGTATTCTTTTCAAGGTACCAGGCCAGCCTGAACTTGAGTTTGCACGAGGATCCCCAAAAATCCTTGATGGTATGCAGCTCGTAATGGACGATGTTGTTTATCATCCCATTATTTTAGAATTTCAAGACGTCTTTCCAGAAGAATTTCTAGGACTACCCCCAGATAGAGACGTAGAGTTTTCGATTGAATTAACACCGGGAGCAGCACCCATAACATCACATGTTTATAGACTGGCGAAGAAGGAGATGGATGAATTGAAGACACAATTGAAAGAACTAGAAGAGAAAGGTTTCATCCGACCAAGTGCATCACCCTGGGGAGCGTCAGTGTTGTTTGTACCAAAGAAGGATGGGTCAGTGCATATGTGCATTGACTATAGAGCCTTGAATGCGGTGACTGTAAAGAATAAATATCCACTGCCATGCATTGATGACTTATTTGATCAGCTCAGTGGAGCCAAGATGTTCTCAAAGATAGATTTGAGATTGGGATATCACCAGGTGAAAGTAAGGAATGAGGACATTCCGAAGACCGCATTTCGGACAAGATATGGGCACTACGAGTTCTTGGTCATGCCATTTGGATTGACCAATGCTCCAGCTATCTTTATGGACTTAATGAATCGAGTCTTCCATCAGTATTTGGACCAGTTCGTGGTCGTCTTCATAGATGATATACTTGTCTATTCAAAGAACCATGAGGAGCACGAGAAGCACCTACGGATTGTTCTAGAGACCTTGAGGAGAGAGCAGCTATATGCAAAGCTTAGTAAATATGAGTTCTTCTTGGACAAGGTATCATTTCTTGGACATGTGGTTACAAGAGATGGTATTTCTGTTGATCCAGAAAAGATCTCGGCAGTCGAGACATGGCATGTTCCAAAATCAGCAACGGAGGTGACAAGTTTCCTTGGACTTGCGGGATATTACCGACGGTTCGTGGAGAACTTCTCAAGGATAGCAATACCTATGACTCGGTTAACTTGCAAAGATCAAGAGTTCATATGGACCAACGAGTGTCAAGCCGCTTTTGAGGAGTTGAAGAAGCGACTGACTACAGCACCAGTATTAACTATTCCATCAGGATCAGAAGGCTATGTGATCAACAGTGACACATCAGGGAAAGGCTTGGGATGTGTATTAATGCAGCATGACAAGGTGATTGCATATGCATCTAGATAGTTACGAGTACATGAGAAGAATTATCCAACTCATGACTTGGAACTTGCAGCCGTTGTATTTGCTCTGAAGCTATGGAGGCATTACTTATATGGGGAACGAGTGAAAACCTATACAGACCACAAAAGTCTCAAGTATGTCTTCATGCAGAAGGAATTAAATATGAGGCAATGTCGATGGCTCGAATTTATGAAAGATTTCGAGATAGAGCTACATTATCACCTAGGCAAGGCTAATGTTGTAGCCGACGCATTAAGCCGGAAGCCAGCGGCTTACTTCTTAACGACACAGAGAGAATTATTGGAGGACTTGCAATGTTTTGGCATTAAAGTGATATTACCCGGAGCAGACGGGACACTAGCCAATTTGTAAGTACAATCATCACTAGTAGAGAGGATCAAGGCAGCTTTGCCTACAGACGCCAGATTTAGAAGATCAAAGGAAAGGACAGAGGCCGGAGAGCAGACAGGACTGCGCATTCATGATGACGGAATATTACGATATGGTGATCGTCTTTATGTTCCAAATGGAGAGATTCGACAGGAGCTGATGACAGAAGCTCATAGTTCGATATATTCTATTCATCCTGGAGGCACCAAGATGTATCGTGATTTAAGACAACACTTTTGGTGCATGGAATGAAAAGAGAAATAGCTCGCTTTGTAGCTAAATGTTTGGTATGTCAACAAGTAAAGGTGGAGCACCAGAGAACGGCATGGTTATTGCAACCACTTCTGATTCCAGAATGGAAGTGGGAACACATCACTATGGACTTTGTCACGTGTTTTCCCAAAAGTCCAAGTGGTAAAGATGCAGTATGGGTAATAGTAGATCGACTAACCAAGTCGGCCCATTTCTTACCTTTTAGAGTTGGCCAATCTACAGAAGCTTTGGCTGACTTATATATAAAGCAGATCATGAGATTGCACGACATACCAGTCAGCATTGTATCAGACAGGGATTCGTAATTTATATCGCATTTTTGGAGGAGCATGCAAGAGAGTCTTGGAACTCGTCTGAAGTTCAGTACATCTTATCATCCGCAGACAGATGGACAGTCAGAGCGTACTATTCAGACATCGGAAGATATGTTGAGGGATTGTATGATAGACTTTGGAGGATCATGGGAGGACCACCTACATCTTGTGGAGTTTTCTTACAACAATAGTTATCAGGCAAGCATCCAGATGGATCCGTTTGAAGCATTGTATGTAAGAAAGTGTAGGTCTCTTGTGTGTCGGAGTGACGTGGAAGAATGTCAAATTCTGGGACCAGAGTTAGTGGTCAACACCGTTGAGACAGTCAAGAAGATACAAGGACACTTACGACCAGCGCAAGACAGGAAGAAACAATGGGCAGACCTTCATCGTCGTCCCTTAGAATTTAAAGAGGACGATCATGTCTTCTTGAGGATATCACCTACCAGAGGCACCATTCAATTCGGAGGGCGCGACAAGTGTAGTCCAAGGTATATTGGACCATTTGACGTGCTAGAGAGAGTGGGAGAAGTGTCATATCGACTTGCGCTACCACCTTCACTTGAGGGAGTACATGACGTATTTCGTGTGTCACAGCTCAGGCGATATGTGGCAGACAGCAGTCATGTTCTCGACCATTCGGAGATCACCATTGGGCCGAGCTTGTCATATCAAGAGCAACCCGTGAGAATCCTTGATCGTAGAGAGAAAGTATTGAGGAACCAGTATATTCCATTGGTCCGCGTGGCATGGAAGCATGGCACGCCAGAAGAATCAACTTGGGAACGAGAGGACGACATGCGTAAACGTTTTCCGAACCTATTCATTGACCAAGATATAAATTTACTTTGTTAAATTATATCTTCTACAATTCTTGACTTTCTACCATGGCTTAGTTTTAATTTCGAGGACGAAATTTTTATAAGTTGGGTAGAATATAAGACCCATAATTCTGAAAACCGTATTAATCATTTAATTTATTTAGTAATTATGAGCTAAATAGAAGGAATATATTTTTATTAATTTTTATTTAAGGTATTTTGTGCAATTAGAGGATTTATGGAGCCATTATAATTTTTTTCTAATTTATTCCATGTAGGAGATCCTTTGGACAGTTGCTAGCTTAACCATATGCACCAATATAATTTCTAGAATTTTTAAGTATATATATATGTAGTTTATTAGAAAAAGAAAGAAAAATAAAAATAAAAGAAAATGGGTTTGGATTCCTATTGGATCTCAACCCGAAACCCGTTAACCTCAAATCCAAACCCATTAGGAAAATATCAACAGCAGCAGTAGCAAAAACCAACTTCTCTTTCTTTCTTTTATCCGCGCGTAAAATAACTCTGCGAGTAAAACAATCCCACTGCCTAATTCTCTTCTCCGCGCGTAAAATAATCCCACCGCTTAATTCCTTTCATCCGCGCGTGTGAAGAAAAATATCAGCAGCAACACCACCGCCTCATTCCACCGCCTCTTTACCTATTATTACTAAACTCCCCTCAACCGCAACCAAAACCAATGAAAAGAAAGAAACAACAGCAGCCTCCACCGCCTCTTATCTCTATATATTACAACTCTTCCAAACCCTAACCCACTTCTTCTTACAACAAACTTAACACTGTTTGGACGTGCACTATACAGAACTCTTGCTCGGCAAGTATACCTTGCCATCGTACTATTATTTACATTCCAGCTGATATATGCATGTTTAATTCTGTTTATATAGATGTTTATGAATGTATATTTTTGGACCTACTTTATGAGATCATCCCAGTATTATGGAGCATCATTAGGTTTATTGGCCGTGACATAGTTGTTACACGAGTTGTGACTCTCATATAGATCACGGACAGCGTGACAGGTTTGGCCTCCTGTACGCATGGGTCGTGCGTTAGGGATGACGGTTGATAGAAACTTTGTATGCTAGCAGACCTGGCAGTTATTTAGAGATTTTATCATGTCGTGGATATGGCATACTTAGAGCATGGGATGGAGAGAACAACAAGTAAGACATTTTGGCTCCTTTGTACTTTCCTTATATGTAACCTGTACGCTCCACCGGAGATACGCGGTCGTGATGACCCCTATACTACTTGGCGGCCTCTGCCGTTCAAAAGACGACATGCTTGGTAGGCCCCTGATTCTCCGAGAGAATCAAGCCAATCCCACTATATGGCCAGATAGCCCACTTGGTGGAAAGTTGTTCTCAAACTGCATTCACTTAGACGGTTAGGCGACCTATTGGATGTTTACTTTTCAGTACTTATTGGCATGTTATTATGTATCTTGTTACGTCCCTCTGAGGACCTGGTCCCTTTCCAGATATGGACGAGCAGGAGTATTCGCAGGAGTACGGTCCTGGACCTGACGCTACTTACCAGACTGAGGAGGTCTTCCCCTCGGAGTATCTGTGATTTTTATTATCGCTGTTTAGAGATCCTTGTTGCTACTTCAGTATAGTCATTTTGTAGTAGATTTGTTTCCACCCGACTATCATACTTGATACTCATCCTGATATCCAGTTATTATTCAGCTCTTTATTCCTACTGATTATTTGTGTTGTGGATGAGATATAGATTCTGTGTGACTTGTTGTGACAGTATATTGCCACTGGTTGATTGAATATTCATATACAGCGTACGTGTGTATATGGTTTCCATATATTAGAGTTCATATACATACGACTGGGCGTGTTACGTATTCCTAGTCCTACGTATTTTGGGACTGGGGCGTGACACCCCATATGTTCCTATTTAATTTAAGAGCACATGACACTTTATTTAATTAAATTGGGGACACCAATTTAAACTAATCTCAACCTAACCCCAATTTAACCCAATACCCCTTTCACGAAGCCCATACAAAACACACAACACCCCCTCATCCTACAAAATACCAAACACCATTTTCCATACCAAATCCTCCCCATTTTTCTTTCATGTGCAAATACCCTAAAGTTAAGGGGCTTAATAGCAAATAGGGTGCTAGGTGTCACCACCCTATTGGTTAAAGCCAATGAAGAACCCCCCCCCCCCCAACCTCACATGACCGGTCATGTCACTCTCTCTCTCCCCTTTTGCTTTGTATAACTTTTCATATTGAATCAAGACCCTTGATTCAAATTGCTACTTTATCACCACCACACATCCCCCTATATTAACACATCCTCACACCATTCCTAATGTGGCCGGCCCTAATCCCAAGACAAACTAGGAATCCCCCCCCCCTCTCTCTTCTCCCTCTAAGTTTCCCACAACCGACCAATCCTCCCATTTTCTTCTTCTTAACTTCTTCTTCTTGCTTCTTCTTCTTCACTTCTTCTTCTTCTTCACTGCTTCTTCTCACAGCTTCGGCCACCCGCTGCACTTCATCGGCATCGCAACCACCGTCACAACCCGTTGCCACCTCCACCCACTGCCATTTCCCCACCACTAGCACCACCCTCACTGCCTCCGGTCACCCGCCCAGGCCTCACTCCCCGCGCTTCCGGACAACGCCGCCTCCACCAGAGCCCCACTCCTTGGGCCTCCACCCGTCGTGCCCTCCCCACGAGCCACCACGACCACCACCTCCAACAGACTGCCGCGTTCTGGCCCCCCTCGGCGGAGCCACCACCGCAGCAACTGCTGCTGTTGCTGCGCCTACTGCTGTTGTAGCTGATGCCGTGTTGTTCTTGCCGGAGCAAGCCGCCGAGCACCCCCCCCCCCCCCGACGACCGATGACACCCCCCAGGGCACCCCAGACCTTCGACGAACTCCCCTGCAGCAGGCCAGACCACCGTCGTCGCCTGCACAGCCGCCCCGTCCCGCGCAGACCCACTACACAACAGCAACCACCCCGACCACCTGACTTGGCACGGTGTGTTCTCCTCCGTCTCTCGACTATTTTTTTGAACCATCTTCACAGGTATGTTCAGCCCATGACCCTCTTACTATGAGTACAAATAGAATAATTTTATTTTATTTCTATTGTTAGTAAATTGAGTGCCAATTCATGAGAAAAACTATTTTATAAAATAATAAAATTCTCCGATACGGAGTTGGTCCCGTCAATCCGGGAAAACTCGTCGAGGCGCGTATCGTCAACGTGGATGTGTGGACTTTCGCAGAACTTGATTTGGATGTACGTGCACACCGGAATTAACACATATCAGTCGAAAAATACTGTATCGGCCTGTTCTGACACTCGTCCTAATTTCGTATGTGCCTGTCGTTTCGTAACGAAACATACGTCATCGGATTCACAGCGTTACGTTGGTCCTGTGACCCGAGTTTGGTTCGATTCTGAGAACGTTGATGAAACATCGTTTCGTGGGCCCCACGGTTCCATATGACGGGCAATTTCTTGATCGGCTCATCGAAATCCAGTTTTGGATGTTCCGTTGGGTTCGTATCATCGTTCTGGACTCGTAGACACTATGTTTGACGAATTTGGAGAACTTTGTCTTTGGCACATTTTTTGGTGCAAGATGGCAACTTGTAGACCCCGTGTTAACCAAAAATTATATTTTTGCCCCTGTGTCCAAATTGGACGTATGTATAAGCTTTTCTTAGTATATCACTCATTCCTGGACTGTTGGTGATATTTGTGACAGCATCCGGGGATATCAGCTCCAGTTTTCATTGTTGCGCTGCTACTTCCCTGGCGAGTTCATGTTCGAATCTTCGCCTGGCTTCCAAGCAAGTATATCTTGCCTTACTGTACTGTTTAAATTCAAGTTAATATTATATATTGTGCTCTCTATATTATATAATGTGCGCGTCCGTGAATGACTCGGGTGCAGTCGACGAATGCGTCGACGTTAGGACTTGTGTTTGACCTAGCGTCTAGTGGACGTACCCTAAGTGACGGAGTTATCATTATAACTCTGAGGCCTTGACACGTATCATTTCACGTCACGGAGTGAGTTCATGATAGGACACGGGTTTACTCACTCGACTGGCCATCAGTGCGAGTAGCTCGTGTGATGGTACTTAGCCTAGGTGTATTATTTTAGGTGACTTACATTATAGTTAAGAGATATCCACGTCACACTGAGACTTGTACATTGGCATTGGGCGGGGAGGACGACTAGTAGGCGTATGGGACACCCACCTACTTTATACAGATACCGCGTTCTTCGGAGCGATACGGACGTATATATTTATGCAGATAATGCGTTCTTTGTAGTGTAGGACATTACATGTGCAGATACCACGCTCTTCGAAACGTTGGATGTTGTGCAGATACAACGCTCTTCAGAACGTTGGTCGTATTTACTTATGCAGATACCACGCTCTTCGGAGCGTTGGACGTTATTATATATGCAGATTGCCCCAAGATGGGGGGCATATGTGGCATATACTAGCCAGTCACGACGATTGGTGAATTACGTCAGCATATGTCTAGCCTACACTTCCCATATGCACTAAGTTGTCCTCAAATTGCATTCACTTAGGAGGATAGTTCACCCTGATTTACTTTACTCAATATTTACATTATTGCATGTACTTTTTTGTATCTTCTTACGTCCCTCTGAGGACTTGGTTCACTTCCAGGTTATTTGAGCATGTTGCATGATGCTGGATCTAGTGGAGTGTTGGACATCCTTGCAGGTATCATTATATATTTTCTCTATTACAGTTATATACTATTTTCCATTGTGACTCTGCTATTGTAGCCTAATGTTTATAGGCCTATATTATTCTCTTGGTCTATTCGAACGGCTGTATTATTGGACTACAGACTATTGATGCGTATCATTCCTTCTTGAGATTTTATTTACCATGGATTGAGATTTAGTTTAGTTGTTGGATATTAGAAATAGATATTTAACTGAATCACTTAACCTTGGACAGCGTAAGTGCACTTCGTCGGACCCATTAAATTGAAAAGCCCTACAGAGTCGTATCAGCTGGCCATTGCCACGAGTCTGTTCCCATACGTTTTGGAACTGGGACGTGACAGAAATTTAGCCTAAATATTATTATATTATTATACATGTATATTTTGGTCAAGCGATTTTTTGCCTTAAATTTTTTATTATGGTCCGAAATCAGTCCATGGACTAGCCAGTCAAATCCGGGTTGAGCCAATCAAAGTCCGATGAAAGTCCAGGACCAGCCCGACCCACAAGTTTTCCAAGTCGGGTCCAAATAGATCCCTCCAGATCCGAGTCCGACTTAGTCATCCAAAAGGGTCGTGCTGGGATTTTTTTTTTTTTTCAGGTATGCAGAAGTATCAGGTAGTCTAAACCCGTTGAAGCTAAAGACTTTTGGTTAAAGGTGTTGGCGGAAGAGGGAAGGGAGGACGCATATATATGTCACCGGCTCCTTAACATCGCAGGCATCAATGTTTTTCATACCTCCTCCATATGCTGCTGCTTCTTCTTCTTCTTCTTCTACTCTGCCTCAAGTGAATATATGGCTTGGTTTACAGCTTGAAGCAAAATATTGACAACGAACATTTTATTCGTGATTTCTTATCAGTTATTGTCGTGTTCGTAGAGTATTCTTCGCTGTGATCTATTTCGTAGTTGCTTGTTGGTTGGTTTTGTTCATGATTACAATTTCCTGTATCAATTAACACATTGTTTTGTGGTTTGGCTTTGAGTAAAAAAATTAATGAATTTTTACTCATTACTCGGAATATTTTTCCTTTCTTTTTTAAGAGCTCCATTTAGAGCTCTTCTTTGGCGAATATGATTAAAGTGAAAAGTAGAAATAAGAGTATTATTTTTTTACATTTCCCTATCCATCGGTTGTTCTGCCAAAGTTCAAGTGTTCGATTTCGGATATCCGGATAATAACTAAATTTTTAATATTTCGGATAATAATAAGACACTAGGCATATTCGAATTTTTTTTAGCTTATCGCGGATTGAATCTAATCGGATTTTATCCGATACCCGATAAACTAAACAGACACGAATTCGAAGTGTCAAAAGAGATATCTGTTCGGATATCGGATCGAATTCAGATATGACAAAAAAAAATCGAGTACGGATACAGATACGGATATTGTCATATCCGTACCGATAAGCATCCGTTGACAAGCTTATGTGGACACACATTCCTATGATAATCCAACGGTTGGTATGTGAAAGATGTATTGTCTCTGGTACACCCGATAATTTTTTGTCTATGAGAGTGACCTAGTTTGAATTAACCATGAGTAATTCTAAATGGCCCTTGTATCATTTCGGTTATAGTGTTTACGCTAAGATGAAGGGATTTTGTTTTATACACGATCGATATGGAGTCTAAATTTGTTAGCTTTGACATGATGTTCATGACTTAATGGCTAGTGGAAATGGATCAAGACAAAACTTTCAAATATTGGATTTGATCGATTAGTAGAGACATGATCCAACATTGCTTGGCCTGCCCTCTTCCAACTTGCACCACATGTTTCCTTAGCTCAGAAGTTGACTTGAACAAATGAAGGAGACGTGAGCATGGACTACTCGAGTTGCTCCATGAAAGCGATGGATTTAGGAACAGTCCCAACTGCCTTGCCTTGCCATCAACATATATATTGCCATGCATATATACTCTAATCACACTCTGATCCCCCCCCCCCTAGTTTTTTAACCCTTTGCGAAAGCAGCCAGCCAGGCCACTAATTCATCATCTCCCCATAAAATATATATATATATATATATATATATATATACACGCGAGCGAGCACCAATCCCTGGACCACTTGAGAAAGCAACCACCATGCACAATCCAATGATCGATCCATGTGACGAGCACCAGCAATAACAACCGCCTCGATCGAACCGGCACAACGCCGTAGGCCTTTTGCTTTCGTGGAAGTCCATGCACTATAGTCAGGACCGACTTGGGATAAGTCTAACGGATTTGAACAACTTTTCTGGTTAGGACAACCCCCATGTCTTTTAGTTCCCAGCTCTCCGCCAATAGAGCCTCCGCGGTCCATCCCAACTCCTCTCTGCCAGATGAACGAGCAATCCACCAAGTCCGTATTTTGAGTTTCCGCTAGAAAGACCTCGAGTAGCTCGAGGAGAGGAACTTGAAATCCGTTCTCCACGTCGCCGTCAGAACTGGAGGCTTCGACGCTGAAACAAATCGACAATATTGATTTTATTATTGAAATATGGTTTAAAAGAGCAATACAACTATGGATATATATAGATGAAAAATGGATTCATATCTGTATAGAAGTAGGAGGAGAAGAAATATATATATCCTTAAAATAGAAGAAATCAAATTTTAAATCTAATTAGTATCTAATCCTAAATCTAATCTAATTAATCTTAAAAGACATCACTGCCAACCCCGGCACACTCGTCGTTACATTTTTTTGATATCTTATTTTGGAGTCAAAGAGAAGAGATTAACCAAATTTAGCTCTGGTTAGGACAATCTAAACCCCCTGGGACACCGGTCCTGACTATAGTAGTTCCTGCTGGCCACCAATTAAGAGAGGAATGACCCTTCTCATCCTCAAGAGGAAAGACCTGTACATAATTAAAAATAAACAAGTGCAGTTCGGCAGCGAGCATCCCGGCCGGGAACAAATTTATATATATATATATATATATATATATATATATATATAGTTTTATGTGCTGATCACTGATTAATTAATTGCGTACGTCTCGTGTGAGTGAGCGACAGCGATCGGGTTTTGGATTCCATGGTGCAGGCTCCTTTGGTCCACCTGTGCATGCATGCATGCATGCCGGCCCACCCATTGTCATCACCCCCCGCAAGCCCAACGGGAACAATGTGTGTGCCTGCCACTCCAGAGCGCGCGCGTTCTGTCAACGGTTGTACCGATCAGCCGGCCGTCACACAGACGGAGATTGTCGGGAATCTCTTGTGTCGGACTTTAGCCCTTCATCATTGAGTTAATTATACAATTTATTAGTTAGCCTTAACTTTTTACTCCCATTATTGTATGTACAACTTGCTGGCTGGATTTAACTCAATTTGTTTAATTTGTCAAGAATTGCTCCAGGAGCTCTTCGTTTGGAAGTTCTTCATAGGGTTATTTAGTTCTATGGTTTTTTGTAATATTCAAATTTTTAGTTTACGTTTCCATATTAGACAGTCAACCCCAATCATTATTATTGTTATTATCCCAATTTGTCACTTCACTGCTAATGATCTTATTTTTTTAATACAGTCTTTCATTATTATTATTGTTACGGGTTTTTTCATTTAAAGTAATAAAATAATATATATTTATAAAAAATGGGATAAATTTGGGGTAATTGCGGGGGGGACCACTCGCCAACTCAGTTGGCGAGGTGCTGAGTTGGCGAGCATCTCGCCAACTGAGTTGGCGGGGCGCTCTCCTCGAGAGGATGCTCGCCAACTCAGTTGGCGGGCCATGCACAGTTGGCTAGCCGTTGGGCAACGGCTCCCTCCAACGGCTCTCTCGAACCCCTATAAACACCCCCAACCCCCCCCCCCCCAACACTCCTCACAGAACACACTCTCCTCCTCCTCCTCCTCCTCATATTTTCACAGCTCCTCCTCCTATTTTTACAGCTTGCTCCTCCTGTTTTCTGTAGCAAAAGTTCTCAACCGTCATGGATCGTAGCGTAAGAATTGTATGCTCGCACGGCGGTAAAGTAAATGGGTTAAATTACGAAGGAGGGGAAAGTATAATTTTTTCAACTTACCCGAATATTAGTTTTGAAAATATACGTAATCATATTATTGAACGTTGTTCTATTCATTATGATTTTATTCTAAAGTCTATTTTCTGTTCTAATTATTTTTTGATAGATAGTGAAGATGCATGGAATTATATTCTTGAGATTAATTCACAATCACGATATATAAAAGTATATGTTATTAAAGTAGCAGCAACCTTAGATAGTAGAAATAATGAATATTTTTCTGAATATCAGCATGTTAGTTCGAGTGCTAGTTCTTCTCAACAAATAGTTTCATTTATCCAAGAAGGTCATTCATCAGATGAATCTAACGATGATGATGATAGTGACAACGACGATGAAAATAGTGATGATTTAGTTGAAAATGTAGATTATACGGTAGATGATGATGTTGTAAAAGCTATCACTGATGAATTATTTAAGGGACAATCATTTCCTAGTCGTTCTCACTTTAGAAGCTTTATAAGTAATTTAGCAATTAAATATAATTTTAGTTGTTCAGCTAGTCTTATGAATAATGCTCGTGGAATTATATATAGTTGTGATCAACCGAATTGTAATTGGAGAGTATATGTCAAATCTATTGGAAATGGCGATATAGTTAAAGTTAGTACATTAGAAAATCGTCATTCTTGTTTAGGAAGACTTAGTACAGGACGTCATCGACTAGCTACCGCTTCATGGATTAAGACCATGATAATTGACATTATTAGAGATAACCAGTCATACAGTCCATCACAAATTGTTAAAGATATATATAGGAAGCACCGTATACAAGTTAGTTATTCCAAAGCATGGAGAGCCCGAGAGACAGCATTAGCTGAAATTAATGGTAGTTATGATGAGGCATACGCTAGTCTTGAGGAGTATTGTTATAGAATTATGGAGACAAATCCAGGTAGTACATGTTTTATTAAAACTACCGAAAATAATAGCTTCCAACGAATTTTTATTTGTTTTAAGTCATGTATTGATGAATTTTTAAGTGGATGTTTACCAATTATTAGTACTGATGCTACATTTCTTTCGTCTAAATATCAAGGTATCTTATTTATTGCTTGTGCTCACGATCCTAACTATCAATTATATCCTATAGCTTATGCTGTTGCCGAAGGTGAGAATAGTGATTCTTGGTCTTGGTTTTTAAATTCTCTTAAAATATCTTTTGGAAGTTGTTTTAATGATTGGAGTTCAATTTCATTTATATCTGACAAGCAAAAGGGATTAATAAATGCTGTTCGTGCTATTTTTTCTGCATCTCCTCATTTTTTTTGTATTCAACATTTTAAACAAAACATGAAAAAAGTTACAAAAGAACAAGTATTTCAACGCTTGTTAGACTCGCTTGCTAGATCATATAATAAAACGGATGCAGAGAGTGTGTTTGATATAATTAAAGCCGAGAACATAGTGTTGTATGATTGGCTTATTGGTGTAAACGATGAAAGTCGTCGATTTGAACATTGGATAACAGCGTATGCTACTTGTCCTAGATTAGATATTAACACTTCTAATCTTGCTGAATATTTCAACAGCTGGATTAAGAAATTACGAGATAAGCCAATAACAACACTTCTCGATGGTATTAGAGCCAAGATTATTACACTTCATGACAATCGTAGAAAGTTTGCTGAAAATATAGACACAGATTATTGTCCGAAGATGTTAAAAAATATGGCTTCTATTATCAAAGAGAAGAACCACCTAGAAATATTAGCTATTGATAGTTATAAGTTTGAAATAATAGACCGGGCAACAGGTAGAACCTATATTGTTCATATAACTGATAGAACTTGTACATGTTTTAGATGGTACCATACTTATATAACATGCATACATGCATGTTTTGTTTGTAGATATTGCAATATTAGTATTGATAGTTTTTATCCTGCAGTATTTTCGACGGAAAACTTGAAAGCTGTATACGCGCATAAAATGGAGCCAATTCCAGTTCCCTACAAAATTCAAGGTCCTTTGGTAAGAGAACAAATTGGGGTGCCAGATGTAAGACGCAAAGCCGGAAGACCAAAGAAGAACCGCATCAAACCCCGGGATTCATCGACAAGAGATCTACGATGCAGTAATTGTGGTGCTATGGGACACAATCAAAGAAGATGTACTAGTCAACCGAGAGAGTAAAATATAATTGTTCAATACCCAAGTATTGTAATAAAAATCCATTACAAATCATACAAAAATTGCAATCATACAATGTTAAAAACTTTCTACTATTCCTCGTCCTCGTCTTGTTGAGTTTGGGTAGGCAGCGGGGCTGATGGAGTCGAAAAGAATTGTGTGAATATCTGGTAGCTTTCATCTCCAGCAGTCTCGTAACTCGGTCCCGCTCCAGGAGTCTCGTAACTCGGTCCAGCTCCAGCATACTGGTAACTCGGGCCCGCTCCAGGATACTGGTAACTCGGGGTCGCTCCAGGATACTGGTAACTCGGGCCCGCTCCAGCTGTATACTGGTAACTCGGGCCCGCTCCAGCATACTGGTCACTCGGGCCCGCTCCAGCAGTATCCCGCCGACAACGACGAGAGTGTCTCTGTCGTACTAAGCCGGACGGATAGTCCGGTGGAAGACGGGATTGTATCGGAGGCATTTCCGGTTCCGGTCCAATATCCAGATGCCGAACACGAGTAACAAGCTCCTCCATAAGACGACGAGTCACATCTTCCTCCATATGAGGTTGTTGTAAATGTTGCTGGTATACCCCACTCTGAAATTTGAAACATGTAAATTAAAATATTTATCATATCTATGTATATGTATTTTTTAAAGTATAATGAAGTTAAAGTATAATGAAGTCATACCAAATCACTCATTCCATCAATAAAAGCACGCATAGTAGAATCGTCTAGGGATCTAGTCTTGAACCTGGGCTCCTCATAGTGGTATACTCGGTTGCTCATAAGAGGGCATCCCCACCATTGTCTGTAGTCCAGGCTACCTATGTCTGCAAAATTTTAGCAAACTATTTACACTAAATCAATACGAATAATGAGTAACTTATAACTTACATTCCTCAGCAGAATTTAGTCTAGGAGACATGTCCCTCACACTATAATTCTCGAACCGATTATTCCAGTCAGCAACGAGACCAATGATTCGTTGTAATGCATTTGATGTCTGATAACCGACTGTCGGTGGATCATCGGGAATTATTGGGGCCATTCCGAATTGCCGAAGAACACGGTCTGCCGGATGGTACATGGTGAACCGATCATATATAATATGACATCTGTGTAAACTAAATGCATAGGATGTCATCTTGATTTCTGGAGCATCAGGTTCACATATGTACGGTAACCAGGTTACCTATTTAAAGATATTTTAAGAGATTAGATGTGATGTTTATCTACGATCAAAACTTAAATAATTTAAAGCTATTTATTGCATATTTAAAAATTATCTGATTATACCGCAGCGTATCAAATTGGCTACGATATAGTGATACAGTCCTGTATTGGTAGTGTTGATAATCCACTACGTCTGTAGGCTAGCGCATAGCAACTGGAAATACTCCAACATCACTGAGAATGCTGGTAACAGGCCTACCAATATAAAAGTGCTCGTAGGACCAGAACTATAAAACACAAAAATGACATTAGTACAAACATAATTTGCGTATAAAATTACTCTAACTTTTTAAGGTCTT
Source organism: Iris macrosiphon (assembly GCA_036927795.1). Classification (NCBI taxonomy): domain Eukaryota; kingdom Viridiplantae; phylum Streptophyta; class Magnoliopsida; order Asparagales; family Iridaceae; genus Iris; species Iris macrosiphon. The sequence goes on from JAYESA010000017.1 coordinate 133,213,185, forward strand.
TAATTCATACCTGTATCAGTGAAATACATCCACAAATACTCTTGCGATTGCATCTGACAAATTCTGTCAGCTGGGCGTACAAAAATGCAAGAGTAGCAGCTCCCCACGCATGCTTAGTAGGTTTTGTGAGATCATCCAAGAATGGTAAAAGCTGCACATTTACCATATTTTCCGATGCATCGGGAAATAGAATTGCACCACATAAACAGAGCAGATACGCTCTAGTGCAACGAATGACCTGGATTTATTAAGTGTTAAACAAATTTATTAAATTGCACCACTAAATTAAGTAATAAACAAATTTACTAATTAAAATACATACCCGATTTTCATCTACATCAACCACCCCATCAATAGTTTGATGTAGATCTATAAAGTTGCCACGGAGCCATAAAAATTTTACATAATTGCCATCTTTTAGACCAGAAGGAGGGCTAACACCGAGATAACTCCGGATCAGATCAGATCCCTTTAAGTGCGGATCAAAATATATAGCGTTACCTTTAATAGGTAACCCTAGTATATTCGCCACATCAAAAAGGGTGATTGTCATCTCGCCGAATGGGAGTTGAAAAGTGTTGCGTTCTGGCCACCAACGCTCCGCAAGGCTTACAACTAAATGAATATCGTGAATTAAATATCTAACACGATCTATATAGTGGAATCCAAAGGATTCCACCAAAGCCTTTTGAGCTGGATTAAGCTCCCACGTACGATAATTCCTTTCAGCCCGCCAATGTACGTGGATCCGGGTTCGTAAAGCATTATCATGGTCGTATAACTATAAAAATTATATGCATTAATAAAGTAAACATAGGCATTATAAAAAACATATACATTAATAAAGTTGGCAACTTGTAATTTCAAAAATTACCTCGCCAGTAAAAATCTGAGTAGAAATGTGCTCTTCACGTTGCTTAAGAATAAGCGCGGTAGTCGGTCCACCAGGAATACGACCGTCATTGCGGGTAGCCATCGCCAGTAAATATCAAGAGGAGGAGAATGTGGTGTGAGAAGTGTTTGGGGTAGGGGAAGAATGTGAATGTGGTGAGAGGAGTGTTCGGTGGGGGGGGTGTTTATAGGAATGTGGTGAGAGGAACGTTGGAATATAGCCGTTGGCCAACGGCTAAAATTCCAACGTTGCATGGCTCGCCAACTGAGTTGGCGAGCGGCCCCTCGAGGAGGGCGCCCCGCCAACTCAGTTGGCGAGATGCTCGCCAACTCAGCACCTCGCCAACTGAGTTGGCGAGTGGTCCCCCCCGCAATTACTCCAAACTTATTCCCTTTTTTATAAATATATATTATTTTATTATTTTAAATGAAAAAATCCGTTATTGTTATTAAGCATAGCTGAACGAATTCTAACTCTCGGGTATTTTCTTTTTTAAGTTGGCCTACACCCACCCCATCTTCTACCTCCGCTATTGGTCCATATTATTACATCTTGAGAGTTGAGAGATATTGTATCAAAATTGCAATACTTTTCGCAACAGCAATGAGTAAAATTATTACTTAGACAATCAAGACTATATTTTAAAGAAACATTATTCGGCATTAGGCAAATGAATGATATTCCCGGATATGTCATTCCATCATGTGCAGGGAGTTAGTTAGACCAGCCTAAACCGCTAATGGATCCTGCAAATTTTGGTGGATTGCAGAGCTGCAGGCCCAGTAGGGTTGTTTCTTTTTTTTTCTTTTTCTTTTTTTCCTGCGATACGCACGGAATTTTATGCACATTGCGTTGTATGTCATTTGGACCCACTATCCTATATCTTTTTCTCGGTTTGATTTCGAGATCGTCCGCCTAACCAGAAAGGTTATACCTCTTCTCACTGACCACAAGAGCCAATTGAGTTCGGTGATCCAGTAGGTAATGAGGGTATGTCTGTGTAGAGTAAATATAGTTATCATCGGTTCATAACTGTGTACATGAAAGGTAAATTTTGTTTCTGTAAATGCAAGAAATTAACATCCCAAACTAGAGAAACTCGGCCGACTGCAATTGAAGATACACAAATGTTAAGGGCAAAGTTAAGGGCTTTAATAACGATTAAGTAATTAACAGATCAACGATAACATAGAGCCCGAAATAGAAATTTATGCTGAGGATAACGAAGTTTGACAAAATTACGTACTTAGGAAATACCAAAATATAAAAAAAAAATACAAAAAGAAATACAGAACGTCATTACTATTAGCGGTATAAGTACATGCATATCGCCATTAGCAATAGCAATATGGTTACGATACCGCCATTAGTATTGGTGTATTTGTGCATGCTCATTTCATTTTAAAAAATATAAGGATTAGAAAAAACAGAACAATCAAGCCGCCATTGCTACTGGCGGTCTCGTAACCATACCGCAATTGTTAATAGCAGTGTGAGTGTATGTACTCATACCGCCAATAGTAATAATATTTTATATATATATATATATTTTTAAATTTTGATATCCTTAAATAATTTTGTCAAATTTCGTTATGCTGATATAAATTTCTGAAGCTGAAAACTGCATGCAGGTCTCTGCCCGTAGTTCCAACTGCATATGTATCAAATGTAAATATGGTCAACTTTTGACTACGATGGATGTTGACAAAATTCTAATTTGTTGCATTATTATATTCGGGATTATCTGAACCATACTTCTTTGCAAGAGCCTGGGTACTAAGCTTCTACTAACCAAACCAATGCACACTAAGGAATCAAACAATTGGTACTGGTTGGTTGGAGGCGACACCCTATATATCAAACCCCTAGCTAGCAATCTAAGTTAAATTTTAACATTTAGGACTTCGAAAAGCGTAATATGTAGTCATACAACTTTGTCTCTCCCTATGCGTCTTCCTTTGTTTGACATTCAATTGCTTCTGATCGATAGCTTGCAACAAGAGAGTCGTGGCCAGGACTGGAATAAATCTGACAAATCATCGGATTTGGACAATTTTTCGGTTTAGGACAACCTCTCACAACCCCAAGTCTCCATTTCTTCGCTAATAGAGAGCCTTCGTGGTCCACCTCAACTTCTTTTTGTCAGTTGAACTAGCAATCCACTAAGCTCATATTTTAAGTTCCCACCGGAAAGGTCTCGAGTTGCTCAAGAAGATGAACTCGGAATCCAAACTCCACGCCGCCGTCAACCGGAGACTTTGACGCCGTTGTCAATCAAACTAGCTATCAAATTTTTGATATCTTCTTTTGGAGTCGATTAAAGACAAAGAACAACCAAATTTTGTTCCGACTAGGACAATCCGACCCCTAGTGCAACCCAGGTAACCATCCGTCAGTCTTCACACACAGAGATGTTGGCCTTGTTTTTCCTTTTCTTGCAAAAGCTCAATTCCTCTTTCTTTCTTTAGTCCCACATCGGATGCACCAAAGCCCCCTTGTGCATATATATTACTTTCTCTTCTTTTCTCTATTAAGTTGTTGTGTGGGGAACCCCTTGGGCCACACGCGCGCGCCGCCGCCGCCGCCCGGCCCGGCTCGGCTCGGTTCGGTTCGGTTCGGTTCGGCGCGTAACGGGTGCGGGTACGCGCCCACATCTGCGGGCGCCGAATGCCGATCCGATTTCCTCTTCGGGTTCGGGCTGGGACCCTAAAATCCTTTTTGCTCCTCTTAATTCTGTCATTTATTTTCTTAAACGTTGGAATTTATTCTAAACGTTACAAATGCTTTGGACCGTTTTTTGTGAGTGTGTCCAGGTTCATTCTGTTAATTCTCTTGTAACGGCTGAATTAATCGTTAATTAATTCTGACCGTTACACAACTACATTATATATTCGGTTGTGTTCTTTGTAAATCAGATCAGAGAAAAATTACGTACTCCAAACCTCTGTCAATATTCTATTCGTTTCCGTTGTCTCCGAGCTCTGGGCAGAGCTAAGTTCTGGTCGTTCTCTCCAAGTCGTGTGCGGCAACGAGATACCACTAGGAGCTTCGGGTACGTCTGCACACAGATCCCGAATAAACTCTTAGGGCAGTGCTTCGTGCACGACTTCCCCAGAGGCCGGTAACATTTATTTATTTATTTTTTTTTATTCTTAAATTATTATTAAAATAAAACTGTGAAATTTCTAACAAGAGATTGTTGGGAATCTATTATGTAAGACTTTAGATAATTAGCTCTTCACATCATTGTGTTAATTAGACAACTAATTAGTTAGCCAACTTGTCGCACACTATTCTATGTACAACTTGTCTGCATTTGCATTTATTTAATTTGTCAACGTACGTTCTGTGTTTAATTGATCAAGAAAATGTTTTGTAATGCTTGAAATCAATATTTCTGAGATTAATTGTCAAAATAATGTTTTTGAAATACTTGAACGCAATATTTTGCATCCTTGTATATATAAGCCACTCCTTCTATGTCTTGTATGTACCTAGGTCAGATTCACTGTCATCATTTCTTGTTTTAATTATGTCAATTATTATATTATATGAGCTACTCATTGTTAGAAAGTTGATTATTTATTAACTCTCTGGTACTGGGATTTCTTTCCGAATTTTATTTTGTGAAATAGTTATGAAGTACTTCTCTATTGTTTGCGCAAAGTTCGAGCTGCATATATTCTAAACTGGTTAAAAGTAGTCTCTAAGCATATATATGTTTATACATTTGGGTCCTAGCTAGCCTGGGATTGTTTTTATAATATAAGAAAGATAATTAAATACTTTTAAGTGATTCAATATTGCGGAAAGTACCAGGATCACTTATATAAAACTAGAAGAAACGTTTCCCATCCTAATTTTTGTCATGGTCATGGATGCATTAAATTAAATGTATGCTTGAGCAATGGATATTTCGAGGGGAATTAAAAAAATGTACTAATGATTGGCTTGAATATATAATTAAAAGTCTTTAAATATTTTCCAGTGTAAATTAATATAGGAACATCTGCGTATGGTCTGTGGAGGAAAGATGAACTTGAAGATATCTAAGAGTTGTTCAAATACTTGTGTTGGTTTAGGTCCTCTTGTACATAATATAGGACCTTTTTGCTACTAGAGAATAACCTCTTGAAGTAATGGTAAGGTCCCTCATCTCCTTGTGTTCATATTCCACTTGACCATATAAAGAAGTGAATGATTTTTTTTCTGTTTGACCATTTGAAACATCATCTAAACCTAGTGCAAGGGAACAACAATAACTAACAAAGAAGTTGAATTCCAGGCCAAAACAGGCGGATTCTTATGGATGGGTTTGAAATAGCAAGCACCGGGAGTAGGTCAAACCTTAGGTAAATATAGGTTACACATTATAATTAAAGATCAATTAATTAATTAATTAAACACAAACTTTGTCTTTCTAACGTACGTTACGTACGTACGCTGTTTTCTATGTGATCCAAAGAATGATGCACTCTGTGGGACAAGGATTGTGATCAGAGGAAAAAAATTCTTTCTTTCTTTTTTAGAGAATTTCTAGATAGATAGATAGAATAGGGCTGAGCATTATTCGGTTTTGGACCGAGAACTGAAACTATTTTGAAAAAAAATCGGTTCAATTTTGATTTTAAAAATACTAAATAATTATTCAGTTTCGGTTTTGGATTTCTGTTCAAAACCATAAAAAGTATAAGACTTACGCAATTATAAAATTAATCTTATTTTTTTCATATTTTATGATTAAAAATGTGTATATTTTGAAAATAATAATTCTATGTATGTGTTTTAAAGTTCAATTATTACAATTTAATAACTAGTTCAAACACATACTCCAAATTATTAAAAAATTGTACCGAACTCAACTGACTCTAGTGGTCAGTAAGAAGAGATATAACCTCCCTGGCTAGGCAGACGGTCTCGGGATCAAACTGCGAAAAAGATGTGGGACAGTGGGCCCAAATAGCATGCAACGCAGCGTGCACAAAGTCCCGTACGTATCGTCGGACATAAAAAATAAAATAAAATAATTAAAATTTGTGTAAATTACTACTATTGGAGTGTCCCCATGATATTGACACAAAATAGTATACTGCAAATTAATTTTCTCTTTTTCCTCCATGCTTTTCATCTTTATTTATTTTTCCTATTTGGTAAGACTTTTTCTCTTTCTTTTCTCTCTTTATTTTCCTTTCCTGTTTGGTTACTTTTGGTGGGCCCAGCAAAACCCAGCAATTAATATAAAGAAGGTATAACCACACTCCAAATCTGAAATATCTTGTATCTTTCTAACAATTTTTAAATATGCACAAGTGTCTACTGTAGCTTTCAAGTACTACAAAATTTAACTAAAATCAAAATATAGCACTTAAATATCACTCACTGTGGATGCACTTATTGCTATAACCCTACATGTAGAAGCTTGAAAAAGTATTCATGAAAAAGGAAACATCTTTCTAGAAGGTCCTTATAAGAGTCTAAACGAGGACACTAGAAGCCTAGAAGAAGAGATCTTTATCCGTAGGCTCCTAGAAGATTCATGGAAGAGTCTACCAAGAAAAGTCTAGCAGTTTTAATATAAGAAGTATTCATACAATTTATAAATTAGAGATTTCTATAGAGTTCTGCAACCTCCATATACATAGGGTTGAGGTACTCATGTTTGGAGCAAGCAACAGGCAAAAAGCGAGATACTTTTTTTGTATCGTCTTGAATTTGCAAATAAAAGTATAGTGTTACAGTTGAAACTCAAAACCTCGTTCTTCCACCATCTATCAATACACCTTCTTTCAACCTGTCATATTTGGGCCATCCAGTAACATTTTCAAATTTTTCCTAGTGGATAAATGTATCCAGTATAGTTTGAGACTCCAAAATAATTTTCGTAGAATTGTCGTGTTATAATAATAGGTTGAATTCACATGGATTGCATATTTGTGTCTGTACTCTTGGCCTTAATGCACTGGAATGAGAGCAGCCTGAGGTACCTCTGAATAAATCAAAATGCCGCTTTTACCAATCTTGCCCACAATTTGTATCTTTGTATGTGTATATCCAGAAACAGCATATCAAATGTATCAAAATATAAAAATCTCCTAGTCATGGAATCAAAACAGTCAGAAACCAAACAAAAAATCAAATCAAACCCAACCCAATGTGCTAGTCATGTTATTTGGAATCAAATCTACATGAAATCTAATGTGTCAAAATATATGGGTTTCTACAATTTTACCCTTTATTAAGTAGACAAAACATAAAACAGCACTATGCCAACTTTGGGTCCATATACCATGCTCTTACAACATTTGATACATCTCGAAACAACAGATGATCCCCATCTAACTTCTTTATACCCACTCTTTGTGGCCAAAGCATAATCACATTGACACAAGAATCTTACTGATATAAAGATATACATATTGGAATACACTATATAAGAAAAAAACAGGGCGGTGTTTCATTTCCATTGCCGATCTTGTTTTCAAAGAGGGGAGAGCAATAGCAATAAGAGTTCAAGAAATAGTTAAGATAGTAGCGGAATTCATGAGCCTCACCCTTCAAGGGTTTACTAGTCACTTCCTCATCAAAAGAACCACAGTGTGAGCTGCAATACTCCGATTCTCTCCAAGACTGTCTACCTTCTCGTGAGTTTTTGCTTTGAGGTTTACGACGGATGGGTCTGCTCCAAGAAGATCACATAAGTTGGCCCTGATCGCTTCCTTGTGTGGACTCAGCTTTGGCTTCTGTAGTATCAGAGTGGCATCCAAGTTTCCAAGCTCATAACCTGCCTCGTGCATGAGTCTAACCTGTAACAGTATTGTATATGTAAACGGATTAACTATTTAGCACTAGTCATTTGATCATTCCTAGTAAAAACATAAAACATAAAAAATAAAATAAATAAAATAAAAATAAAATCATTCCTAGTTATCATCACTAAAACTAAAATTTCAATTCTAAATAACCAACTGAATTATAGAGCCGTGCAGAACTCACAAGATTCACAACTAGGGGCGCATTTGGAGCCGGATCATCCAATTACAACCGAATATGGATCTATTATTTTTGGATATCATATCCGAATCCGGATTTAATTTATCTGGGTCCAGAAATAATTTATCCAAATGTGGATATAGATTCCACTCTATTATCCAGATCCAATATCCGGATCCGTATATCCAACTACCTATATAAATATATAAGTGAGATTAATATATCTACGCTTTTAGAGCATCTCCAACCCTATTGTAAGTTTGGAAAAAATAGTTGTCACATAGGATTCACAACTTATTATTTCAAAAATCCTTCTCCAATGCAGATGTGAAGTTGACTTGGCAATGACATGACAAGGACAATATGAAGTTGGTTGTCTAGATCTATACAATGGATTTCACAATAACTTTATTCCACATCATCAATTATGAATAAAAATATTTATAAAAAAAGGAAGAAATAGAAAAGTTGTCTTGGAAGTTGGAAAAAAGTAGTTTTTATTGTCTTCTCAATACTTTTGCATTGGAAAACACTTTTCTATCTCATTGTCTTGTGTGAATATAATCTTGCCACATAGAAAAGGCATTGTCTTGTGCCTCATGTCACATTAGAATCACAACACAAAACAAGACAATAGGGTTGGAGATGCTCTTTAACACTAAAGAATTTTCTATCTGTGATTAAATCTATTATATTTAAAGTATATATCAATATTCAAACATAAGTTAATTAATATGTAACTATATATATATATATATATATATATATATATATAACACTTCTTAAGAATCTAAATTTCAGTTGGAAAATGCTACGTTGCCCGCGGTTTTGGCCCGCAGGCCATGTGTCATCTCATCGACAGGAATTCTGGTGGCAAGTCCGAACAAATAGGGAGGGGGGGCAATGGGATTCGGCCACATGCCTTGCGGTCACAGACCGCAGACAACATTTCATTTTCCATTACAGTTACTCCAAAACCCTATTATATCCAATCCGTATTTGTATTCACTTTATCCGTTTCTTAATATTCAATATGGCTCTAGATCTGTTTTCTCTATATATAGTTAATTGACTTTTATTTCCTAGTAATATCCATATTCATATTTGTTATCCATATCGGTAACATCCATGAAATTCATAGGTATTTTTTTTAAATTAGAAACAATAATTAAGAGGAGATGAAATGGATATTTGGTAAAAGTGTGTGAAACGGGGATACCGAAACTACATCCCTAAATCATAAATCAAATTACAAAAAAATCCAGATGTTAGGAACACTTAAATAAGCCTTAGATTGTTGTTAGATTGTCCCCTACAATTTTATATTTTTTTTAAATATTTCTAGGTAATTTTATGACAATTAAAACTTGAGAAAATGTCGAAAAACGATTTACCAGAAGGACGATAGGATTTACCATATGAAAACCCGAGCTTAGAATGTCATGAAACTTGACATATAGGTTCCTAACAGCCCCTAGTATTTTCCAAAAAATTAGGAATTTTCTAGAACATGTTTAATAATATGTTTAGAAAACCGAGAATAATTTTCCCTAGTCAATAAAGAACAAAAATACATTTATAAGTTAATAAAACTAATTTTCTAATAAATAACCCGCAGATCCAGGTTAGACCCGCTTAGCCCGACCCAGATCCATAACCACATATCAAGTTATTAATTTTGGTCGTAAGATCCAACAAGAACTAATTCGCGTCGTTGGACCCCACTCGTGCGAACACAACAGTGTTCTTAGAATCGGACTAGACGACGCCTAAGCGCTAGGCGGCCGCCTGCCGCACCGGAAACCCCCAAATCGGCAGTCCTATGCGGCTAGGCGGACATGTTCGGCCCTAGGCGAGGGCTAGGCGGGAATTGAACAAAATTTGAAATTTGAAATTTTCAAATTTTCAAATTTTCAAATTTTAAATTTCAAAAAATCTCAAAAAGTTTCAAAAAATCATATTTTAGAAAAAATTCAAGAAATTTCAAAAAAAAATCAAAAAATTCCAAAAAGTATTCAAAAATATTCAAAAAAAAATAAGAAAAATTAAAATTCCAATATATATATATATATATATATATATATATATATATATTTTTTTTTTTTGGCGGCCGCCTAGGCGCTATTCTGCCCTCCACCGCACCGATTCCGCCTAACGAAATTTATAACATTGGAACACAACTCGACATGTTTACTTAAGCTAACAGATCGGAGCCATTTGTTTCGATGAAATTTAATCCCAGCCATCCACATAAGTCGCTTTAGATCCGTCGCCCAAAACTCGTACTTGCTATCCCAATCCTTACAAATATAGGTTTATATACAAATATAGGTTTATATACACCTATATATACCCTTGAATACCCCCTCTATTATTTTGGTTTCCATCGTATCCAGCAATCGTCCCTCCTCCTCGAGAGTCGTTCTCCTTCATCCGACCTACGATCAACGTGAAACTACCGCCATTCTCTCTCTCTCTCTCTCCCTCTTCTACAATATGTACAGTTCGATCGTAGTTTCATAGACCACACCACGAGCTCAAAGCCCAACATCTCCAGCAAACCTACTTTGATCTTTTTTTTCAATCCCGAAGAATCCAACCATTCGAATCTTTGATCCGTCTTCACATTGTATTCATGGGTCGTATCTTGAGATACATGCATCTGATTGATGATCTGTCGATTCCATAGACTTGTAGAGCTGAGATCTTTGATCTCTGCCAGTTGGATCCTAATTTTGAAACAATTGTTTTTGGTGTGCCGCCCTTCGTCCCGTTTTGTGTGCTGATACTTTTTTAACCCCAAAATCTAAGACAGAGAACTCGTGGTAGATTCTTAAACTTTGGTTACTTGATCATGACGGACAAGTATATGTATTTATAGTTGTATAATGCTAGCATTGCGTATTCATGATTCCAGAAAATAGTTATTAATTCATATTGATTCCATGACCTTGTGCACGAAAGATGATGTCTATTATGATATTGTTATGGTCCATGTTTCAACTCTTTCTCCTTTATCATTGTTCATGTTTCTATTGTTATCGTGATCGTGTTGTTAGTGAGAGATGGGTAGAGGAATACAACTATTAGACATGTGGTATATTATTACCTTAGCTATTGACTAAAATATTGTTTACTTATGCCTCACTTGTTTGTAACCAAACAACAAAAGTGATAAGAGTGCACTTCTATTCACTTTTACTCCACTTGCTTGCACCCAAACACACCTAAAAACAACAATAAATGTCACGCCCCGATTCCGTGGAATCGATAGTCGTCCCCCGGGCGTGACCGCCGTGCGGGCCTAGGTTGCGCACCGCACAAGGCTAAGTATTTTGTTTTGCATAGCGAGCACATATTCAGAGTACGCAGATAATTGAAACACATATTGAAACATGGAAAAGTTCTCTTTTTATTGATAATATGAACATCTATTACAAACTCCTTGAACTGAGTCATATGGATTGCCTCTGTGGGCTTACAAAAGTGTTGACACAAAATGAGATAGCAGTCCTGTACATTACATCCTTACTAAACTCAAAATATAAGACCTTGGGTCGGAACGACTGCCTTGCCACGAAGCTGCATGGTTGCTTTGGTGGCTAGCTTCTTCTTCAAAAGGCTTTTTCTTCAAAATGCGTCAAGGTGGCACGGTCGAGGCGTGCCTACAGCTGGACTGGATTGGGGGTTTGTCTCCTGCTCCTCGCTTGGTTCTCCTAGCGCGGGGAACCTGTTTCAACGAGGGTCAGTACATCGAAACGTACTGGTGAAGGCAAGCTAACCCAACTATACCAATCAACACGTTGTTTTAATGAAGCATGCATATTTATCGTGGGTTTCTATCTTGCCTTAGTTCATTTTACAACAAGACATAGATATAGAATTATTGAAATAACCCGCCACCGTTCGGTGACATTTACCTTTCCGTCTGAACCACCTGCACAATACTTACCTTGCCTTCACTGCCAAGAAGACACAAGTTAGTAGCAACAGGTTTAAATATACGAGGGGATCACTGGCACGTTGCCATAATGGACGGGCTAGTCTCGGGACGGAATGGCGTGCGACGCAGAGACAGGAGGCGCCACAAGCCACTCAATCCGAAGCAGGCGACTATCGTGAGTTCCGTCCGGATCGGATCGGTGCCAGTGCCCCAGCGACCGTCCGCAGGAACTAAGACCTTGTGCACAAGTTGTCCGTGATCAACGCAGTACACTAAGTTAATATTTGAGGCAAATCAGGCACAGGACAATAACAGGACAAGATCTACTTTTGCATAGTCTTCCTGTTGAGTTATTGCATTGAGAATGAGTTCTATACATAGCACAGTTTTAAGAAGAAATATACATTCTAACTTATATTTATGCATATGATGAACATTCCAAACGAGCAAGCATATAAGTAAGTAACCGTTCACAAGTTTCATTTGACAAGCAATATTTCCCAAGTCTATTCCCTTATTATCTTGATATCTTTTAGTTATTTACTTGGTATCGTTTGATCGGGGCAAGCACGAACACGAGATTTAGATGTGAAGACTAGCAAGTAGGGCTAGCTAATCGGGTTGGTAGCCACTCACTTTGGTAGTTGGAAGGAAAGGAAAGAAGCGCTTTAGGCGTCCGCTCGAGCGACGACTACAGCTGGTTCACCTGTATTGACACGAACAGCTGATCAGTACTTCTTCCACTCTTCCCCTTATCGGAATTGAAGTGCAGTCCTAAGAACGAAAGCAATGAAATCCATCGAAACCGTTCAAGAAAACCCAAGCAAATCCGAAATCCAACTCAAGGCACGAAAGCAACAAGCGACAGCGAAAACTAGGCAACAAAAGAATGCAGCGGAGAGGTCCCTCCTGACTCTGCCGCTAAGTCGATCCCGGGGGCACGGTCCACTGAATATGGGAATCGATTCCGAAGAAACAAATCCATAACGAGGACGAGTTCTTAATTCAATCTATCCCGATCGAACGATACCGTCTTGTATTTCTTAGCCGCGCTCCCCGAATAGGGGGAACGGGGCACCACATCCTACCCAACTAATTGGAAGTTTCGTCCCGAAACTTATAGAATAGAACCTACCACTAGGAAATAATGAGGGGAACCTTTCCCTCATTTCGGATTCAAGCTCCCAAGTAGATTCTTCGACAGAGTGATTCCTCCAAAGCATGCGCACGAGAGGAACCGAACGAGTCCGAAGCAGCTTTTCTTTTCTATCCAAAATTTGCACAGGCTGTTCTACATACGTCAAGTCGGCTTGAAGGTTCAGTTGGTCCAGGTCTACCACATGGCTTGGGTCGTACACATATTTCCTAAGCTGTGAAACATGGAATATATCGTGTACGTCGGATAGGGATGGTGGTAGAGCAATCTGATACGCAACTGAGGCAACCCGCTTTAGTATTTCGAACGGGCCGACAAATCTCGGACTTAGCTTTCCTCTTGCCCCGAACCTGCTGACTCCTCGCATGGGCGAGACCTTGAGGAATACTCGGTCGCCTACTTGGAACTCTAGCGGTCTTCGATGTGTGTCCGCGTAGCTCTTTTGACGGCTTTGAGCTACCTTTAATCTATCCCGAATCAGCCGGACTTTATGGACGGTCTGCTCCACGAGCTCAGGGCCAAGTACTTGTCGTTCCCCAACTTCGTCCCAGCAGATAGGAGATCTACACTTCCGCCCATATAACGCCTCATACGGCGCCATTTGAATGCTTGATTGATAACTATTGTTGTAAGCAAATTCAGCTAGAGGTAGATGAAGGTCCCAACTCGTCTTCAAGTCCAAGGCGCAGAGTCGCAACATGTCTTCGAGGATCTGGTTGACACGTTCGGTTTGGCCGTCGGTCTGTGGATGGTAGGCGGAGCTAAACTTCAACTTCGTCCCCATTGCTGACTGCAGGCTTCCCCAGAAACGTGATATGAATCGACCATCTCGATCGGAGACTATGGTTACTGGCACGCCATGGAGTCGAACGATTTCGTTGAGATATATCTGAGCCAGGCGGTCGGCACTCCAAGTAGACTTGATAGGCAGAAAGTGAGCTGACTTGGTGAGTCGATCGACGATAACCCAGACTGCATCATGTCCTCGTTGCGTCCTCGGCAAGCCAACAATAAAATCCATCGTTATATCATCCCATTTCCACTCCGGAATAGCAAGGCTTTGTAATTCTCCGCCTGGTTTCTGGTGCTCGGCCTTTACTCGTTGACAAGCCATGCAATGCGACACAAACTGCGCCACATCCCTTTTCAAGCCGTGCCACCAAAACGTCGTGCGAAGATCCCGATACATCTTTGTGCTACCCGGATGAGAAGTATAGCTAGCATAGTGGGCTTCCGTGAGTATCTCTTCCCTGAGGGCCGCGTCGCTTGGAACGCACAGTCTTCCCTTCACTCGAAGCATCCCATCCGTGCTTACCGCAAAGTCGGACGCCTTCCCTGCTGAGATAAGGGCATGAATCTTTTGCAGGAACGGGTCGTCCTTCTGAGCGGTCTTTACTCGTTGTAACAAGTCGGGTTCGAGGGGCAGTTGTGATACTTGCGCCCACTTTGTGTATCTGATTTTTTAAGGTAATGCCCAGTGATTCAAGATCTCGGCGCAGCCTATCATCAATAGCCAAACTTCCTGCAAACACTCGACTCAGTGCGTCAGCTACGACGTTTCCCTTACCAGGCGTGTATCTGATCATGAGATCGAAGTCGCTTAGGAGTTCAAGCCATCGCCGCTGCCGAAGATTTAAATCTTTTTGAGTGTACAAATATTTCAAACTTTTGTGGTCCGTATAGATTTCGCACGGCACGCCATAAAGATAGTGACGTCACCGCTTCAATGCAAATACTACCGCGGCAAGTTCGAGATCATGCGTTGGGTAGTTCTGCTCGTGAGGCTTTAGCTGTCTAGACGCGTAGGCTATCACCTTGTCGCGCTGCATCAGGACACATCCTAGACCCTTTCCTGATCACTATATATTTTAAAGTCATCCGGTCCGTTCGGCAGAGTGAGAATTGGGACAGAGATGAGGCGCTGCTTTAACTCCGTAAATGAAGCTTCAGAGTCCTCTGTCCAAGTAAACTTCGCACCCTTCCGTGTCAACTGAGTCAAGGGCGAAGCAATCCTAGCAAAATTCTGTATAAATCTTCGGTAGTACCCTGCCAGTCCAAGAAAGCTTCGGATGTCGCTAGCTGATTCCGGATGTTTCCACTGTGTAATGGCTTCCACCTTTTTCGGGTCAACTGAGATGCCTTGAGACGAGATAACATGGCCCAAAAAGGATATACTGTCTAGCCAAAACTCACATTTACTCAGTTTGGCGTACAGCTGATTGTCTCGAAGGGTTTGCAACACCATCCGCAGGTGTCCTGCGTGCTCATCCCTAGTCTTCGAGTACACCAAGATGTCATCGATAAAAACCACCACAAATTTATCGATGAAAGGTCTAAATACCCGATTCATAACGTCCATGAATGCCGCAGGAGCATTCATCAGTCCGAACGGCATCACGGAAAACTCGTAATGACCGTATCGGGTTCGAAAAGCAGTTTTGGGGGTGTCCTCCGGCCTAATCTTCAGCTGGTGATAACCCGAGCGAAGATCGATTTTTGAAAATACCGCTGCACCCTGTAGTTGATCGAACAAGTCATCAATCCGTGGCAGAGGATATTTGTTTCTGATTGTGACCTTGTTCAATTCTCTGTAGTCGATGCAGAGGCGTAGAGTTCCGTCCTTCTTCTTCACGAAGAGCACGGGAGCGCCCCAAGGAGACACGCTCGGACGGATGAACCCGCGATCAAGCAATTCCTGGAGTTGGCGCTTTAATTCATTCAGCTCTGCAGGTGCCATTCTGTACGGAGGCTTTGAAATCGGCTGTGTATTTGGAAATGTGTCGATAGTGAATTCAATCTCTCGATCGGGCGGCATGCCGGGTAGTTCGCTCGGAAACACGTCGGGGAACTCCGCCTCAACGGAATTAGGCTCGACGTCTGCGTAGTCCTGCCGCGCGTCCCGAACTGATGCTAGAAATCCCTCGCAGCCTGTGTAGAGCATTCGCCGAGCAGATTTTGCCGAAATCACCATGCAGGCCTTGGTCGCATCGTTCGCTGGACTACTGGTGTAACAGAACACGGCTTCTCTGGGCAGACGGAAAACGACTCGCTTCTCTGCACACTCAATAGTTGCTGCGCATGCGCCTAGCCAGTCCATTCCCAAGATGATATCATAGTCCCTAACATCTAGAACTAAGACATCGAGCGACAGCTTTCTCTCCCCAATACAGATATAACCGCCTAGGCATGCTGAACAGACAGGAATTTTTGTACCAGACGGGGTGCTAACATTTAAATCTAAGTGTAACGGAGTCATTTTTACATTGTTTTCCACGGCAAAATTTGTGGAAATAAAACTATGCATTGCACCTGAATCAAATAGAACGCGAGCAGGTATATTATTGAAAAGTAAGGTACCTGACACGACGGTATCCGAAGCTAATGCTTCTTCCCGTGTCATGGTGTAGACTCGGCCTTGAGCTTGATTACGCCCTTGCTGAGACGCCGCTCGATTTGCCTGAGGAGCCGGAGTCTGATCTGGTTGTTGCGGTGGACGACGCGGACAGCTGTTAATCTGATGGCCTGGATCGCCGCATCTGAGGCAAGTGCCGAGCCGCTTGCGACAGACATTCTCGGTGTGCCCTCTTCTGTTGCAGTAGGTGCAACGCTGCCCCTGGTTTTCTCGCTGACGACCGCCGTTATTTTGACGCTTTGCAGCGTTGTTTCCTCTATCGTTGCCCTGGCGTTTATGATTGGAAGGTTGCACAGCGCCGGCGGCAACGTGAGGATACTGCGGTTCGAGCGAAAGGGCGTGGTTTAATACTTTCCGCATTGTCTGATACTGCGGAACGGATACGTGCCCGTGAATGCCAGGACGTAGCCCTCCTTCGAATCGTCTGGCTCGACTCGATGCATCCGGTAGATAAGCGGTAGCAAATTTGGCCAGTTTGTTGAATTCTGCCGAGTATTGCTTCACCGTCATACTGCCCTGCCGGAGTTGAACGAACTCGTTTTCCCGTTGACGTCGTAGAGGCGGGGGTATAAACTCCTCCTCAAACGCGGCACGAAAAGTCGTCCACGCGATCGCCTCCTCTCCATGGCCAAGTTGAAGAGATCGTCGATGCACGTCCCACCAGTCGTGCGCGTTGAGGCGAAGCAGTAGTTGGGCACAGGTGACGCGCTTGTCTTCCGGCACTTCGAGGAGGAAAAAATGATCTTCAAGCTCGGCGAGCCAATCTAGGGCCACGATCGGGTCCTCAGTCCCATTAAATGTCGTGTTACAGACCTTCTTGAAGTTGCCAAAAGCGAAGGCAGTCACTTCCCTCGTCCTTGGCGCGGGCGGTAGTTCAACTTCAAGCGTTGGCTGCTCCACTGGTGTAGCTGTCGTTGCGGCAGAATGGTTGGAGGCCAGGGTCTGAACAAGCTGTTGCAGGGTATCTACCTGCTTTTGTTGGACTGAGAGCCGAGCCTCTAGGTTGCTCTCGAACTTGGCTTGGCGGGCATCATCCCTCTGTCGTTGCTCGGTTAACATTTGCACCACTTGTTGAATCGAATATGTTTGAGACATGCCCCGTTGGCTCCGAGAGCTTCCTGAAGTTCCGGAACTGCTCTCCTGAGTCCTTGTCTCGCCTGGCGCCAGCGCTGATGGTTGCGCTTGCGTCGTTCCTTGAAAGGAAGGTAAATTACATCAGGATCATAATGTATTATGGACTTATTGCATGAACGTATCTCATTTTGGCCTTAACGAGTTCAGGAGTTCGCATAGAGATTTATCGGTAAGGGAACTTTTCCAGTTTAAGAGTCAAAGGAACCTTGAATCTGTGCTCTGATACCAACATGTCACGCCCCGATTCCGTGGAATCGATAGTCGTCCCCCGGGCGTGACCGCCGTGCGGGCCTAGGTTGCGCACCGCACAAGGCTAAGTATTTTGTTTTGCATAGCGAGCACATATTCAGAGTACGCAGATAATTGAAACACATATTGAAACATGGAAAAGTTCTCTTTTTATTGATAATATGAACATCTATTACAAACTCCTTGAACTGAGTCATATGGATTGCCTCTGTGGGCTTACAAAAGTGTTGACACAAAATGAGATAGCAGTCCTGTACATTACATCCTTACTAAACTCAAAATATAAGACCTTGGGTCGGAACGACTGCCTTGCCACGAAGCTGCATGGTTGCTTTGGTGGCTAGCTTCTTCTTCAAAAGGCTTCTTCTTCAAAATGCGTCAAGGTGGCACGGTCGAGGCGTGCCTACAGCTGGACTGGATTGGGGGTTTGTCTCCTGCTCCTCGCTTGGTTCTCCTAGCGCGGGGAACCTGTTTCAACGAGGGTCAGTACATCGAAACGTACTGGTGAAGGCAAGCTAACCCAACTATACCAATCAACACGTTGTTTTAATGAAGCATGCATATTTATCGTGGGTTTCTATCTTGCCTTAGTTCATTTTACAACAAGACATAGATATAGAATTATTGAAATAATCCGCCACCGTTCGGTGACATTTACCTTTCCGTCTGAACCACCTGCACAATACTTACCTTGCCTTCACTGCCAAGAAGACACAAGTTAGTAGCAACAGGTTTAAATATACGAGGGGATCACTGGCACGTTGCCATAATGGACGGGCTAGTCTCGGGACGGAATGGCGTGCGGCGCAGAGACAGGAGGCGCCACAAGCCACTCAATCCGAAGCAGGCGACTATCGTGAGTTCCGTCCGGATCGGATCGGTGCCAGTGCCCCAGCGACCGTCCGCAGGAACTAAGACCTTGTGCACAAGTTGTCCGTGATCAACGCAGTACACTAAGTTAATATTTGAGGCAAATCAGGCACAGGGCAATAACAGGACAAGATCTACTTTTGCATAGTCTTCCTGTTGAGTTATTGCATTGAGAATGAGTTCTATACATAGCACAGTTTTAAGAAGAAATATACATTCTAACTTATATTTATGCATATGATGAACATTCCAAACGAGCAAGCATATAAGTAAGTAACCGTTCACAAGTTTCATTTGACAAGCAATATTTCCCAAGTCTATTCCCTTATTATCTTGATATCTTTTAGTTATTTACTTGGTATCGTTTGATCGGGGCAAGCACGAACACGAGATTTAGATGTGAAGACTAGCAAGTAGGGCTAGCTAATCGGGTTGGTAGCCACTCACTTTGGTAGTTGGAAGGAAAGGAAAGAAGCGCTTTAGGCGTCCGCTCGAGCGACGACTACAGCTGGTTCACCTGTATTGACACGAACAACTGATCAGTACTTCTTCCACTCTTCCCCTTATCGGAATTGAAGTGCAGTCCTCAGAACGAAAGCAATGAAATCCATCGAAACCGTTCAAGAAAACCCAAGCAAATCCGAAATCCAACTCAAGGCACGAAAGCAACAAGCGACAGCGAAAACTAGGCAACAAAAGAATGCAGCGGAGAGGTCCCTCCTGACTCTGCCGCTAAGTCGATCCCGGGGGCACGGTCCACTGAATATGGGAATCGATTCCGAAGAAACAAATCCATAACGAGGACGAGTTCTTAATTCAATCTATCCCGATCGAACGATACCGTCTTGTATTTCTTAGCCGCGCTCCCCGAATAGGGGGAACGGGGCACCACAATAAACAATACGAAAGCCTTCGGCCAAATTTTTGGGATCTCTTGTTTGAATCATTTTTTTTTCCATTTAGCTCTATTGAGGGTCATGTCCATTATAACACTAACAAAAACTATATCAATTTTTAAAACTTCAATATATGTTCGTTTAAGTCTACTCCTAGTTCTAAGGGCTCCCTTAACTAATGTCTTATTATTCCTTCTTACCGGTGCATTTACTAGTCTTCAATGCAAATGTCCATGACGGCTAAAAGCCTAAAACTATTTTGTCTGAAGCTCCGTCTTTGCTGTCATGATTGGCTCCAACATTGGGCTTAACCACCAGTTCTCTTAGAGAACTGGTACCATTTTTTTGTACATGCCGGATACTAACTATAGTCTCATTCCTTTTAGTTCCTCTTATTAATGTCGACTCTAATGACCCTTCTCATTTTGTAGCTATAATTGGAGCTACAAGTCTAAATGAGTGGATATGGAGCAGGTATATGTGTTACCATATTTGTATGTCTTATGTAAGCGGATATGTACCCAAATACACGTATTAGTCAAATAGTGAATTACATATTCGAGTAAAATGAATATGACATACAACAACAAAAGCTTGTATGCCATATGCGACTTACATGAAGATAACAAACAACAAGCCTTTGTCCAAAAAAATTGGCATCGAACACGTCATTTTCTCATTTTGCTCATCGATCAACCTAAGATTCCATCAATTTTAATCAAGGTTCACACTATCGATATTAGACCCTTCCTATGAGTATCGGTATCGGCGGTTTCAGCTTGGAGTATCACATTTTTTTTGTTATCGAAAAGCAAATACTGGTTAATAAATTATTAAAGTTAGAAAAAAAACATTGTATACATTTAGGCATAATTTTAAGTATTTCATGTGTTGCTTTTTAGTAATTTTTGAATTGAATAAAATAGTAGTCACCCTTGTCGATTGGTTTATCTGCGGTAGATATGTTTTCTTCTTTTACAACTTTACTAGATTTTACACCCTTGTTGATAGGTTTTTTTCTTTCAATTTTCTTTACCGAATTGATTGAAAAAGAGGCCCCCAATGTCGGTATCGGATCAGGACGGGCCCTATCGGATCGATATCGTCTGATACTTCAAACAATGATTCTAACTAGTACATTTATTGGTTTCCATTGCACATGTCGAAACCATCTCCAATGTTGTTCTCTTATCATTGATTAAGACCGGATCAAACTTCAAATAAGTACATGTTATTCTTACCCCACGGTTTAACGTATTGCTATTCATTCATCCTAGCATATTTCCATTCATCCACATCATTTTTAGAACTGTGCTTCTTAATTTTCCAACATTATAGCCAATGCAGTATATACGTGATCTTATAACTAGTTTTAATTTCCCAGAACTATAAAGGATGTGACCTTTAATTGGATATGAAAATTATTCAACGAACCAAATACTAATGAAAATAGTTTTGGGTGAGAAATTAAGTCCAACTTTGAGTTTTAGTCTCCTCATGTACAGGCATAATTCTGGGTCTCTGTATCATGATTGATGTTGACATTAATGAGAAGTAAAATATGGATAATGTGCTAATAACTATTTTATATGTATAAGAACATTTGCAGCAACTACTTATTGAAGTTGTAGGTCATAATGTAATGCATTTGTATACCTATTTACTAGGGTTAAAAATATGGTTATTACTAGGGTTTAAAAGAAGAATCCCTATTAGTATCCGTATTTAAGATTTCCTAATATTATTTATAGGAAAGATCAGTCAGCGAATCATATATTGTCTTCTGCACTAACTCACCTACTAATTTTTGGTTTGTAAATGTTATTCTGATTATATGTAATGTTCATTTAGTTGCAAGTCCAATTTCATGTTAACCTAATCACACCTTAAACGAGTTCAGAATCTCATAAATGTCAATCTTGTGTGATTATCATTCATGGCCTTCAACATAGTTTAAATTATAACAAATCAAAAACCAAAAAAAAAAAATTGTTATTCTTTCGGCAAGCCTCAGTCCCTCATCATCTTTTGTGGAAAGAGGCTAGCATGGATAACCATCTAAAAAAATTATAACAACTGCCTTTAATTTCATAGCCGGGAAATAAAAACATTTGTCAATTTCCACTACATTCAAGTAGTAAAAATCGTTCCAGTGACCATAAGGAAAAACACAGCTTAGATTCACATAGTTTTTAGTTCAATCCATTGTCTTTCAACATAAGAACAAAGAAAAGCATTTTCTTGACCCTTCATGATGTTCGAATTCGACTTGACAAACTCGAAATGATTAGAATTGCTAATCGTGCCAAATTGGAATTCCATGTGTTTCTATATTTTTCCACTAGTATTAGAATCCAAACAGCTATCAAATCAGTAAGATGCAAACAAAATTCGCAATAATAATGGGGGAAATAGTTCGAACTCACAGCCTCCTTCATGAAGACGGAAGAAGCCGCCCCTCTCCACTTGGGATCGGAATCCGGAAATATCTGTCCGATGTCCGGGAGTCCCAGGGCTCCCAGTATCGCATCCACCACGCAGTGGAACAACACGTCCCCTACCGGAAAAAAAAAACAAATCAATCAAAACCAAACCCTAACCCTAGTTTCTGGTAAAGAGGGGGGAAAGGCCTGACCGTCGGAGTGGGCCTCGCATCCGCGGGTGTGGGGGATGTGCACGCCGCCGACGATGAGGGGGAGGTTCGGCTCGAGGCGGTGGAGGTCGAATCCGTGTCCGACGCGGAAGGGGAGGGAGGGAGGAGGGTTGTAGGGAGGGACGGAGGGCTTTGCGGACGCGAGGGTGGGGGAATCGAGGGCGGCGGAGGCTCGGAGTTGGAGGCACGGACGGACGGATCGAGAGTGGAGAGAGAAAGAAGAGGAGAAGATTGGAGTTCTTGGTCTTGTGGTGGTGGAAAGAGAAGTAGAGGGGAGGAAGAGTGAGGAAGCCATGGCCATGGAGAGGGAGGGGGGGAGAGAGAGAGAGAGAGAGAGAGAGAGAGAGAGAGGTCCTTTTATTGAATTTGTGGTTGGAGGGAATGAACCAGGAATATCATAGGGCGACGACCAAGATGCATGTGCGATCAGCTGAACCGAGATGCTCGACTCGGTTCGACTTGACTTGACCTAGCAAAATATGTACAAATGTCTGAGAGCTAATGACTGATGACTGACACAATCTGAGTTCAAGGGGCGAATAAGCGACGGATCAGCTGAACCGAGGTCCTCGACTCGACTCGACCGAGCGAGATATGCACAAATGTCTGAGGACTAAGGACACCGCTCGCCTCGTGCGAGAGCGTTAAGCGCGAGCGACCGAGACGACCGATCCCGTAGGAAACTCTCGTCACGTGCAAGCGACTGATGGATACCGATGTCAAACAAAACCCGCTTGTGGACGAAAGAGCCTGTTTGTGAACGTCCGTGGCGATGATAAAGATGTTTGTGCGAACGAGGATTCATATGAATGTCTCAAGGTGTATAATGGATCAGACGGTCTGGAACCCGACTCGGGATCGGCCCAGTTAACGTCGGTCTGGGTCGGCCCAGACCCGGTCAACGACTCGGACGTCTCGACCCACCCCCTCCGCGGGTCCGAGCTGGGTCGACAAAACAGGCCTATAAGTCCGGGCAGGCCCAGCCCGAATGTGCAACGTTGCGTGTCCGGCCCGGTTCACGGTCGGGCCGGCCCGGTTTGTTTTATATATATATATATATATATATATATATATATATATATATATATATATATATATATATATATATATATATATAATTTAAAATATATATTTTTTTTTTTTTACAATAATTCTTGTATGATTTGATTATACGATAAATTTTGTTTTTTTATAAAATCAACTGACTAGGATAGTAGTCATTGTTACACCGGCTGCACATATGTATGAAAAAAAATATGCTCTTTAAATAGAGATCCATAGGTGCTTTTTTGGCACAAATAATTACTACACTAGTCAGTTGGTTTTATCAAAAAAAAAAATACATCTTGTCATTTGAGTTGACGAGAATTATAATTTTTTCTTACTAACAAATAACTTATAATTTTCTATTTATTATATACATAATATATTATATAACTTATATTATATATAATATATAAAATAAAATAAAAAATCGGGCCGGCTCGATCCAACCTGGAACCGGTCGACCCGGACCGCCAGCTACCGGGTCATGGATCCGGACTGAGCACTTGGGTTTGAACCTGGATCGGCCCGAATTCGGGCAAAACGGGTCAAACCATACCTCAGGCAGGCCTGGGCCGGCCCATTACATACCTTGACGAATGTCTGAGAAAATATGATGACCGGCATATTCTGAGTCTAGAAGGAAAGAATTAAAAACAAAGAAAAAAAAAACCAGAAAGAACCTCTAGTTGTTGGTAATTTAGCATGAAAAGAAGCATACTTTAACGAGATATCTGTCAAAATGGTATGCGAGAAATATCGTGGTCGTCATTTTGGCCATTAAATTTTTTTTTTGTTTAATTTGGTATCCAAGTTTTACATTTTGGTTTAAAGAGTGTCTGAACTACATTTTGTTGGTACTTTTGCATAAAAATCGTTAAAAATGGACATGTGATGGTAATGTGTCTTATCTTTATGGTTATTTTTATCATGAGAACTAATACGTCGGCTATGATTGATTGTAGAACCGTCATTTTGTACTCGACGAAAGCTATTTGTTTATGTAGAATTCTTCGAACACCAATATTTTTTTTCTCCGAAAATGATAGTCTAAACACAAAAACTTGACAAAAGAACAAAAAAAAAATAATGCACATGATCATCACATATCCATTTTTATCGATTTTTATCCCAAAATACAAACGAAATATAGTTCAGACACTCATTAAACCAAGATGCAAAATTTAGATACTAAATTAACAAAACAAAAACAAAAAAATTGTTCACCAAACCCACAATCATTATATTTCTACCATTTGGATAATTAACTCTACTTTAACTGAGACTTATGGTCATTTGTGGTAGAATTTTAAAAATATCCTCCTCTCTTTTCTATTATATGTATTTGTACCACTTTAGAACCAAAGAAAGTAGATGAGGATTCCATGCTAAGCGCGTATAGGATCCAAGTCCTGTGAAAGTTCCACCTTACTTTATGAGTCGGCAATTGGGATGCTCAGGCACAGATTCTACATAGCACTTGAGTATTTACTTGTCTTTTGTGACGGATATAAACCGGAATTCTTAAAGTTCATCGGAGGTGAAACTAGGAATATTCCAAACAACAAAATGGGAGTGAGGAAATATTCCCAACTTTGAGAGTGTTATTGAACTATTCTGAGAAAGAGCTTTGGTTCCTCTTGGGTATTTGGGATTTTACTAACACGCAAGGACATTGAAATTATATTATATTTTATACATAATTAAAAAAAAAAAGATTTTTCTATACAAATGTTCCAAAAATATCGTTCTTCAACGTAATGCTTAAATTTATTAAAATAAAATATGTAAAATATACACCTTTTACTAACATAATTACTAATTACTAATATATAATCCAAATACTAATTTTGGTGTAACTATTTCTTAGCGAAAAATATTATTATTTATGGATAAAAGAGTAATTTTATCACCTCTTTCCTTTCTAAAGGATTTCATTATTTATGGTGAAAGAGTGGGTCCTGATACAGACGGTTAATATTTTAACCGGTTGTTTGTTATATCTTAAGTTACTCAACAAAGAATGACTAGATAAAAAGAAAATCTTTTGTTTAAGACTAAATTCATGGTTATAAGTCTATGTAAAACTCACGATCTATCTTAGCCATAATATTATTACTAAATCAATTTTATCTTTCAATGATTCTTCTTAACCCTTTTGATTCTTTACGGAACCGAGTACAATTCAATAGATTGCCAGGCATTTTCTCTGGCTAGGGCCTGGATGGGTTCGATCTTACGGAAGAACTGGATGGATTCGATCCCTTTTTTTCACAATTTATTTCTCAAGGTAGACATCTTCCTACAGAGTTGGATGGATGGTATAAGTGTCGTTATTAAAAAAAAAAGTAATACGAGAACATGACATTCGTAATCATACTAAAAGAGCTACCAAAAAGTTGAAAACTGGTCTGTCTCCATAACACATATCATGGTATGACATACACTGATGACAAAAACAAATTCAGGTAAGCATAAATTATGGTAAAGTGTGGAAAATGAAAGATGCTCTCCACATGTTGTTTGAAATAGTCAGCAATCGATTAATACTTGTATGTGATATATTTTTCCAAACAGTTAAAACAACAACAGCAAAGGGATAATTCAGAGACATCAAAGGCATATCTCAACATTTCAATGCTAGCTCATGTCGTTCCAATATGATTATCCATATCTAGAAGGGACACTCCAAAAACTGGTGCAGTATTGTGTCAGACACATAGTTGACACGGCACCAACTAATTTCCAAAGTACACTATGGCAAGTCAAATCAGTCTCGTGTGTATGTGCTAGTCGTCGTCACTCTCCTGCACGTGGTGTGGTGTGGTGTGATGTGGTGTGTGCAATATATATACATAAGTAACATAGAAAAAATGAAAGTCTCGAAGAGAATAGAATAACAATGTTAATCATCCAAGCACAAGGATCATTTTGAAGAATTCTCCTATCGTTTTCTTCTTTTTTTCTCCTTTTTTTTTTTTAGATCAAAGATGGGATTAAGAAATAAGATTTCAGTCAAATTTTGTTAAGAAAAAACATTAAAATAAAACATATAAATATAAAGAGTAAATAACAACGCTGGTAAAGGTGGTACAATATCAAATTCAAAAGGGTGTGCAGGACTTCCATGATTCCGAGAATAGAAAGTAAGCAAATGTTGATGATAGTTTCCAGTAGTCCCAGAAAAACGCATTTAAACCTTAATTCTTCTTCCTTCTTGAAAGCTTCCTTCACAAAATTGGTATAGAGATCGAAATTTGTGTTCAAGAATCACTTCTGACTTTTATTGTAAAATACTCTTTGATTTCTCTCTTCCCATATATATATATGTAGCAAAGAAAGCTTCGTCATCGCAATATCCACATCTTGTTTCCTCCGATCCCTCCAACATTCATCAATGGGAGATGGAAGTGAAATAAGTTCGTAGGCTTTTGTTTACCGAGACGTTGTTAAGCCCTCATTCAAATAACATTTTTTTATTCTTGGACTTTCAACAACAATGATTGTTAGTCTCTCATGAAATACATGAAATAGTTTCCAATGGAGGTCAATCCAGATGTGAACATCTTAGCCAGCCGGAAGTGCATAGTTGTAGGCCCTTTCACCAAATCTACGATCTACTATTAAGAACTACGAAGAAGTTATTTCCTCATTTTTGTGCCAGATCGTTCATCGCTTGTTCATCCACACGTCCCATCAATTGTTGGAGTTCTAGCAGTAACATGTCAATCTGGTTGGTTCTTATTCATTTCCGCTGGTCGAGATAAACATGCGTTAGTTTCCGTCTCTATGATGATTGTTTGGAGAGAAAAGTCTTAAATAATCCGTCTTCACCAAACAAATTTAAGAACAAATTCTTTTTGGACTGCTTGTCTCTCCGCATTGACAAAGAAATCTCAAAGTCTTCACTCTCTTTCCTTCCCATTCCGGCCTTCTCTTTCACGTATTCGATCGATGACGAAGGAGCTGAAGATGGAAGTGAAATAAATCCAAAGAGATGAAAATATCTGATCCATAAGAAAGATAATACAAAGCAATTAAGGAAGATATGGTCACCCCACTTTACACCATAGTATACAAATAACATATGTTGTATAATTGAAATCTCTTCTCATAAGAAGGTCAATGTTCAAAATTCTTCTTTTGGCACTTAAATTCGAAGATTTCACTTTTAGAGACAAAGAAACATTCCATATCATGTGATATTGACAGGGCCCAAGTAAACATAAATTGATTAATTCATACTAAAACTGTTATAAATATTTATAATATAAATATAATATTTTTTAAAGAACAAGGAAAGTAAGAAATAAAATTGTTACCGGCCTCCGGGGAAGTCGTACACGAAGCACTGCCCTAAGAGTTTATCCGAGGTCTATGTGCAGACGTTTCTCGGAAGCTCCTAGTGGTAAAACCCCCTGACTACCGGGTTCTCTTCGTCGCACACAACTCAGAGAGAGAGACCGAACTTAGTTCTGCCCAGAGCAAGTATTTGGAGGAGCAAGTATTTGGAGATTAGAATGTCGTTTGAGAGAGGAGTGAAAGAGAGTTTTGACGTAGGAATATTTTCTGTGTCAAATGAAGGAGAAGGAGACCAAATAAATAGGCTGGAGCTGTGGCAAGGTTCAATGAATCTGGCCACAGACAGGTACTTAATGGCTCATAAACATGCCATTAAGTAACAAATAAAACGTGGGAGAAAGGCTGTCAAAAATGAGCTGTGGCAAGGCAAGGTTCAATGAATCTGGACAGTGTCCCAACATTCAAAATTTGAACGGTTCAAAAAAGGAAGGAGGAGCAAAAATATTTTTGGATCCCAGCCCGAACCCGAAGAGTAAATGGATCGGCATTCGGCGCCCGCAGGTGTGGGCACGTACCCTCACCCGTTACGCGCGCCGAACCGAACCGAGCCGAGCCGGGCCGGGCGGCGGCGGCGGGGCGCGCGTGTGGCCCAAGGGATTTCCCACACAACAACTTTAAGAAAGCAATGAAGAGAAAATAATATATACACACAAGGAGGGGTTGGCCCATCCGATGTGGGACTAAAGGAAAGAAGAAAATTGAGCTTTTGCTCAAGCAAAGCTAACAATCCCCCCCCCCCCCCCCAAAAGGTCAAGTTTCGAAATAGACGTGACAAAGAAATTAAAAGGAAGAGTTTCTGGGCAGGTATATACTATGCATAGATGAGATGGACTACAGCCTTGAATCTCACTTAGTGACTATTATCTTTGTCTGAAGAAGTGCTTGATGGACTATGCCTTGAATCAGACTTCTTTCACCAGATTCAGAAAAATAGCACACATAGTACGCTAGAGGTTCTGGGTCTAACGGGTAGCGCTTTTGGTTGGCCATGTGCACTAATCCAATTCATAAGAGTTGTCTAGGATCGCCTTGTCCCATAGTCGCGGCCTTCACGACTTCTCATATAGGTAAGTCCTTAAGGGTTGGTGATAGGTTTCAACCCCGCATATCAGCTTGGACCTATTAAGAGTTTTTTAAAACTCATCCTAACCATATCACTCAAGAACACTGTCACCATAGGGATGGGGAATCATTGTACGCATGTACAGCCACTTGGGCATTATATGATGAGATTTTAATCTCGGGTCAGTGTTCCATAAAAGTCACCTAAGTCCAGCTTGTTCCTACCCATTGAACCGGCTTCTTGGGATCTCCAGTCAGACTCGGTTGGGTTGCCACTGCTGGTGACTTTACTTATGGGCTTAACCCCATCCCCCTCGATGATTCTAGGATCAAAGTCCTAGACAGACCCTTCGTCAAGTGGTCTGCAAGATTCTTTTCTGACTTTATATAGTCAAGAACCACATATTTGCCCAATAGGCTCTTTATAGACTTGAAGCGCAGCTGCAGGTGCCTGTTCATCTTAGCATTCACAGAATCATACTTTAGTAGTTCCATAACAGATTTATTATCACAGTTTATAGAAATTGCAGGAACAGGATTAATAGAAACAGGTATATGCATAATAAGGTTTCTTAGCCATTCGGCTTCTGTGCATGTAGTGTCCAAGGCTATCATTTCAGAGTCCATTGTACTCCTAGCAATGATGTTTGTTTACATGAGCCCCAGGAGATTGCAGCTCCTCCTAGAGTGAAAACATATCCAGTAGTAGATTTTACATCATGCGAGTCAGTTACCTAGTTTGCGTCTGAATAACCTTCTATGATATCAGGGTGTCTAGTATAGTGCAACATATAATCTAGAGTACCCCTAAGATATCTAAATACTCTTTCTAATGCTATCCAGTGTAACTGATTTGGGTTACTAGTATATCTACTTAGTCTCCCAATGGCAAATACAATATCAGGTCTAGTCATGTTTGATATATACATGAGAGAACCTATCATCTGAGAATATCTATGTTGTTCCATAGGAGCGCCCTCATTCTTCTTTAGAACAACACTACTGTCATAAGGAGTAAGGGCAGGTTTCTTATCAAAAAACTTAAATTTTCGTAGCATTTTCTTGATAGAGTGTGCTAAGGATAGAGTATAGCCCTCCTTGTATTTGGACAGTTGCATGCCTAGAATCAAGTTGGCTTCACCTAGATCTTTCATATCAAACTGGC
Source organism: Iris macrosiphon (assembly GCA_036927795.1). Lineage (NCBI taxonomy): Eukaryota > Viridiplantae > Streptophyta > Magnoliopsida > Asparagales > Iridaceae > Iris > Iris macrosiphon. The sequence goes on from JAYESA010000017.1 coordinate 133,243,013, forward strand.
TGGATAAATAGTCTTTGGTATTAGTAATCAATTCTAGTGATGATCCAAAAATAAGGATGTCATCTACATACAAACATAGGATGACACAACTTTCATCTACAATTTTGGAGTATATACATTTGTAATATTCATTTGGCACGAAACCATATTCTGATATGATTATGTCAAATTTGTTGTGCCATTGTTTGGGAGCCTGCTTTAGACCATAAAGAGATTTAACTAATATGCAAACTTTATATTCTTGGCCTTTAGTAATAAAACCTTCAGGTTGCTCCATGTAGATTTCTTCCTCTAGGTCCCCATTTAGAAATGTTGTCTTTACATCCATTTGATGGATAAGCATATTATGAATGGATGCTAAGGCTAGAAGGGTTCTGATAGAGGTGATCCTAGCTACAGGTGAGTAGGTATCTAAATAATCTAATCCTTTTTTCTGGGTAAAGCCTTTGGCTACTAATCTAGCCTTGTATTTCTCTATGGTACCATCGGCTTTAAGTTTCTTTTTGAATATCCACTTACAACCTATGGGTTTACTACCTGAAGATAGGTCTGCTAGAAACCAAGTATTGTTCTCCATGATGGAGTTATACTCACTGTTAATGGCTTCTTTCCAGAAAGGGGCATCAGGAGAAGATATTGCTTCTTCATAAGTTGAGGGATCACCCTCTATCAGAAAAGTGAAGAAACCTTCTCCTAAGTTCTTTTCAATTCTTTCTCTTTTACTCCTTCTAGGTTCTATATTTTGTTCGGGTTGTGAACTAGATATTTGAACATAACAGCTGGTGGACGGAGTAAGAGAGAGATTGGAGGGAGAGGAAGAAATTCTATCTTTAAAGGGATATATATTCTCAAAGTAAATTGCATCTCTTACTTCTATAATAGTATTGTTAGAGATTTTATTTACTTCTGAGTGAGTAACAAGAAATCTATTGGCATTGCTATCTAGGACATATCCTATGAATACAACATCTACAGTCTTAGGTCCAATCTTTCTCTTTTTAGGTTCAAGAATTCATACTTTAGCCAGACATCCCCAAACTTTGAGATAATGGATCCTAGGAGCTCTATCTTTCCATAATTCATAGGGAGTCTTATTATTAGACTTACTAGGAATCCTATTAAGTATGTAACACGCCGATAATAATGATTCTCCCCACAAATTATCAGGAGCACCTGAGCTGAGAAGCATGGCATTCACATGTCTAACATAGTACGATTCTTTCTTTCAGTAATTCCGTTGGACTGTGGTGAATATGGAGCAGTTACCTCATGGATTATTCCGTGTTCTTCACAGAAATTGGTCATATCATTTGATGTATACTCTCCACCACGATCTGATCTAAGAATCTTAATCTTTCTCTCTAACTGGTTCTCAGCTTCAGATTTATAGACCTTAAATCTATCTAGAACTTCATCTTTGGTTTTTAGTAGATATGTATAACAATACTTTGAATGATCATCTATAAAGGTAACAAAATATTTTCTACCACCTCGGGTCAAAATCCTATTTGAGTCACACACATCACTATGAACTAGCTCTAGAAGGTCAGAGTTTCTTTCTACAGATTTGAAAGGTAGTCTAGTATATTTGGCTTGAACACAGATCTCACACTTATGTTTGTCATCTATAAAAGTCTTAGGAATAAGATCTAAGTTCATCATCCTTCTTAGGGAACTAGATTCACATACCTAATCTATTGTGCCACACATTTGAAGATTCTACATTTGAAACAACAAAAGAAGGATCAGAAATTTTATTCACGGTACTCAAAATAAAAAGACCATCTCTTACAAATCATTTTCCAATAAAAGAGTCATTCTTAGAAAATACTACTTTATTTGCTTCCATAACAATCTTGTACCCTGAAGCTACAAGGAGAGACCCACTAACTAAATTTCTTCTGATAGATGGCACATGTAACACATCATGAAGAGTCAGAGTTTTTCCTGATGTCATCTTTAGATCTATTCTTCTTCTTCCTATAATCTGTGCCGCTGAGCCATCTCCTAGAGTTACACCTCCTCCACCTGATTCCTGATAGTTTGAAAAACAGGAGCGATCAAAAAAAACGTGAACATTAGCTCCAGAATCCAACCACCAATCGTCAGAATGGTAAAAAATGTTGACTAAGGGTTGATAGCTTACAGACCTGAAGGAACTAGAAAAGCCGTTGAGAAGCATGTTTGCTTCTGATTTGGTAGGACGTTTCCCTTTGAAAGAGGTCTGGACAGCTTCCTTCTTCCTATGGAAACAGTTGGTGGCTATATGGTTTGTTTTACCACACACAAAACAAAATCTCTTCTGATCCTGAGTTTGACCAAAGGTTCTTGGTTTATTGTGGTGATGGTTTTTGTGGTGAGGCTGAGAGTTCTGCTTCTTCTTGAAGAGGTTCCTTTTTGGTTTGTGGTGATGATGAGGCTTGGGTTTACCTTGGGATTCTACAAGGTTTACCTTAGCTTTAGACTCAGACTTAGGGTTAGACCTTAGCCTAATTTGTTCTTCTCTTCTAATTTTTTTTAGGACTTGAGCAAAGGTAAGGTCACCCTGAGTATGAATGAGGTCTTTCTTGACATCAGACCAAGAAGGAGGAAGCTTGTCTATTAAGCAGGCTATTTTATACTCAGTATAGAAGAAAGTGCCTTTGGCTTGAATATGCCTAAGGTATTCTTGGAATTCATGTATTTGGTCATTTATAGGTTTGTTATCTACCATAAAGTATCTGTTGAATGAGGATGAATTGAATCTTTCAATTCCAGCATCATCACAACTATATTCATCTTCTAGGGCATCCCAAAGTTCTTTAGCACTTTTGTATTCAAAGAATATGTCATATAGTGATTCAGACAGAGCACTTAGAATTCTATGGAAGCAATGGTAGTCTATTTCCTTAGGGGTCTTGGGTCTAGAAGAACCAGAGGACTTGGATACACCTATGTCAGACTCAGTGTCATCAGAGTCATTTGTGATTGGTGTGGAACCATCAATGGCTGAGATTAATCCTAAGGTAGTGAGCCAAAATTTCATCTGACTTTGCCATCTCTTAAAGAAAGTTCCGTTGAATTTTGCAGGTTTAGCAGTAAAAATCTCATCCTTGGCAGTCATGGTTGCAAATGAGGAAAGTCTTAAAGATACGAAATTACTCAATAACAATGTCCAATAATTTAGAATAATAGTTCAAGTGATTTTGCTAATCAATCTTAAAATCTTGAGTCTATAAAGTGTAGATTGATTTGAGTTAGCTGTAGGGGCCGGTTCCCAGCTAGCGGTGGTCCAAAGACACTTAAATACCGTGTCGCTTAGGGCTATTTACACCCGGTTGACAGAAGGACCATTTCGGCTTGTTCCCAAATTGATCTTTACTTTTAGAATCCAGACTCAAAGAGATTTGCAGTTTCACTTTAACTATTTATTTTGACCTAAATTGTTTAAAGGAATTGGAATTAACAATATGCCAAATAGAGTGAGCCAACAACACAATTTGTTATGTTAATACACAACCAAATATGCCTATAAACAAAATAAATAATAAACTTGCTTTAGCAATACAAATTAATAGTACTCTTGCTTTGGCAATACAATTAAAAATTAAACTTGCTTCAGTAACTTTATATTTATATCAGTTTGCTACCAACAATTAATATGTACTAAATTGCTACAGTACTATTTTAACATCAAGTAATGTGCTATCAGCAATTAAGAATCAATTTTGACAAGTATTTATTTAGAATGACAGCACTATAGATTATTTGGTATGTAGCAAAATGTGCTATAGTATGTTAGGAGGTTATAAATAATTCGCTAACAATCAAATATGCTAGTGTTTAACACATATGATACAGTATTAAAATGTGAACAAATTTGGTAGGAAATATGCTTTTATATTTGGTAACAAGTAATTCGTTTTGTTCTTTTGTTTGTAAAATAATTTTTTTTATATATGTACCTATAGTAATCACAATTCGTTCTTGTTGTAATAAGCAGCAGTAGACAGAAATATCTTTTGAAAAATTAGAAGCAGTAGCTAAAAAGGATAAACTCTTAGATTGTTATAAATATTTATAATATAAATATAATATTTTTCAAAGAACAAGGAAAGTAAGAAATAAAATTGTTACCGGCCTCCGGAAAAGTCGTGCACGAAGCACTGCCCAAAGAGTTTATCCGAGGTCTATGTGCAGACGTTTCTCGGAAGCTCCTAATGGTAAAATTCCCTGACTACCGGGTTCTCTTCGTCGCACACAACTCAGAGAGAGAGACCGAACTTAGCTCTACCCAGAGCAAGGATTTGGAGATTAGAATGTCGTTTGAGAGAGGAGTGAAAGAGAGTTTTGACGTAGGAATATTTTCTGTGTCAAATGAAGGAGAAGGAGACCAAATAAATAGACTGGAGCTGTGGCAAGGTTCAATGAATCTGGCCACAGACAGGTACTTAATGGCTCATAAACAGGCCATTAAGTAACAAATAAAACATGGAAAAAAGGCTGTCAAAAATGAGCTGTGGCAAGGTAAGGTTCAATGAATCTGGACAGTGTCCCAACATTCAAAATTTGAACGGTTCAAAAAAGATAGGAGGAGCAAAAATATTTTTGGATCACAACCCGAACCCGAAGAGTAAATGGATCGGCATTCAGCGCCCGCATGTGTGGGCATGTATCCGCACCCGTTACGCGCGTCGAACCGGGCCGGGCGGCGGCGGTGCGCGCGTGTGGCCCAAGGGGTTCCCCACACAACAACTTTAAGAAAGCAATGAAGAGGAAATAATATATACACACAAGGAGGGGTTGGCCCATCCGATGTGGGACTAAAGAAAAGAAGGAAATTAAACTTTTGCTCAAGCAAAGCTAAAAAAACACCAATTTGGGTACACAGTTCCATCTCCTATTCTCTTGATCTATCTTAACAATTGCATTGCAATTTCCAAACTCAAGGAACGAGTGATTTACATGTGTTCATGACAATTCAACAATCACAACCAAACTAGCAATTCACGGACACAAATATGACACGGCAACATAAGGATATGGTGAGACGGACTTGTTTTGTTGTGTCCTGTATATTTTGGAGTGTCCGCCATATTTTTTTGGAGTAATAAAGCAACAAGTATCATCTCTAGAGAAGAGAACAATGAGAGGAGGTGCAGATTTAGTACTCTGCTCCAGAAATCTCATCACCTCGGCCCTGCTGTCCACCACCACCCTATGAAAAACTTATGTAACACATAAAAATTCTAAACTTGAAACTCAGATCTACAAAAATTTATACATCAAAATCTAAAACTCCAAGAACTAAATATGGTCAGCAACAAAAGGAGAACATTTTCCATCAAATATATTTTAAAAACAATAACATATATAAAAATTCAAAAATTTATGACTTCACTATTGAGCAAGATATACTTGCCTTGGGTGGCTCCTAGTCTCTACCTCTCACGGTCCAAGTCACAGTAACTTTCCCCTAGGGTTAGGGTTGGAGGGAGCTTGATGGAGAGGAGGAAGAAGAAAATAAAAATAAAGAAGAAGAAAGAGAGGAGAGAGAGAAAAACTCATATATATATATATATATATATATATATATATATATATATATATATATATATATATATATATACTAAGAGAGGAGGGAAAGAGGGTTTAGTCATGGGTTCACCCAAAATGAATCGAACTAAGTGTCCATTCTACATGCGGGTCCTAAACCGGGTCTATGGCAATGCCAATGAGTATTCTACTGGTCTCGAATACTCTCTCTTAACAACAACAAAAATAACAAAAAATAAAAATAACAGGAACCAACACTGAGAAAATACAGCAGGAATATATCATCAGATAAAATTAAATTCAAGAAATACTAAATCTGAAATCGGGTGTGACATCTCTACCCTCCTTAGAAAAATTTCGTCACCAGAATTTCACCAAGACTAGTCGAGCTGGAACAAACGAGAAAGCTCAGAAAATCAAATCACAATTCAAATGATTATACTAAGCAAATAACTAAAATAGAAAAGATAGCTGCAGAAGTAACTAATAAATAAATGCACAAAAATAACACATAGGGAAATGGAGGCATATGGATGCATATACTCCTGAGTCAGTCGAATAAAAACTCGTTCTCGCTTGCCTATGCTGACTCACACAAATGGACAAGAGCTAAGCCTGGAGGTAAGTCGGTACCAACGACTATATCGAGGACATGACTCTAATCCAGGACATACCTTCACAGTCAGGAAACTGGATAGACACCACGTACCATGAGTCATGAAGGCAGAAGAGTGGGAGCGATGAACTCGTATTTTTCTCAACGAAAGGATCTAAACGACTATCGTATTTCAAACGGGTCAGAACACGAAATCGTTCGAAAAGAACCCAAGAATAAGATAAGCTAAAGAGAGCTCAAAAATCTTACCCACGATTGTAGCACCTTCGGCTAACAACTGCTCTAGGTTGCCAAATGTTTCGTCAGACCATCATCCAGGGGTCGTGGCTCTAACTTGCTGCTAGTTCTGTTTTGTTGGTTGGGCTTGCTGGACTTGTGTATACTGCGCTGGACGTTGCTGTTGGAACTGCTGGGTCTGCGTCGGAAGATGACGCTGGACTAGGGTTCAAACTGCTAACACTGATCCTCGCGGGCCTTAAATCGCTGCCTGAGGCAGAGATGGTAACTGTCGGACTGAAGAAGTCTCTGGGTACAGGATTGGGCATAAACCAATCATGTTGTCGGATGCCCCATAACTGAGACACTGGCCATTGGCACCCCTATACTGATCTTTGGTATGCCCTGGCTTGCCGCAGTGGCTGCATCCTGCTGATACAGACTGCCTAGTAGATTGTACTGAGGTTACTGTGGAGGTTGGAGATTCTGGCGGGCGAGATTTTCTGGCTGCTGGTGCTGGAGGTGATGACTGAATACTAACGCCCATCATGGATGAGTGTGACCTCTTCTGGCCTCCGGTCCTTGCTACTAATCTCTGGCCGGCAAGTTCTTGGGACCTAGCTGCCCTGAGTACTGTATCGTAGGTGGTATAATTATGATCCACCGTAAACTGCTGAAGCTCTAGATGTAACCCTTGCTCAAATATTTTGGCTCGTTCTTCCTCAGAAGCTACCATATGAGGAGCAAATCGGCTAAGTCGGCAAAACTCGGCTGCATACTGGTCGACGGATCTTGTGTTCTGGCGGAGGTTGATGAACTGCTGCTGGAGCTGAAACTTGGTGGTGGTGTAGAAATACTTCTCCTGGAAGCGCTCCTTGAACGTCTGCCAGTCAATGGGCTTCGAAAGTGCCAATTCTTGTGTTGTCCACCAATCTCAGGCAAGATCTAATAATTGTAGCTTTACGAATGCCACATTCTCATCATTTGGGGTCTTGGTTGCATCCAGGATGGCCTCAAAGTCCTGGAGCCAAGAATATACTGAAACTGCATCTTTCGTCCCAAGAAACTTGGTTGTGCGCATGCGACTAACATTGGTCGCCGAGTTGTGAGTATAACATCCACTATTGTCAGTGCTACTCTAACTCCCTGACAAAGAGTAGCGTTGGTCTATTCTTGTCCTTCCTGAAAGTGCTGGCAGAGTTGGATCACTTGTTGTTGAAACTGGAGTTTTGTTGTTGTTGTTGTTGTTGTTGTTGTACCATCATCATAGCTTGGATCATCTATAACATAGCCTGCGAGCCTGCCAGCCCTGGTTGAACTTGTGGTATTGTCTGGGTTGGCTGGGCTGGTATGAATGACGGAGCGGGCTGAACTGGCAGTTTCGGCAAGACTGGTAGAGCTGATTGTGTCGGTCGAGCATGCGTGACTTGCGGATCCGGCTGATAAAAAGCTACTAATGCTTCCCTTGGTTCAGTGGCAGAATCTGGCCTACTAATACATCTACTAGAGTTATTGGTACAATGGAACCCTCAGAAGGAGGAGCAGGTGGGGTGTCCCTGAAGGATAAGGACACAAGAATATCAACAAGGGACAAGAATGGAACAATCATGTCAAGCAAGTTTGAAGTTCAAGAAAAGCGAGAGGTGCAGGTCACAAGTGGAGTTCAATCGAAGATAATAGAAGATTGAGATTCTAACAAGATGAGTCATCCCACAAATCTGAAAAATAAATCTGCATGGGTCACCAAGAAAATCTTGTCACGCCCCGCTCCCAGAATACTGGGTAAATATAGGGACTCACATGGCCAACCGCACCTTGCACAAATCTGAAAAATAAACCTCCGGTGGATCTTGGTTCTCTTCGGGGTAACCTGGCCATGCAAAGCCAGTGGGGTCCGAATCCCAAGCAAGGAGCTCGAGGTGATAGACCAAACACATCACAACATAAGCAGAAAGAGACATAAAAGAAATAAATGCTAATCGAGACTTGTACGGTACCAATGTGCTTGTCTCAAGAATAATACTTGAAGAACTGATAACAAGTACAAAAATAAAAGTAAGGCGACGAGCGGCAAGAGAGCATAGGAACTACTCTGGATCGGGACCACAAACCTTAAACCAAATAAGGACCAGGGTTGCAGACCTTCACCCGAGCAGAATTTAGCACCCTAACCATGCGCCGGAAGAAAATAAAATTATGAGAGCGAGCTATAATTTAGCACCCACAACTTTACGTCTTGCTACGATTAACTAGCTAGGGTTGTCACAGATATTAATTACTAAATGCATGTGTTTAAGAATATTGCTACCACCGACACTGCAATTAACCCGGATGGCCAAGGGTACGCTTGTCTAGTAAACTTAAATGCACATTCAACCATACAATAACATAACTTGTTACTTGTCATAAACATAAATTGAACTTATAAGCATAAATTTAAACTTGTAATCATAAACTTGCTTTATAAACATGAAGTTGTCTTGTAACATAAACTTGTCTTGTAAGTGCCGCAGCACGCGTAAACTTGGTCATTCATGGAGCCCTTGCCTAGCAGGATTGTCCATGTTGCATGGGGTCCTTAGAGATCGGGGTAGCTGGTAGCACAATATTCTTCCCTCCCAATGATCTAGGTAAATCTTATCTTGTTTAATCATTCTAAATTATTTCAAGTTTTCGAGTCGTGGACACTTGAGAACTCCCTAAAATGACAATTCATGAGTACAAGCTTTTCATGAATTATCGTATTCACGACACGCGATATATTGGACAATACTCACACTCAATTGCCCGATGCCAAATGTAGTGGATTTTATACACAAATATTTTCACGGTGTCGTGAGGATTGTGAACTTGTACATAAACTTGTCTTGTGAATTTACATGCAAAACTTGTCTGGTATCATAAACTTGTATCGACATAAGGAAGCACACAACAATAATCACTGAAAGGAATTACTAAAAAGAACACAACAACATGGAACACAAAATACACACAAAAAATTTTGGCCGCATGTGCCCACTGGCCGCATGCGCCCACTGGCCGCATGGACGCACTGACCACATGCACCCACTAGCCGCATGCACTCACTGGCGGCATACACCCACTGGCCACATGGACTCACTGGCCGCGTAAACGCTCCTCTTGGACTTAACGAATTTTTCATTCGTTCAGCGAGTGAAAATATAAGGTGTTCAAGGATACTTGTGTAAATAAGTAATCATGCGTCCAACAAGATGGACACATGTTGTCAGTATGCGGAAGAGTTCATGCCGCATAACCCTCTTGGGCCGCATAACACTTTCAGCCGCATAGCTCGCTGACCGTATGAAGACTTCGTCTTCTCCAACAGCCGATTCAGCCATGGCCGAAAGCTCAAAAAACCAAAAATTTGTTTTCTTCATAAAAACTTTATTTTAACTCCAAATCAAGTAAAACAAAAGCCAAATTGCACGAAATAAAATGCTCTAACATAAGGAACCACTAGTTTTCAAAAACACTAAGTTTTAATAGATCAAAACCAAGAAAAACTCATAAAACACGTAAAATTTCTAAACTTGAAACTCATATCTACAAAAATCTATACATCAAAATCCAAAAATCCAAGAACTAAATATGGTCAGCAACTCAAGAAGAACATTTTTCATCAAATATATTTTTAAAACAACAATATATATAAAAATTCAAAAAATTATGACTTCACCATTGAGCAAGATGTACTTGCCTAGGGTGGCTCATAGCCTCTACCTCTCACGGTCCAAGTCACAGCAACTTTTCCCTAGGGCTAGGGTTAGAGGGAGCTTGAGAGAGAGAAGGAAGAAGGAAATGAAAATGAAGAAGAAAGAGAGGAGAGAGAGAAAAGCTCATATATATATACTAAGAGAGGAGGGAAAGAGGGTTTAGTCATGGGTTCACCCAAAATGAACCGAACCAGTGTCCATTCTACATGCGGGTCCTAAACCGGGTTTATGGCAATGCCAATAGGTATTCTACTGGTCTTGGGTAGTCTCTCTCAACAATAGAAAAAATGACAAAAAAATAAAAATGACAGGAACCAATACTGAGAAAATACAGCAGGAATACATCATCAAAAAAATTAAATTCTAGAAATTCAAAAAATACCACATCTAAAATCGGGTGTGACAACGACAGCCCAAATCCTTATATTGTCATGCCCCAGTCCCAAAAATACGTAGGACTAGGACACGTAAGCATGTCAGCCGCATGGATATGGCAACTCCAATATATGAAAACCAAATCCATACGTACGCTGTATTATGAATATCAAATCCACAAGTGGTAAAAATGTAATACAAGTCACAGGGTAAAATCTAAATCTCATCCACCAAAATCATATAGAAATAAATAACCAATATCTATGAAACTAGATCTCAATAAGAAGGATCTAAAGATAATAGTTGGGTGGAAACAAATCCACTACGAACTCAAATGGGAAAAGTAAATACAATATAAGTACAACTCACTCAAACAATATAAGTACCAGCTACCAATCACGGCTCGAAGAGAAGACATCCAAGCTTCTATATCCTTCCAATCTGCGCTCCTGCAAATACTCAAGAACAGGTACACCTGGCAGCGGACCAGGTCCTCAGAGGGACATAACAAGTATACTTAAACACATGCCAATAAAGTACTGAAATAAATATCCAATGGGTCGCCTAACCGTCTAAAGTGAATGCAGTTAAGAACAACTTTCCCCACAAGTGAGCTATCTAGCTGAAAACCTGGGATTTGGTATGGTTCTCTATTGGAGATCCAGGGGCCTACAAAGGCACGACGACTTTCGAACGCCGAAGGCCCGCTGATAATAATATAATATATAGTGGTCATCACCACCCGTATCTCCAGCGGAGAATTCGGGCGCACAATAGAAAAAGTATAAAGGAGCTCAAATGCGGTACTTGTTGTTCTCCCCACCCCATGCTCTAAGCATGTCACATCCATGACACAATTTGGTCCATAGCCTATTCTTAGTACCCTAGCCCAATCCTGCAACCAAACAAGGACAAGGATGGGACCTCCGTACTACAATAGGCTATGTCCATGGACCTCTAATAACTGCCAAGTCTACTAGCATGCAAAGTTTCTATCAGCAGTTATTCCTAACGCACGTCCCACACGTACCGATGATCAGTCAATACGTGCGTCCGTGATCTATATGAGACTCACAACTCGTGTAAAAATATGTGTCACAGTCAAATGAAACATAATGGTGCTACATGATAATGGGGTAGTCTCATGAACAAGGTCAATGCAATACATAAATAAAAACCTATCGCGACGTCACCGTCGCGCGCATTTTGTATAACAGTTAAAATATATGAACTAAGGACAGAAAATAAAGATGCATGCAACATATGAAGTATAAATAACAGTACAATGGCAAGGTATACTTGCCTGGCAAGGAAGCTACAATGTACCAATAACCTGCTCCAGAAATCACGCAGAACAATCCAATATCCTATGTACACATAAATATAATATAATAGAATCATTAGTCATTATACTAGCACATACTCAACCATATTTACACTGGAATCAGGGGGTATACTAGGGGTAACACTAGTCATCTAACACGGTCAATTATGCATTGAATTACGTGGGTGTCGCGTCTTCAAGTACTGTACGAAATCAGTCAGTCAACTGACATGTGTCTATGTCGGTACGTTAGTGTACGCAAGGCAGACAAATTCACAAGTTCTTAGGGTCAACATGGTCAAGGTAAGTATGGAATAGTCCACGATATCCTAGGGTCATACAGTCTGAATATTTAGTCATAATTATCAATTAGCATTTACTTACATATATATTCATATAACTATATAATAATATAACCATTAATTTATTTTAATTTATTTAATTCTGGAATAATTACTCTAAAATTCTATTTTAATCTTATTATTCTGATTTTTATGTTAATTCCTAAATTTTGTCCAAAGAAACAGAATTTTATCAACTCGAGACTCATGGCACGCAAATCGAGGCGATCTGTTGACCAAAAAGTCAACCGATACAAACTCGACTTTCATGCATGATTTCCTGTAGATTTTAGCAAAAAAAAAATATATACTGGAATTTACGGCTCGTCTGAATTCAAATTCGTTTGGGAATTATGGCACATACAAATTTTGTATTGTGCACCGATGGTTAAATTCTAACCTAGAAGTTCTACAAAATTAACAGTATGTAAATACTTCGAAATAAATTCTAGAAAAATATATGTCGATGATCTCGACATTAGCTTTCCGAAATTTTAAACGGTTCGTGATTCTGATTCCTGGTTCTCCCGGAATCGCGAAAACATCGAAACACGTCTATTTTTGGACATGCTATGCTCTACGAATTTTCCAGAATTTAATACTAATAATTTAGAAAAACAATTTATATTATCAGAAAGCTAACCTCATTATCGTTCTAACAAAAAAAACTGAAGCGTGTTTGGAGTCCGGAGCTAGGAGATATCGTCTTTTTAATTCGTCATAACTAGTAGAAAATGTGGCTGAATTTATGACGAATTTTGAATATTTTTTTGACGAAAAAGAGAGGAATTTGGGAAAGAAAAATATGAAGGATGAGGTATATATAATGGTGGACACTACTTAATTAAATAAGAATAGGATTGGTTAATTTGGATAGGATTATGATGAATTTAAATAAGGATAGGATATGCATGAAGTTGATTTCCTAGTAGGTTCATGATTTGAATTAATTTAAAATAGAGTTTGAATTTATCTCAATAATTTATAATCTTAAATATAATTAAAGATAATACAAATAATTTAAAATATTATTAATATCTATTAACTCTAAATTAGTATATATCTAATATTAAGACTATATATATCCAAATAAATCCTAAATAATTTTAAAATCTAAATAAATTTCTTAAAATTCTAAATAAATTACAAAAAAATATAATTAAATATTTTAAACTAAAATAAATATTTGGTAGGAACGACATGCAAGTATGGTCGTATAGTAAATCATAGAAGTCCTAGAAATTTATGTTTTCTAAGTTTTAATTACCAAAAAAATTCTAGAAAAAATCTTCAAAAATCTAAAATAACCTAAAATAATTCTAAATGAATATTTATATAAGTAAATATATCAAGAAATTTATTTTCTAATTAGCTAAGAGCATATTCTAAATAAATTTAACATATATAATAAATATAATAATATAAAATATACACAAAATACCTATTTTGGGTGAGAGAGTTTACAATCTACCCAACTTAAAATAATTTCGTCCTCGAAATTAAAATAAGACATAATTTGTTAAATCCTTCACATTCGTACATAAGGTATGTCAATCGCAATCTCTTCCAAAAATTTAAATAACAAAATATATTCGAATCTATCGCGATCACTTCAAAATTAATATAACCACTGTTTAAATCAAAATTCAACCTGTCGTAATCTCTTCTCGATTTTTAAATAATCAACATCCAAATCTGACTCAAGTCTATATGACATCCCACATCAAAATTTATATCATAATTTTCAACTATCATAATCTCCTCTAGACTTTGAACAATAAACAATTCTAATCAAATCTTATTCCTATTCTTAACTTAAGAATTTTGTACTATTCGAATATTTAAACTCAATTTTCATCCTCGATATTTCAAATAGGTGACCCAACAATCAAAATTAAACTTTTAATTCAAATCATCAAATTGTAAAATTTAAATCTAATTAACCAATTGTTCAAGTCTAAAATTATATATTTATCCTCAAAATTTAAATCGATGATTCATCCTTCAATATTCAAAATTTAAATCATGTGCTCAAAGTATAAATATTGGGTCCTCAATATCAAGATTTTTAAAATTTATTAAATCCTCATTATCTTAATCATCCTTCTAAATTTCTCAAAATTACAATGGCTTGAACCTCTCCCAATCTAGTCTTACTCGATCACAATCTAAAGAAATTCCTCCCGAGTTGACAATGCACTACTACCCAACTTAGAATTTATCCACCTACCACCTAAGGCTATATACCTTAAGAAAATATCCCTTAATTTATTTACTTATGTCGTTCAATCCTCGAAACTTCAACGCCGATCATATCACATATGATATGTCCTTAATTACGAAAGAATAATCCTCAAGTATGTGATCGGCCTATGGGGTATATCTAGTACTCTCTGTGTATCAAACTTTATACCCAGCACGAGGTTTCGTCTTTCCGAAATAAGGGAAGACCAAGATCAATAATAAAGAGTTCAAGGGCAGCGTAATAGAATAGAAGTATTGGGATCAAGGCGTTTAAAGAATTCAATTGGGAATTGTCAAAGCAGTTGTGGATTAAAATTCTATTTTGGTAATCCTTTGTTTGCCTGCTCGTATTAGTACAGTTATGTAACTGATACGATATGTCAGACATGCCTAGGGCAAGTATATTCGTCTACTAATCACTACATATCTCAATCCACGTAAAGTAGCGTTACGAAGGGCGAACCAAATATACTAAGGTTGTCCAGACCGTAATACACTGGTTCTGATTAGACAATTGCATCAGCAGGCGTCCCCAATAATACATGTCTCATGATCAAGCTCGATAAAAATAAGCTTGCAAAGACTAGGCTATAATAGCAGCATAATTCGAGGTAGCACAGAAAATATAACGCTGGATTATGATGAGAGAAGTCACAAATAATTCAAGTTGCAAAAACAAAACAACATAAGCAACAATAACAAAAGACTCTACAATCTCTACAGTTATCATATTAATTCCTTATCTAAGTCGATAGTCGACAAAGTAGGGGTGTGAGCCTCTAAGTTCTATAGTCTGAATAAACACTATCATCTTATGTTAGCATACAATTAATGCCATTCAGTTACACTTTATCAATGGATTCACAAGGGCTATATGATACCAGGTGGTGAGGTATACTACCCAACTTAAAATAATTAAACTAGTACTGTGACAGCCTTAAGAGGATCCTACAAAAATAACCTTGCACATGTACATAGAACAGAAACTCTTATTAGGGTATATGAGAAAAGATCTTGGTATTGATTAGGGTATCCTTTTTATGTAGGTAATGGTCATCCTAAGTCTTAGTCATAGCACTTATAGAGCAAGTGTCAATAGTAAGGATAGAAGAGTTACTGGCCGTCAGAGGGGAAAGAGGATATAGCCTACATTGAGGTGGGGTACATGTTACATGATTTAAAACTAAGGGTTAATCATCGGTCACAATCTACAAAACAACTTAAACTTATCAAGTTCTAACTACCAAGCATAAAAAAATTTCACATTCAAGGCTACAACTATAATTCTAGCAAGCTATGAGCCCTTAACAAAGAATAATTACTTGGCCTACTATCCGAAGTGTCAGATGGCACGAGTTGAAAGATGAAGAGAAGAAACGTAATTAGCCGTCGCAAAATAGCGAGTGCTATGGTCGCAGGGAACAATATATAAAATAAAGATAGAGGGCTCTAGATAGCATCATGGTTCTCTAAGGGGAGTGGGGTGTTGGTTGCTATGTTCGGGGTATGATCAAGGGAGAAGTGTTGATTACATTCCTCTAGGCTTCCTAGGGTCCTGTCTACTAATAACAAGATAATGATATAAGTTTATAGTTCCAATATCATCTAACTATGAAGGTTAGGTTTAGTCCAAATATTAAGTTTTTGGTTTTCTATGGGTTCCTCAATGCTAGGGGCAACATTATGGTAACCTTCTAACTAACTCTAGTAGTGTCTATACTACTCTCAAGTCCTCATATTACATCCGGGGTAATGGTAAACCAATTATAGGGATAAGGGATTCTAGGGTTCGCTAGATATTCTAAGCTTAGTGGTGTATCTATAATCTCGTTGTATTCTAAATAGGTGTGCTACTCTAATTATCATCTAACAACAGGAACTTCTATATTCTAGGAGGAGGTTATACTTAAAGAACTATTAGGGAAGCACAAGAATCAAGCATGATGCATTTGATCAAAATAGAACAGAGAGGAGGAAGATGAATCAGGGTCAGTTGTGGATGAGATCCTATATTCTAGTCCTAGGTGCAGGCTTGTTCGGTACAATAACGTAACCGAGACAATATGCTCTTGACCTGCATGGGCCACCACAAAAACATGTCACGTCCCAGTCCCAAAAATACGTAGGACTAGGACACGTAAGCATGCCAGCCGCATGGATATGGCAACTCCAATATATGGAAACCAAATCCATACGTACGCTGTATTATGAATATCAAATCCACAAGTGGTAAAAATGTAATACAAGTCACAGGGTAAAATCTAAATCTCATCCACCAAAATTATATAGAAATAAATAACCAGTATCTATGAAACTAGATCTCAATAAGAAGGATCTAAAGATAATAGTTGGGTGGAAACAAATCCACTACCAACTCAAATGGGAAAAGTAAATACAATATAAGTGCAACTCACTCAAACAATATAAGTACCAGCTACCAATCACGGCTCGAAGGGAAGACATCCACGAAGCTTCTATATCCTTCCAATCTACGCTCCTGTAAATACTCAAGAACAGGTACACCTGGCAGCGAACCAGGTCCTCAGAGGGACATAACAAGTATACTTAAACACATGCCAATAAAGTACTGAAATAAATATCCAATGGATCGCCTAACCGTCTAAAGTGAATGCAGTTAAGAACAACTTTCCCCACAAGTGAGCTATCTGGCTGAAAACCTGGGATTTGGCATGGTTCTCTATTGGAGATCCAGGGGCCTACAAAGGCACGACAACTTTCGAACGCCGGAGGCCCGCCTGATAATAATATAATATATAGTGGTCATCACCACCCGTATCTCCAGCGGAGAATCCGGGCGCATAATAGAAAAAGTATAAAGGAGCTCAAATGCGGTACTTGTTGTTCTCCCCACCCCATGCTCTAAGCATGTCACATCCATGACACGATTTGGTCCATAGCCTATTCTTAGTACCCTAGCCCAATCCTGCAACCAAACAAGGACAAGGATGGGACCTCCGTACTACAATAGGCTATGTCCATGGACCTCTAATAACTGCCAAGTCTACTAGCATACAAAGTTTCTATCAGCAGTTATTCCTAACGCACGTCCCACACGTACCGATGATCAGTCAATACGTGCGTCCGTGATCTATATGAGACTCACAACTCGTGTAAAAATATATGTCACAGTCAAATAAAACCTAATGGTGCTACATGATAATGGGGTAGTCTCATGAACAAGGTCAATGCAATACATAAATAAAAACCTATCGCGACGTCACCGTCGCGCGCATTTTGTATAACAGTTAAAATATATGAACTAAGGACAGAAAATAAAGATGCATGCAACATATAGAGTATAAATAACAGTACAATGGCAAGGTATACTTGCCTGGCAAGGAAGCTGCAATGTACCAATAACCTGCTCCAGAAATCGCGCAGAACAATCCAATATCCTATGTACACATAAATATAATATAATAGAATCATTAGTCATTATACTAGCACATACTCAACCATATTTACACTGGAATCAGGGGGTATACTAGGGGTAACACTAGTCATCTAACACGGTCAATTATGCATTGAATTACGTGGGTGTCGCGTCTTCAAGTACTGTACGAAATCAGTCAGTCAACTGACATGTGTCTATGCCGGTACGTTAGTGTACGCAAGGTAGACAAATTCACAAGTTCTTAGGGTCAACATGGTCAAGGTAAGTATGGGATAGTCCACGATATCCTAGGGTCATACAGTCTGAATATTTAGTCATAATTATCAATTAGCATTTACTTACATATATATTCATATAACTATATAATAATATAACCATTAATTTATTTTAATTTATTTAATTCTAGAATAATTACTCTAAAATCCTATTTTAATCTTATTATTCTAATTTTTATGTTAATTCCTAAATTTTGTCCAAAGAAACTGAATTTTATCAACTCGAGACTCATGGCACGCAAATCGAGGCGATCTGTTGACCAAAAAGTCAACCGATACAAACTCGACTTTCATGCATGATTTCCTGTAGATTTCAGCAAAAAAAAAATATACTGGAATTTACGGCTCGTCTGAATTCAAATTCGTTTGGGAATTATGGCACATACAAATTTTGTATTGTGCACCGATGGTTAAATTCTAACCTAGAAGTTCTACAGAATTAACAGTATGTAAATACTTCGAAATAAATTCTGGGAAAAATATATGTCGATGATCTCGACATTAGCTTTCCGAAACTTTAAACGGTTCATGATTCTGATTCCTTGTTCTCCCGAAATCGCGAAAACATCGAAACACGTCTATTTTTGGACATGCTATGCTCTACGAATTTTCCAGAATTTAATACTAATAATTTAGAAAAACAATTTATATTATCAGAAAGCTAACCTCATTATCGTTCTAACAAAAAAAACTGGAGCGTGTTTGGAGTCCGGAGTTAGGAGATATCATCTTTTTAATTTGTCATAACTAGTAGAAAATGTGGCTGAATTTATGACGAATTTTGAATATTTTTTTGACGAAAAAGAGAGGAATTTGGGAAAGAAAAATATGAAGGATGAGTATATATAATGATGGACACTACTTAATTAAATAAGAATAGGATTGGTTAATTTGGATAGGATTATGATGAATTTAAATAAGGATAGGATATGCATGAAGTTGATTTCCTAGTAGGTTCAGGATTTGAATTAATTTAAAATAGAGTTTGAATTTATCTCAATAATTTATAATCTTAAATATAATTAAAGATAATACAAATAATTTATAAAATATTATTAATATCTATTAACTCTAAATTAGTATATATCTAATATTAAGACTATATATATCCAAATAAATCCTAAATAATTTTAAAATCTAAATAAATTTCTTAAAATTCTAAATAAATTACAAAAAAATATAATTAAATATTTTAAACTAAAATAAATATTTGGTAGGAACGACATGCAAGTATGGTCGTATAGTAAATCATAGAAGTCCTAGAAATTTATGTTTTCTAAGTTTTAATTACCAAAAAAATTCTAGAAAAAATCTCCAAAAATCTAAAATAACCTAAAATAATTCTAAATGAATATTTATATAAGTAAATATATCAAGAAATTTATTTTCTAATTAACTAAGAGCATATTCTAAATAAATTCAACATATATAATAAATATAATAATATAAAATATACACAAAATACCTATTTTGGGTGAGAGAGTTTACAATCTACCCAACTTAAAATAATTTCGTCCTCGAAATTAAAATAAGACATAATTTGTTAAATCCTTCACATTCGTACATAAGGTATGTCAATCGCAATCTCTTCCAAAAATTTAAATAACAAAATCTATTCGAATCTATCGCGATCACTTCAAAATTAATATAACCACTGTTTAAATCAAAATTCAACCTGTCGTAATCTCTTCTCGATTTTTAAATAATCAACATCCAAATCTGACTCAAGTCTATATGATATCCCACATCAAAATTTATATCATAATTTCCAACTATCATAATCTCCTCTAGACTTTGAACAATAAACAATTCTAATCAAATCTTATTCCTATTCTTAACTTAAGAATTTTGTACTATTCGAATATTTAAACTCAATTTTCATCCTCGATATTTCAAATAGGTGACCCAACAATCAAAATTAAACTTTTAATTCAAATCATCAAATTGTAAAATTTAAATCTAATTAACCAATTGTTCAAGTCTAAAATTATATATTTATCCTCAAAATTTAAATCGATGATTCATCCTTCAATATTCAAAATTTAAATCATGTGCTCAAAGTATAAATATTGGGTCCTCAATATCAAGATTTTTAAAATTTATTAAATCCTCATTATCTTAATCATCCTTCTAAATTTCTCAAAATTACAATGGCTTGAACCTCTCCCAATCTAGTCTTACTCGATCATAATCTAAAGAAATTCCTCCCGAGTTGACAATGCACTACTACCCAACTTAGAATTTATCCACCTATCACCTAAGGTTATATACCTTAAGAAAATATCCCTTAATTTATTTACTCATGTCGTTCAATCCTCGAAACTTCAACGCCGATCATATCACATATGATATGTCCTTAATTACGAAAGAATAATTCTCAAGTATGTGATCGGCCTATGGGGTATATCTAGTACTCTCTGTGTATCAAACTTTATACCCAGCACGAGGTTTCGTCTTTCCGAAATAAGGGAAGACGAAGATCAATAATAAAGAGTTCAAGGGCAGCGTAATAGAATAGAAGTATTGGGATCAAGGCGTTTAAAGAATTCAATTGGGAATTGTCAAAGCAGTTGTGGATTGAAATTCTATTTTGGTAATCCTTTGTTTGCCTGCTCGTATTAGTACAGTTATGTGACTGATACGATATGTCAGACATGCCTAGGGCAAGTATATTCGTCTACTAATCACTACATATCTCAATCCACGTAAAGTAGCATTACGAAGGGCGAACCAAATGTACTAAGGTTGTCCAGACCGTAATACACTGGTTCTGATTAGACAATTGCATCAGCAGACGTCCCCAATAATACATGTCTCATGATCAAGCTCGATAAAAATAAGCTTGCAAAGACTAGGCTATAATAGCAGCATAATTCGAGGTAGCACAGAAAATATAACGCTGGATTATGATGAGAGAAGTCACAAATAATTCAAGTTGCAAAAACAAAACAACATAAGCAACAATAACAAAAGACTCTACAATCTCTACAGTTATCATATTAATTCCTTGTCTAAGTCGATAGTCGACAAAGTAGGGGTGTGAGCCTCTAAGTTCTATAGTCTGAATAAACACTATCATCTTATGTTAGCATACAATTAATGCCATTCAGTTACACTTCATCAATGGATTCACAAGGGCTATATGATACCAGGTGGTGAGGTATACTACCCAACTTAAAATAATTAAACTAGTACTGTGACAGCCTTAAGAGGATCCTACAAAAATAACCTTGCACATGTACATAGAACAGAAACTCTTATTAGGGTATATGAGGAAAGATCTTGGTATTGATTAGGGTATCCTTTTTATGTAGGTAATGGTCATCCTAAGTCTTAGTCATAGCACTTATAGAGCAAGTGTCAATAGTAAGGATAGAAGAGTTACTGGCCGTCAGAGGGGAAAGAGGATATAGCCTACATTGAGGTGGGGTACATGTTACATGATTTAAAACTAAGGGTTAATCATCGGTCACAATCTACAAAACAACTTAAACTTATCAAGTTCTAACTATCAAGCATAAAAAAATTTCACATTCAAGGCTACAACTATAATTCTAGCAAACTATGAGCCCTTAACAAAGAATAATTACTTGGCCTACTATCCGAAGTGTCAGATGGCACGAGTTGAAAGATGAAGAGAAGAAACGCAATTAGCCGTCGCAAAATAGCGAGTGCTATGGTCGCAGGGAACAATATATAAAATAAAGATAGAGGGCTCTAGATAGCATCATGGTTCTCTAAGGGGAGTGGGGTGTTGGTTGCTATGTTCGGGGTATGATCAAGGGAGAAGTGTTGATTACATTCCTCTAGGCTTTCTAGGGTGCTGTCTACTAATAACAAGATAATGATATAAGTTTATAGTTCCAATATCATCTAACTATGAAGGTTAGGTTTAGTCCAAATATTAAGTTTTTGGTTTTCTATGGGTTCCTCAATGCTAGGGGCAACATTATGGTAACCTTCTAACTAACTCTAGTAGTGTCTATACTACTCTTAAGTCCTCATATTACATCCGGGGTAATGGTAAACCAATTATAGGGATAAGGGATTCTAGGGTTCGCTAGATATTCTAAGCTTAGTGGTGTATCTATAATCTCGTTGTATTCTAAATAGGTGTGCTACTCTAATTATCATCTAACAACAGGAACTTCTATATTCTAGGAGGAGGTTATACTTAAAGAACTATTAGGGAAGCACAAGAATCAAGCATGATGCATTTGATCAAAATAGAACAGAGAGGAGGAAGATGAATCAGGGTCAGTTGTGGATGAGATACTATATTCTAGTCCTAGGTGCAGGCTTGTTCGGTACAATAACGTAACCGAGACAATATGCTCTTGACCTGCATGGACCCCCACAAAAATATGTCACGCCCCAGGTCCAAAAATACGTAGGACTAGGACACGTAAGCATGCCAGCCGCATGGATATGTCAACTCCAATATATGGAAACCAAATCCATACGTACGCTGTATTATGAATATCAAATCCACAAGTGGTAAAAATGTAATACAAGTCACAGGGTAAAATCTAAATCTCATCCACCAAAATCATATAGAAATAAATAACCAGTATCTATGAAACTAGATCTCAATAAGAAGGATCTAAAGATAATAGTTGGGTGGAAACAAATACACTACCAACTCAAATGGGAAAAGTAAATACAATATAAGTACAACTCACTCAAACAATATAAGTACCAGCTACCAATCACGGCTCGAAGGGAAGACATCCACGAAGCTTCTATATCCTTCCAATCTGCGCTCCTGCAAATACTCAAGAACATGTACACCTGGCAGCGGACCATGTCCTCAGAGGGACATAACAAGTATACTTAAACACATGCCAATAAAGTAATGAAATAAATATCCAATGGGTCGCCTAACCGTCTAAAGTGAATGCAGTTAAGAACAACTTTCCCCACAAGTGAGCTATCTGGCTGAAAACCTGGGATTTGGCATGGTTCTCTATTGGAGATCCAGGGGCCTACAAAGGCACGATGACTTTCGAACGCCGGAGGCCCATTGATAATAATATAATATATTGTGGTCATCACCACCCGTATCTCCAGCGGAGAATCCTGGCGCACAATAGAAAAAGTGTAAAGGAGCTTAAATGCGGTACTTGTTGTTCTCCCCACCCCATGCTCTAAGCATGTCACATCCATGACACGATTTGGTCTATAGCCTATTCTTAGTACCCTAGCCCAATCCTGCAACCAAACAAGGACAAGGATGGGACCTCCGTACTACAATAGGCTATGTCCATGGACCTCTAATAACTGCCAAGTCTACTAGCATACAAAGTTTCTATCAGCAGTTATTCCTAATGCACGTCCCACACGTACCGATGATCAGTCAATACGTGCGTCCGTGATCTATATGAGACTCACAACTCGTATAAAATATATGTATCACAGTCAAATGAAACCTAATGGTGCTACATGATAATGGGGTAGTCTCATGAACAAGGTCAATGCAATACATAAATAAAAACCTATCGCGACGTCACCGTCGCGCGCATTTTGTATAACAGTTAAAATATATGAACTAAGGACAGAAAATAAAGATGCATGCAACATATGGAGTATAAATAACAGTACAATGGCAAGGTATACTTGCCTGGCAAGAAAGCTGCAATGTACCAATAACCTGCTCCAGAAATCGCGCAGAACAATCCAATATCCTATGTACACATAAATATAATATAATAGAATCATTAGTCATTATACTAGCACATACTCAACCATATTTACACTGGAATCAGGGAGTATACTAGGGGTAACACTAGTCATCTAACACGGTCAATTATGCATTGAATTACGTGGGTGTCGCGTCTTCAAGTACTGTACGAAATCAGTCAGTCAACTGACATGTGTCTATGCCGGTACGTTAGTATACGCAAGGCAGACAAATTCACAAGTTCTTAGGGTCAACATGGTCAAGGTAAGTATGGGATAGTCCACGATATCCTAGGGTCATACAGTCTGAATATTTAGTCATAATTATCAATTAGCATTTACTTACATATATATTCATATAACTATATAATAATATAACCATTAATTTATTTTAATTTATTTAATTCTAGAATAATTTCTCTAAAATCCTATTTTAATCTTATTATTCTAATTTTTATGTTAATTCCTAAATTTTGTCCAAAGAAACTGAATTTTATCAACTCGAGACTCATGGCACGCAAATCGAGGCGATCTGTTGACCAAAAAGTCAACCGATACAAACTCGACTTTCATGCATGATTTCCTGTAGATTTCAGCAAAAAAAAAAAATACTAGAATTTACGGCTCGTCTGAATTCAAATTCGTTTGGGAATTATGGCACATACAAATTTTGTATTGTGCACCGATGGTTAAATTCTAACCTAGAAGTTCTACAGAATTAACAGTATGTAAATACTTCGAAATAAATTCTGGTAAAAATATATGTCGATGATCTCGACATTAGCTTTCCGAAACTTTAAACGGTTCATGATTCTGATTCCTGGTTCTCCCGGAATCGCAAAAACATCGAAATACGTCTATTTTTGGACATGTTGTGCTCTACGAATTTTCCAGAATTTAATACTAATAATTTAGAAAAACAATTTATATTATCAGAAAGCTAACCTCATTATCGTTCTAACAAAAAAAATGGAGCATGTTTGGAGTCCGGAGCTAGGAGATATCGTCTTTTTAATTCGTCATAACTAGTAGAAATTGTGGCTGAATTTATGACGAATTTTGAATTTTTTTTGACGAAAAAGAGAGGAATTTGGGAAAGAAAAATATGAAGGATGAGATATATATAATGGTGGACACTACTTAATTAAATAAGAATAGGATTGGTTAATTTGGATAGGATTATGATGAATTTAAATAAGGATAGGATATACATGAAGTTGATTTCCTAGTAGGTTCAGGATTTGAATTAATTTAAAATAGAGTTTGAATTTATCTCAATAATTTATAATCTTAAATATAATTAAAGAT